>OX596382.1:3245346-3792846 GCA_951394425.1 Tipula unca | reverse complement strand
GATCACGACGGTAAAATTGTACCAGTAATTTGTACGCATTTTCTATTCTGGCTGAAATTAGCTGTTTTAAAAGATATGGTAGAATAAACAATATTACTTACTATTTTTGTATTTCTCAGCGTTGATGTGTGTTATAATTTATTTTATATACACTTTTTTTTATAGTTCGGCTATACAACACAATGATGTAATTTATTTGTACGGATCTGTCCAAAATTATGATAGCGATAGACTATTATAAATTGTATGCCTGAGGTTTTTGCATATAAATGTCAAAATTCTGCACTAAAAAATATTTATTTCAGGTTTCGGACACAGCCTTATAATAGCAGAATAATTACATAACTCAGAAACATAATAATTGAACTGGAACAAGGCAAACAAATGCCAAACATTTTTCTATAGAGAAACAAAACGTGGAGGATGATCAGGATTTGATTGCCTTATAGACAAATTAACTCAATAAAAGTTTAATTGTTTGTTAATATCATTCATATTAATTTTTGTAGTGTGGGTAAAGGGACATTTTTCATTAAAAAATGGCAGTGTATATTCAAATTTGTATCATCCAGCTTCTGGGAATAATCGTTTATTTGTTATAATTTAAACAATTCATAGAATCGTAAATAATAAAATTTTCTAAATAAATGATGTTTTAAAATATAGTAAATTGTAAAAAATAAAATAGATTTCATTGCGATTTATTTATCCAAGATGTTTTAATAGACAATTCTTTTTGCTTTTTTTTTTTATCTGATGAAATTATAAACGTAATTTGCAAAATCGATTTATTTAATAATAAATAAATAAATAAAAGCTCATTTCACATTTTTCAATATTTTATACGCACATTTTCTCAAATCTTAATACATATTATTTCAACAACAAATTAAAGCTGCTCAGCTTAAAGTTGATATTTCGTTCATTTACATACTATACAACCTGTACCAACCATATATGTATATGTATGAACATGCGAGATATAAAATCGAGCGGAAAATGCGGTGTTAATTAAATAAAAAACACTTTGCTTTAAAAATTGTTTTCTTGTGAACGCATATTTTCACACGCATGTTTAAAAAAAATTCAATTTACTATAGAGCTTTAATTGAATGCTACAATATACTCGTACCAAAACAAAAATTTACATACTTCTATTTGAATTTTCATTTACGAAAAAAATGGTTGATTTTCAATCCAAAATAAAAGTAATTCAAAGGAATAATCTTATTCATGTTACACAAATGAGTGATGGGATTTTAATAACAAGAAATATGTTCGTATATGTTTGTAAAAAAAGGTTATGATTTGATTTAACCTTTTTGAGTACATACATGCATATGTATTTCTTGTGTGTGTTATTTTGAAAGAGGGTTAAAAAATAAATAAAGATTTCAATTTGATTTTTTTTATCGATGCTAATCTTTTTCCCTATATATGTACATATACAATAGTATCTATTTTCATTAGACGTATGTACAAGTGTTTTTACATACCAAGAAAATTTGAGTAGATTGTTCCATAAATAAATATTGAATTTTTTTATTTTATTTTCAATTTGTTGTTTTTCATCAAAAAGTAAATATTTCCAAGGAAGTGGAATATTTGTGTTAATTGTAATGTATTATTTTAACAATGGAAAAGTAATTAACACTTTTTTTTGTTTACGAAAGAAATAACAAATGATTAACTCAATTATAATAGTTTTAATAAAAGTTGCACTATATTATTATCACGTGATTAGTTTTAGATACATTTATTGTTCCTGCGACTAATAATAATATAAAACACACACCAGTGTTAACTCTTTAAAATCTAGAACCTATACAAGATTTTAATTTCACTCAATATGTATGATTTTTCCAACGAATAATATCATTATAATATTACAAATTTAATTGGATTTTTTTGCAATTCAAGTTTTGTTAAAATGTTCAGAGTTGTGAACCAAAATTCATTTTGTATTATCAAACAAGTCATCAGATTTTGCGAGCCTGATATGTTATGTGTGGGTAGATCACGCAGCGATTCCTAATTTAGTGCTAAAGTTTTAAACTTCTAAATGATTTTTATTTTATATAGAAGGCAATTAAATTCATAATTTTATTTACAACAATTTATCGGGAAAAATCATGTTTTTATTAACATGACAGAAAATTTATACAAAAAAAAAAAATCGCCCACTGTGAGGAAATTGATTGAGATTATTTTTATAAAGTAAACAGTATATTAGTGTCGGACCAAAAATTTCAATGGAATTTACACAACAAAAAAATAAGCGGCAACAAGTTGTTCTATAATTTGCTATATGTTTACATACTTATATATATATATATATATATATATATATATATATATATATATATATATATATATATATATAATATATATATATATATATATATATATATATATATATATATATATATATATATATATATATATATATATATATATATATATATATATATATATATATATATATATATATATATATATATATATATATATATATATATATATGTATATATATATATATATATATATATATATATATATATATATATATATATATATATATATATATATACGAGTATATATATATATATTTCAATCTGTAAATTTTAACACGCGAAAATCATGTGAGTGTTTTCTAACAAACAATTATTTGTGATCAAAATCACACCCAGTTGGCTGGACCTTTCTGGTTTTAAATTTTATTTCTATAGACGCGAATTAATAAAAATTCGTATCTTAAAAAAATTAAATTATGCGTAATATTTTAGCAAAAATTTATTGGAATAAAAACAAACAGAAAATACATTATTTCCACAAAAAAAAAAATTAAAAAATAAATAAACGATTAAAATTAGTAGAGACATCGATATGAAAAAAAGGTTATTTAATAAAAAATAAAAAATTTAGTCATATGATGTTTTAATTATTTTGTACAGTAAAAATAAACTTTACATTTTGGTTTTTATTAATCGAAGAGAGAATAAGATAAGTATTTTTAATTTTTTGTCTTGACCATTTTTAATTAAATCCGTTAACACACAGCCCTATTTAATCGACGGTTCACGAACTACTTTTTAAAATTTCAACAATTTCTTATTGCATATATTCATAAAATGTTGTTATACATAATTCGGTTTGAACCTTTGATTTGACATAAGTTATGATTTTCAAGTGTCCTGTATAAACCATTAGGATAAGATTTCTTTTTCTTCCGTAATTCAATAAATCTTATCCGTCATTAATTAATTCGAAATTAAATTTTTTTAAAGTAATTAAATATTAGATTAAATTTTTTAAAGTTACAATTCGTTATGAATGGTTCATTTGAAAACTGATTTTATTTTCGTTTTATTTAACTGAAAATCGGACTGGAAAGTGTTAGTTCGTTATTCTATGCCAACAAATTTAGCAATTTTACGAGAACGGAATTAATTTTGGAATGAAATTTGATGCCCGGAAATTTAACAAGGTTAACTAAGCCTGTTTTAATAGATTAAAAATACACTTTAAAAATTTAATTGAACAAAATACAAAACTATTTCAGTCTGCGGAAAACCAAAATGCGAATAAAATCAAAAGTGTTATTATTAAGCACATTTTTGATTTTATAATATGTATAAAAAAAATATTTTATTAATATTAATAGCAAATAAAATTCCAAAATATTGATTTTATGTCATAAAAGATAAATAGAGCTAATTTATATACAATATTATACATTATGTATATATGTACGTACTTATATATTGTATGTATTTAGTTTAGCGATTTAATTTTCTCTAATTATGTGATTACAACAACAAAAAATAATCCTCCACGGCTTTTTTTTTTGTATTATAATTGGAACATATTTTTTTAAAAATTCTAAACAAATGTGGCTGTAATGATATACATACATACATATATACATACAATTTCATGTATACAATTTCTATTGAATAGCGCATAATATGTAATCAATGTGATTGAAAAGCATGTCGATGGTGTACTCTTTGAACGATTTGTTGGTTGGAAAATATTGATACTATACCTCAAAATGTTTGAAGAGAAACTAATTTTTTTTGTACTTGTTATACATACTCGTATATAGTTTATAACGAACATGCATCCAAAACTAAGTTTTAATAAGTGAAAATTATTGATCTAATTTGTATGCAAAGAATATAACAAACATTTAACTTTATACTTTATGAAAAACGGGTAAAATAGTACATTATTTTATTAGGATTAAAAGTGATACTTTATTTGACGAGCAATTATATTTAAGCAAAGATTGCGAGTCAAACAAAGTGACTTTTAATCCGAATAACACATACTATTTTTTCTCCAACGAAGAAAAGCTCATTGTAAACTAATTATACGAGTAAGCACAAATTATGTAATTAAAAATTCAAGGCCACATTGAATTATAAAAATGGCATAGATATCGAAAAATATTCCAAATTGCGAGCATTAATAAAAAAACAGAATATTAGTTATACTTTTCTAATGGATGAAGTTATGCTTTAAAACTTAAAGATAAGAGTATATATGTATGTATACTTATTTTTTGTTCAATCAGCTTTGTTGGTAAAAATTTCCAACTCTAAAACAAACAAATCGCGACTCTACGGTTTTGGGAGAAAATTATTTGGGGATTTGCAGAAAATACTCATCTCTTCGCCCAGAAAATTTCGAGGTACGACGTCTTTTTATAAAATACCAAGATGGAGTCATCGGGTAGTAGTATGTATTCACTAAATTAGTAGCGTTGCAAAGGAGGAGGCATTGCATTTAAATTTAAAAAAGTGAATATACCGGCCATTACTTAAATCGGACTTCAGCTACACTCCTTGTAGATTGACTGACTTGCTTTAAAAGGCATCGTGGTTGGAAATATAATATGGTAGCTGAGGGATACTAGGAAGATTCCACAACAAATAAAACAAACACTGCTATAAGAATATTACGACCCGATGAAGTTAGTACCAGCTACAGTACTATTCATGAAAATACAACCGCTCATGATACTTTAGAAAAAGAGGAAACCATTGAAAATGAGGAAACCATGAAACCCCGAAGATCCCAGTACCTGCCCAATAGTTACCAATATTGTTGGCAATATGGTTACAAACGATAATAAAGTTGACAAATCCGGTTTGCTTAATTTTTATCAAAGTTGTACAAACTGTACTTTTCACATTAATAACCAGAACAAATAATTTCTTTAAATGAGTATGTAAATATTGAGTTTTTTGTATTAATGAATAAAATAAGTTTTTCCACAAAAAAAAAAATACTTATTTCATATACATTATACATATTATTGGGTCTTCACTATAATATTTTTCTCCTAGTATTAAAAGTACCTACTTTTACACCAAGTATTAAAAGTGTAGCTTAGCAACACACACATTTTTTTTAAATAATAAGAAAAAGACCAACTTTAATACCCAAAAACAGTATTAAAACAAGAGGCTTGTAAGAAGTTGGGAGGACAAATTATTTATAATACACCCGGTGCATATCCTCATTATTGACTTAGATCAAGCACACATATTTCTGTACTGAAATCATAAAGAATGAATTGAATTAACGAGTATTTAATTTAATCATAACAGGTCTCGTTATTGAAGGGATGGGTATAGGATTTGAATAACGTGCAAAAAATAAAATTAAAATTAGTTCTTAGAAATAATAAAACCATTCTCAATTCTCGGTAAAACAAATTGCTTTTAAAACGAAAATTGTCGGAAAAGAAACATTTTTATCGGCACAATTGTTGAAGAGCAAATACGACATTGATAAATACGGCAATTGCGTCATGGCTGCTTCGTGGTGGTACACAACGCGTTTTCGTCGGATTTTTTGCGGAATGGGCGTTTTGATGTTTAAACCTATAACATATTCACTAAACGCACAACCCTCTATCTACCAAAATAAATAATATATCACTTTTTTACCTCTGCATTATTACTTGTGCCAAACTAAAATACTAGTTTATATGCTTTAATGCGATAAGCTCAGAATTATTAGTCAGTTAAAATCCGTCATGAAATGATTTTGCTTTTACCCGACCAATTTGCATGGTGTATCAAACTAATTGATGTAGTTCTATGACAGAATTTCAATTTGATGAAAAATTTTCAGCAGGCTTACCACAGTAACAAAATAAAATGTGCTCTATAATCGCCCATTTTGTCAATTTTGCTTTTTAAATTTCTTTGCTCTTAATTTGTTTGCTATTTTAACTTTTCGAAAATGCTAACGGTATAGTGTGATTAGAAGAATGGTTAATACATCAATATTAATGTATTATTCTGGACAAGTGAAAATTAAATTATCCGAACCTGTCTATTATTTTGGGTAATATTAAAATTTTTAATAACATTTAACTTTATGATATCAAAATAAAGTTGATCAGTCGATGATCAAATCACTTGTCTTTTTATTGTTCATAAATAATTTAATTTGTAAGATTAAAATATATTAAAAACGATTATAGAAATCAAATATTTATTACAACGGTAATAAATCACGACTGACTCAAATATTTGGTGATCTTGTGAAAAAATAAAAATTTCGGGCCCAATAAAAATATAAATATATATTTTTTTAAAAAATATTATTACTACATATTAACTAAATAGAAGTTACAACTGGACATAAAAATATCATTTGTAATTTTTCATTTCATTTAATTTACTGTTGATTTGAAAACGTAAACCAAATCGATTGAAACCCGAAACAATAGTATTCAATATTAAATTAATTGAACTAACATCATAAAGCCCCAATTTTGATGTTGTTATATTAACAATGAAATTTCATGTAATAGTTTTTATTTATTGTATATTAATATTGTATATGATTCTAAAGTGTAGAGAATTTAAGAAAATACAATGTTTTACGACATGCTCAATAAATCTAAAGAAAATTGAATTTATTTTCTTTTCGTTTTTGTCATCCACTCAATTGAGTAAAACATATTTGTACCAATATAATGAAATAAAAATTCGTTTAACGCACGATTTGCTGCAACCTGATCTGCAAAATATTTGTCAGCTAAAAAATACGTATGCATAAATTCAAGTTAAGTCTTAAGTTGCTACTCAAGACTCTAACTATAATTGTAACGACGAATAAAGTTTATAAGCAGCATAATCAATAGGGGTGCGCCCCCTATCCCTGCGGATAAAAACCAGTTGTTAAGATTTGTTTGATAATTTGTTACTTTCGTTATAATATCTGTGACATATAAATATAAACATGTTTGAATCTATCTCTATATAATACATATGTTTATAATATTATATCGTGACAATTTTTAATTATATACATGATAATATGCTTAGTTAAGGTATGCATTTTTTTAACCGCTTATAAATTTAATATAACACAACATGTACGTATAATATTCAACTTGTTTATGTTTTATGTATGATGTTTTTGGGGTTAAAAACAATGTTATTATATTAATATTTTTCAAATGACTAATAAAAATACTTTTTGGTGTTGGTATAAAAATAATATGTGGAATAATAAATGAAATAACCACATTCTCTGGTATTATCTACCACACCATATATATTATTTGTGATTACAGCCACAACATTTTCTGGATATAACAATTCATTGATGTGTATTACTTTTTCGTTTTTCTATTTTATTTTTTTGATAATATATATATATATATATATATATATATATATATATATATATATATATATATATATATATATATATATATATATATATATATATATATATGTATATATATATGTATATATATATATATATATATATATATATATATATATATATATATATATACGTATATTATATATAGTATATTATGAGAATATCTCAAAGTGTTAAATCATTTTCTTTATACTTTTATTTTGAGATTTTTATATAAATAGAATACACACATACATAGAAATAACATAGATGAAAGCTTGATTTATATTCATTTTCGGTTACCGGTCGGTGATTTATTAAAAGCTTTATAATATCATCATCAAGTCGAAATAAAATTAAGCTGTATAGAGGGTGTTTCGAATTAATTTGATTTTAGTTGCACAGAAATGTTTTGTAATTGCGGTATGAAGGAATCAGGTAGTTACTATTTTTAGTTCATTACTACACTATGTACCCGTGTACTGTCCTGAAAAATCATGAAAATTGACTCAGATTTTTTCTATATAGGATGTGGATAGATGCTAAACAGAGACAGTTTGATGATATTTCGTTTGCCAAACACCATTAAAGCCGGAAGTCGTTCGCATCTAGAGTGTTGGTAGTCGTAAAATAGGTTCAATTTTTGGAATTAAATTTAAATTAATAAAACTTCTATAATGGTTTTAAGTGTAAATTTCAGAATCAATACTTAAAATCTGAAAATTATATTTCGGAATTTAATAAAAAAATTCTTGTAGTACAAAATATTTTTAAAACATTTATTAAATTTGATAAAATTACAAGCAAGAATAAAAGGGCAATATTTTATCTTAAAAATAGCTATCGAGAATATTTACGCACTTGGTACTGTATTTTGCTGTTTACAAAGGAAATTCGATTTAAATGAAAGTGACAAATAATTCTATCAAATCGTTTTAATCTATGGGCAGCACACAATACTCAAGTATAATGGTAAGTAGAAAATAAAATTATAAATAGATAAGAGATTTTCAACCGGAAATTTATGAAAAATAAAAGGAAAACGTATATATATATACATATATATATATATATATATATATATATATATATATATATATATATATATATATATATATATATATATATATATATATATATATATATATATATATATATATATATATATATATATATATATATATATATATATATATGTATAGTATATAAATATGTAATTCTATTAAAACATCTCTTTTATCGTTATGTACACCAATAGGAATATTATGTTGGGAAATTTATATAACATATAAATATAATATATAATATATGCGTATGTATCATAATTAAATTTACTCGTATTTTATGTACGGTGAAGGTGAAGCAAAGAATAAAAACTGTGCTAAATTAACTATATGTAGAGCAGTGATTTGTCGCAATCGTATATTGTTTGTTAGCGAGAGTTGTAAATCCTCATCTTTGAATCATTTGTCGCGTAATTTGGGTTACTTTAAAGCATTTATCAACGACACTAAACACATCATGACCATGTTGCAGTTTCTGATAGTTAAATACTATAGTTTAGTGGAAGAAATACTATAGTCAAGTGCAAGTATCACTTTTGATTTTGATTGTTGGTATAGTTGTGGGCAAACAAATTTTATAACTATGAAAAAACATATGCGAAAATCGGCTGTGACACACATCGGATAACCAAGTTTGACCATTAGTGTTCCTTTTTATCGTTCTACATTTTTTGTATATAAATCTATTAAAAGCCAATAGGTCAACTTTAGCGTTTATATCAGTCGATTTATTCAAGTACAATTAGAAATCTATTCTAGAAGATAAATCAGTAGATACTTCCTATTTATTATTTTCTACGACAGGTGCATATTTTAGAAAATGCTTTTCCTGAATCAGTTCCAGTATCATCATATGCGCTATGAATCGATACATAAAGACAGTTTGATGTATTAAAATTGCAGTGATCGGACTTCGAGTTCTAAGGACCATACCAATTGTTGGGCTCTTTTCTAACTAATTTTTACAAATTATATGGAAGTTGGTACATCTATAAAGTATCATTTTGCTGGATACTTTGATCTCAAATTGATCAAAGTGATTTGACCCCAGAGTCAATGGGCCCCCATAGACATTTTTTGAAGTAAATAATAACTTTGTCTAACAATTATTAGTCACATCCCAGGTTTCCCATACAAAAATTTAATAATTAAACAATTTGTATATTCAAGTTTTACAAAAGGCCATTATAGCATTTAAAAATGTATCATTTTGATCATCGCGTCATTTTAAAACGTGTTATTTTGTCCGGATTATAGCGGTATTTTGTGTTTTTGGCCGTTTATTCCACATTCAGAACAATTTTTTGTTTTTCTTCTTCGTATATATAAATTCTAGAATCGATTCACTCATTTCTAGATACTGTTAAATATCTACACAAAATTAAATTATAAATTTGTTCATCAAAAATAGTATATTTGTACTATATTTGTACTTACTTTACTAGTGAAGTATGAACATTTTTTAATTTATATTTTGTATAATGGAAAAAAATTTGTTAATTAATGCATATTAAAAAACAGCAACAAATATTTATTTTATTTGCACGAGCAGAATATAGCTTATAAAATCGGATTTGTATGATTTATAATTGTGTGATTTAGTGTTTGGTTTATGTGTAGACCATAGTATGTATATAGTCGACAACAAACTGAAATTAAAAGTTAAAAAGGTACGTGAAAAATTTAAAAAAAATCGAAAAAATTGAGAAACACAGAGATTGGCTTGTACAGTACTGAAGGTTTATTATGTTTATTATATGATTTTTAACCTTCGATAATGTGATAAAAAAATTTATTTAAAAATTAATGCAAGTATCCTTGTTTTCATGACTATACGTACATGTGTAGTATATATAGCATATATTTTTGTTTTATTTTGTATACTATTTTTTGAGTTCTATATACACTGTACACTATATATACATACATACATATGTATATACTATGTGTATACCAAATAGCTATTACTTCCTTCATGCAACAATTCTTAACGCTTGCGCAAAATTTTTGTACCTTTAATATATGATGTCGAATACTTATTATTTTAGTATTATTTTTAAATAAAAATTATTTTTGTTAGTAATCCGAGGTTCGTTCATACGAAACCAACTGATAATAAAAAAAAATAAAAAATTTAGTAGAAGTAAATTTTAAGAAAATAAAAAATAAGATAAATAAAAAATAAAAATTTTTAAATTTCGTTTTGGTAGTTGAAATAAAAAAATTTATATACTATTTGTGTTGTACTATTTGTGTTTCAATAAAATATAATTACAAAATTTAATTATAAGTGCATAATAGTTCAGTTGATGAAATTTATTGTTTTAAAACTATAAAATTTTAAACATACATAGAAGTGTTAAAATGTATATGGATAATAGGATAATGAATAATTTAATATGACGTTACCATTGCATGCAACATAATTGTGTTTTTTTACAAGGATATATTATATACGTATACATATTATATAATTATATATGCATATACATATGTATATATATATTATTTACATATATATAAAAAATATATTTTGTATCTTTCATACATAGATCCTATGTCATGACGAATTTTAATGATAATTAAAATCAACATTTAAAAATTGTATAACGTCATTGAGTCTACACAAATTTATTTAAATTCTAGTGCAGTATATTTTATCCATGGTTACATTATTAGTTGGTGTTTTTGGTATATAAAATATAATAGTTAAAATAGTTAAAAAGGATCTACACAAACACAATCGTTGTTTGGAAATTATACAAAGATAAACAGTAAAGTAAAAACTTTTGAATTTGATTTTAAACAAAATTAGTTTTGGTTTTTTTTGTTCGATATTATTAATTAATTTTTAGATGTATTAAGAGTTCGCTAAAATGTATCTGAAATAATTTTTTTTTTCGTATGCTAATGTAAACAATAAAATTTTTTTTTATTGATTAAACAAATTTGTTTAGAACTTAATTTAAACAATTAGCTACGGTGATATGTTATAATATATTTAGATATCTATATACAGCTACACTTTTGTATTCCACTGAGTTTTAACACAGTTCTATCTTTCTTTATTATCACAGAAATTATACGTTTTGGAGTAATATATTTTTATAGTTAGTGCGAGGTCCTAAGACTAAATTTTAAGAATAGTGAGTATAACTTAATTTTTTATCGTGAAAAAAAAAAAAATTATGGCTGTAACCGATCGTTACTGCATCGTAGGGCACGCCTTAACAAACCAATTTATTTTTGTTTACTTAAGGCTGTTTCCGAAACGAAATACTTATTTGTGGAGACTTACTTATTCAAATAAGTATCCTCGCGAGGTAACTTATTTGCTATCTCTTTCTTGCAAGAAAATCTAAATTATCGTCAAAATTTGTCAAATATTTATGATCATGTAATTTTGGTGTTTATAATATATAATATATATATATGTATATACATATTTAATTTTTTATAGAAAAATTATTTTATTTATTATTATTAGTTAACAGTATTTCTACTGAATATTTCTGCATATACATACATATATTCGCTCAGTTGCTATTATTGGTTTTAATCTATTTATCTACAGATCTTTTTGTCGTTCAACTATCTACAGCAGTTTCCACTTATTTATAGTTGATCATCACTGTTCTAAATTCCAAAATAAAATTATTTTCCACATGATTTTAAAATATCCTGCCAATTATTTGAAAGTATAATATTGTATATTTTAATTCCTGAAATGAATTAAAAAACAAGTAAATTCTTGCCTACCGTTTTTTCATATAGGTTAACATAAATAATTTTGTGTTGTTTTGATATTACTGTCAAAATAAGTATGCTAAATCGATTCGGATGATTTTTCATACTTATTTAAGATGGCGGCAAATAAGTAAATAAGTTTCAAATATGTATCGGTTTCGGAAACAGCCTAAGTATTGTTTTCTTGGTTGTGAATTTTTTTTTTTTTTGGTATGACTGGATTATAGTCATAAAACTAATAATCACACTTACAATACGTTTTGTGATAAACTGTCAAATGTGGTGTACATAATATACATAAATATATGTATATATTTTAAATATAAAAACCTTTTTCCTGAGTCTACTGATCACATATTCTTCTAATATACTTACAAATTACAATATACTTATTATATTTGTCTGTAAAGCTCATTTTCGGTTCTATTGAAAATTTTATAATCAGTGTTCCGAATTGTATTTTCTATTTATGTTTTCTAGATTTGGTTGATTGAAAACCATTTAGACTTGGTAAAATTTCTTCCGTTTATTTTAAACTACAATATTTTCAAAACTGTAATATTATATCGCACCTTACGGCAAGTAATTCCTTAAATATTGTATTACATTTAAGAGGTATTTAAGAGGCATAACACATACCTTGCACAGCAAAAATGTTTTACTTGAAAATTAGAGTTCTTCAATTTGCAGTTTCATAAATTACGAAATTTATTATACAATCAAATTTAGATTTTGAAAACCTAATTTCGATAAATGTCATCAAAAGTTGCCATTTGAAAAAACACATTTTTATGAATCAATGAATGAAAATTTCTATTTTTATCGGAACTATAAATACATGTTCGAACTTGATCCTTAAAACTTGTGGTAAACTAAATTAAAAGCTATCTAAAATTATCAAACACAATTTGAACTGGATCCAAAATTATTAAAATTAAAGCTAAGATATTCAAAATTCAATAAATTGTAAGGTATTTAAAAAATAATTAAAATTAAAATTAATAGGAACGCTTACAATTGTAAACTATTAAATCTTGTAGACCGAATTTTGAAAAAATTTCGTTTAAACATTATTTCAAAATACACTTTAAATTTGAAGTACATATTTTGAAATAAATTGATTGATTGATTCAGTAAGGGGCCAGTAATGGCCTTTAACACTGTTATTATTATTTTGAAATAAATAATAATATTAAACATTTTTCGAATCTATCTATAATAAGCAGTTTAAAAATTACAATATGTTGCAAATTTTATAATTTATATTAATCTCTTAGTTAAAACAGTTTAGAGATTTGGAATTTGGTATTGTCAATCTAGAACCAAGATGTATGGTTCGTTCAATTCTAGGAGTTTGGGAATTTATGAAGCGAATTTCGGAATTTTAGAATTAAATATTTAAAACAAAATTTTAAATTTAAGGTATTCAAAAACAAAAATTTTGGTAACCTTATTAAAAGCGATTTAAAATTATCAAAGGCAATTCAATAAGACAATTTTGACTGCATCTCGGTTTTTAAATATTAAAATTATAAAAATTCTCTAAAATTAAAATGGTCGTTAAAATTTCTTGCAACCTCTGAAGCTTTAATAATTTCAAAAAAAATACTCGCGTACAATAAATCAAACAAAATTTAATAAATCGAGTTGAAATTTATGATTTAGAATACGTAAGATTTCGAATAATGCTGAATTTAAAATTCATTATTAAACAACTCCTAATTATCAAAATTCGGAAAAGTTTCATTATTAAAATTTTGGAGTAAATTTTAAAAATCAAAATATTTCGATTTTTGGTATTAAGGAATTTAACAATATTAGTTAGTAAATTTATGAATTTATATTAATTTTAAGTCTCTTTTTTAAATTAACTTAAACTTAAATTAATAAACCATTTCGACATTTAATAAGCACTTCAAAATTCATGAAATCGATTTGAACTTAATAATACTGAGTATGTTTTTAAAATATCGATAAAAATTAATTGGAATTTGATAAACTTAAAAAATAATTTATATAACCTAAAATTTCACTTAACGTTGAAAATGAATTTCGGATTCGAAATTGAATCTTCTCAGAATGGTATAATTTCTTTAATGTTAGCTGTTCAAAAAATGGTTAGTTTAGTTAAATACTATTTCAACCATTTACATTTTGTAAGTAATTGAAATTATACTAAAATTAGAATATTCATTTCAAAATGAATAAATAAATATTATGTGGACATTTTTTTGAATAAGGTATCGCAGGACACTGGTCCTGATCCACATCAATTTACATTTTTGATTGACATTAAAATATGTATTAAAAAATCCTTCTCGGAATTTTATTAAAAAAAAATGTATTCGGAATTTCGTGCATGTTTTTGTACATAGGTAATTAAATGCTTAAATTTAAACTAATTTACATATCAAAGAGAACCCAGATAATAAAATATATGTATAATGGCAAAAAGAAATATTCCAAATTCAAAATGATTAAAATATTGCAATGATTTTATCAAGCGTTAAAAATTGCTATAATTTGAAAATTAGCACGCACAATTTATTTCATTTAATTATTTTTTAATTTTTTTTTTTGTGTGTTAGATATATTTTACTCTCTAATATTAAAATACATTTTTTTTGTGTGTGAAATGTTGTGCAAAAAGGATGGGACATTGGTGAATTTCCCACAAAAAAAAAACCCTCTAAAAAAAGAGTAAAAAAATAAAAAATAAGTCTGATTTATATTCCAAACAAGTAATAAACAGACAAAAAAAACGGAAAATGAAATTAACAAATTTACACAGCGAGCAAACGAAAAAAGGAAGAAAATTTGGGAAGAAAAATGCTATAATATTAATTAAAGCATAATTAACACTCGGATTTTGGTTATTAACGAAGTGCGTCATCGCAGTTAGGCGCTTTAGGTATGTGTACATGAGAGCTATATACGTTTAGGGACTACCTAAAAAGATACAAAAAAAACAACAAAAATTTCAATTAATTTTTACATTTTAATTAAGATAACTCATTTTATTATTGGATATACAATTAATCCAGCAACGTGACATGAAATAAGTGTTGTGTAGTATTTTAAAATTATGTAATCACGATTTTAGTACAGTCGTCTGTCACAGGCTTTTTATAAATAAGATCATCCAAAAACGAAACACAAAAACACTAAACGTGATAAATATGTAGTTGTAATTGTATCCAACTTGTTAGGATATATGTATTTATATATATATATGTATATATATATATATATATATATATATATATATATATATATATATATATATATATGTATATATATATATATATATATATATATATATATATATATATATATATATATATATATAATATATATATATATATTTAGATATTTATAAAATATATTAAAAACGTGCGAGTAAAAAAATCAAAGCTAACATAGAAAGCACGTAAACAAATAACATTTGTGATTCCCTTCCAGCCCGATTCGGAAAGTATGTATATATCCTAAAATTTATTTTATTTGTTTGTTTAGTAACTATGTAGATAGTAAGAAGGCGATTAGTGGTTTTAGGTTAAATTTCATAAACATTTTCGAATTTTACTACTTGGCAATTGTTTTACATATTTATTTTAATTGATTTAATCTTTTGTTTAATTAACCACATTGTTTATATACTATCTTGATCTCACAGTTATAATTGTTTTATAGCAGGATAATAATTTAACTTTTATAAAAGTTGTACACTATCGTAAAATAAATGTGGGAATGAATCGAATATTCAATACAGTAATAAATATTCGGTAAACTTAAATACTTTGTTAGCTCTAAGAATAAAATGTTCAAAATCCAATTTACGTATATCCGTATAAAAAAATTCAATTGAGGCAGTAGCAAAGTTTAACAGTGTAATTCAGTACATACATGCGTCACTACATATACATTTTCCACTCATCATAAGGGGTGCGTCTGCACTATGTAGCAAATAGCAATGTTATATAACATTTGATCGTTTCCGATATGAATGGATAACGTGGATGTTATATTAAAAAAAATCCAACTTTGTCATTTGTTTTATAATATTGGGTCGATTCGAAATTCTATTTTATTTCAAATGTGCAATTAGCCAAGACACATCGAAAACTGACACCATTTGCATTTTAAAAATAAGTAAAATTCCGTATTTTTTGAAATATTCTGATTTAAATTGTCGAACGTACTCATTGTTATTTATTACAAAGTGGAGATTATTGAACTCCTTTTTTTCACAAATGACTTAGGTCTGGCAAGACTTTTGAATGGCTTGTATTTCTATCCTGAATTATAGTGCAAAATTAAATGGTTTGAAAATTTAAAGAAAAATAACATTTTAATTCGCGGTTCATCATTTGAGAATGGCTGCATTAAGAAACATAGAAACGTTAAAAACTTACAAAAAACTTTTGAACGGTTGACATTTTAAAAAAGTTTAGAGATTTTATTATTTTATGTGCTAGAAATTACTGTATACTAAATAGGTAAGTGTTTGCAATACGTAAAAGGAAAATATTTTTTGTTTTATGTCTTATGGTAATTTGAATTATGTCTTAATAATTTGGTAGGTGTTAAAATTTGAACTTGAGTCCATTCATAATAAACTGCACTTTTCCTCGAGTATATATAGAAAGCTGCCCAAATGCCAATTTACCTGTTATAATTTTTCGAATGGCTTTGTATCTACTTGTGTTTTCCTTGTTTAAAAAAATATCATTTTTTACTGCTGTTGTTTTATTAAAATATGTAGTTGTAAAATACAGACGAGGTGAATAAAAATGTTTTCGCTGCTAAATTATTCAAATCATTCCACATAAAAAAAAAAAATAATGTTTTTGGTAAAAAAAAAATGTAGACAACCGAACGTTGTATCTTTTATTATATTTGAAAATGTTTTTTGTGAAAAGTTGTGTACAAGACACCATTATCCTACAAAATTTTATTGATGTACGCATAATTAATTTTTTGGTTCTTCTAAATTTGTTAATTTACAAAAAATCGATAACATAATAAAAAATAATGTTGCTTATAGATTAGATATGTACGTACGTATATTTATTTATTATATACAAAATTACATAATTTAGGTTTTTGGACCAACTAGAGTATTTCGTACAGAATGGGAAACCTTCAAATAAATTTGGAATGACACATAATTATCGTATTCTTAAATATAATACATTAAATAAATTATTAAGGCCTCATCTAATTTTGTTACCCTTAATTAATTTTATTTAATATAAACTCTGGTTTACTAACTACTTAAAAATCTAATCAATCCACTTTCCGCGAATTATTTAAATATTATAAATATTTTCAAATTGTGCTAGATAAATTAATTTTTATATCAATATCGAGAAATCAAATTTGATATTGTCACCATTGAATGTCAATTTGTCAGGTTCCTCCGTTTATGATAAACTCGACCCTGATATGACTTTATATATACATATACAAGTTTTTGTATATACGAAAAGACACTCGCTTCTGGCGTCTTGTCAAAAGTAATATTTAAAAAATATAAAATGAATATTTCTTTGCTTATATAATAAAATTTAATTATATATACAAAATATAAAATGAAAATTGGAAAAACTGATTCTTCTATTTCCCCATTTCGTTTATGTATGAATATACATCGGGAAAATGTTAAATTAAATAATATTTATTATTTAGAAGAGTGGTGGTAACCGAATTTTTGTTGACAGTTTATTTGATTTATTATTTACTGAAGCACATTGTTTAAGTTTTTTTTTTGGTATCGTTAATTTTCTAATTAAATTCAAATTAAATGCTATAACAATATAATCGGCTGCTATTAAATTATATAGTTCTGGTTATTATCACTTATATTGTATATATACGTATAAAATAATACATACATATGTATATATACGTGTACGACGTGTTGATTATAACATAAGCCTTAAGTGGTAATCTGTCAATACGTTATGCAATAAATCATTCAATTGCCACATAAATATAAGGTGTATATTTCGATCAATTTATTATCAATAATATAAATCGAATTAACTTGATTTGCTCGAAATATAAATAAGAAAAGTGGATTTTTCTAAATAAAAAGTATGAATAGCGATAGACTAATAATAAAATTGTAATATCGAACTTTTCGAAATATAAACATATAATATGCCTACATTTTATTTGTATCAAGATAAATAACTTATCACACGAAATTGATCTCTCGTTGTTTTATCCTATAGAGCCTAGAGCACAAAAAATAGCAAACTATATATGTAGCTACCAACTCAGAATTAGGATATCAAAAATGTATATGGAATTATTTGTATTTTACCATAAAATAAGTATGTATGTATATTATTACTAACTGAACCGTTAACGATTTTGTTAATGAAAAATTGAATAAATTATTTCAGTTTTCTAAATTGTTGTGGAAACTTAACAGCAAAAAATAAATTCAAATTGAAAATTTTGAATGGGCGTATACATTTTACTGAAATGATGAAATTAAGGAAGTCAGATTTATAGCTCTGTACATAGGAACTTGGAAAAAACAAAGGCAACAAAAAATTCAAATAATTTTTTTTTTACTTTAAACTAAACATTTTTCCATTTTTTTTTTTTTTTCATTTTTCACAAATACATTAATACTTATCTTCAACGAAAGCAAAATCATAAAATAGATAATTTATATAAGTATTCTATTGATAGCATGGATTTATTAACAAATAAACAAAAACGCCTTCGGCAAAATCAAACATTTTTATAAAAATAAAAAATCGTTAAAAATTCAATGAAAATATTTGGGAAATTTTCACTATCTATCTATATATATCAAAACCGAAGTGAATATTGTGTATAAATTTTATATATATGTATATATATGTATATAAATACATATGGATATATGATGTAGATTTAATCTTGTATATAGAAAATTTTTCATACGAATTTAGCAAAAAAGCCATCTAATTAATTATTTACATATATGTACAAAAAATTCTATTTAAACTTAAATAAATTTCTTTGAATTGATCCCACTTTTCTAAGAACAGTTTAATTATGCAATTTTTTATTTCTCAAATTATATAAATACAACAGACTGAACAAAAAAAAATCGCTTAAAAAAATAATCATCAATTTTTCATCAACTGGCAGATTTTCGAGTTTCTTTATAACACATACGTATAGTTGTTATATTGCAAAAATGTGAAAATGTACAATTTAATAAGCCGATCGATGTGCTTGTATATAGGTTTACGAGTACATATATACATATTTTAAATGAATAAATTTATATTGGTAAACTGTTATTGTCTTTTGTCTGAATCTATTGGTTTTGCGGTTTCTCAATTGTAAATCCTTTTTTTTATTATTAAATAAAACATAAATTGATGTATTGTACCATTTAATTTAATAGTATAGAATCTATTGTTTTTGATGTCTGTTTTAAATTATAGAATGCCACAAGAAAATCTGTGCAATTATTGGCGCATGGGATGGTGAATTAAAAATAAATGTCGGAAAAATGTACGAGTAGAGTAAGCTAAACGAAATTTGAAAAAAAAAATTAAAGTTGTAATAATTACACTGTCGTGTGGCAGCGCGCTTGCAGTTTGTCACATTCCGCCATCGACACGCACGAGTATGGATGCGGATTATTTAATGATTGAAATCAAGGAGATGTTAGCTGACCATTGGTGTTTAACATTACCATGAAACTATATTATAGTGAAACTAAAATCAATCTGACATATTCATGTAGATTTTTGCAAATCGAAATGTTCGATCTAAATTTAATCAATCTGAAAGAACTAACGAACAGCAATCGATTTGAGCGAGGAATGCCTAGCGGCTTTTAATTGTTGTAAATATAGTTTCTTCCACTGAACACACCTTATGTGTAGTCTATTCTCGGAGCATCTGAACCATTAACTGTCGTGTACCACAAGGCAGTGCTCTTGAGTCTTTATTATTTTTGATTTTCATAAATGATTTACCCCAATTACCGCTGGTTGGTCAAATCAGAATGTTCGCTAACAATACTGCAATTTTTTATAACTCTATTGATTGTTCGCAGGCGTTAACTAATATGAAAAATGATTTTCACATACTCTTGGAGTATTTTAATTACTACAAAATAGTTAATCTAAGTAAAACCAAATTTATTATATTTCAGTCCCCATTTCTACCACATTGTGATTTACCTATTTTGCAGGTTTCTAATGTTGTTATTAAACGTGAGGACGAGCTCAAGTATCTTGGAATAATGCTGGGTAAGCATATGTCTATTGGGAGAAACACATTTGTAAGTTGAGCCTGAAAATATGTCTGTTTATCGTTTTGGTTAGAAAACTCGTTCCCTTTGTTCCAACGCATGTTTTATAAACGATTTACTCGTTTATTCATTCACGTTTATTCTATGCCATCTCAACTTTTGGAACTGCAGTTGAAGATTATCTGTGATTTGTACTGTTATTATACATATGTAGTTAATTTATTAGATTGATTTGAATAAGTAAGACAAGCCTATATGTTATATTTTACTTTAATTTCAAGTGTTCAAAGTGCGACTGACCAGCTTTCAAACGACAAATAATCCACTAGCTATCAGTCACAGTTTTGTATTATTATAATTTAATATGTATAATGTATAAATAAATGTTAAAAAGAAAAAAGTGGCTTGTACGGCTCACTTAGACGTCCGGTGACAGTCCATTGTGATACTACAGGATCTTACTGCCCTTTTACTTTTAGTGGAACCAGTCAGAGCTACTTATAGCGTGAGTAATTTCATACTTTACAGTTTTCGAGATCCGAGATTATGTACCTACCCATATAGCCTTCTGGCATGTTCTACAAACAGGCAGTTTCCTGTGAGTATCCCCACGATTCACGTTTAAAACCCCGTTTCGAAGATACTCGACGCAATTACCCGGGTATTCCAGGTACCAAAAAATAGAGAAATATCCGAATACCCGGGTTCGATACCCGATAATACGTGCCCTAGTATTATAGATATTCTATAGAAGTACCAAACTGAACGTTTTCTTTTATCTCTCCTGTTTGGAATTTTCATTTAGGTTATCATTTCGTTTCAATCTAAACATTTTATGAAGTTGAAATCTTTAGAAGTTGGAAACATTTCAAAATTTGACTTAACGAATTACTGTCGAGCTATTTGAACTAAAATATCAGAATAATGATATAGCTCTACAAAGAACTAAGAACAGTTAAACACAAATATATAGTACAACGTCTATATTTGTTCTGTATACAGAAGCCAAATTAAATAAACATACATAAATATGTACATACATATTTTAATATTCGCAGATGAATTAAAAGTATAAAAATAAAATTGTTATCCATTAGCATTTTGACCCAATATTCATAGATTATTCGTCCCCATGATCGCTGAGCTAAATAAATGGCCAACATTTCTTTTTTGTCGTTGTGATGATGATGTGTAAAACAAATTATGAGGATTATTCCATACCGTGCTTCAATTAGCAAATGAAATAATTAATGATGTGAACTTAAATATCTACCTATATTAATAATTCAAAGGACACAACATATAGCACAACTTTCCACAATGACAACAACAGCATAAAAAGTTATACAATTAATAGAGGTATATACGTATAATTTTTTGTGTATAAAAAAGGACGACAAATTCACAACACACATACGTATATGGAATAAAATTTTGTATATTTATACTTCAACAGCATATTTTTATCTAAGCATATGACGTGAGATATTTGTACACAAAAAAATAAAAAAATTGTGATATAACATTACATAATGTTATCCTAAAAATCAAAACAAAAAATATACGACCTAACACACCGATGACATATTTTTATTTTTATTTTTTTGTTGCTTTATTCGACGAGATGGGTCCTGTCGTTAATTTTTTAAGGAAAATATCAATTTTCAGTACAAATCCAATAAAAGTTATAAAAAACTATTTCCGAACCATATATAGAGAGATAACTATAATTCTATTAGTCATTATAATAAAAAAATTCCTTTACGTATACGTATTTTTTTTTGTAGAATCGACGAGTTAGAATTTTGTGGCTTAGAGATATTCAAATTAAAAACTAGAGTTTTTGTGCCGCAACGTGATTATACGCTATTTTTATCTATCACGTGAATCAAGATATATATGTATATATAATAGTAAGGATTAAGTTTTTGTTTTGTTTTTGGCTTTATGTTTTATAAGAAGTGTACAGCTTTGCAAACAATTTATTTCTCATGCCACTTACCTATATACGTATAAGCATATGGAATATAGAAAGAATACGCCAACGAACTAAATATTATAAATTGAGTGAGAAATGTTTTGATACCTGCAAATTGCTGTAAGCTGATAAACAAAAAAAATCCTTTTAACGAATATTTTATATATAATATACATATATAGGACAATTATAATTTTATTCGTACATATTTACTCTACCTACTCGACTCTAAAATTTATATATATATATGTATATATATATATATATATATATATATATATATATATATATATATATATATATATATATATATATATATATATATATACGTTAATAAAAATAATATTATTATTACTTGAATAACATACCTATATAGAATATAAATTATAAGATTCTCATATCTTATATACTGTACTTGTGTTTATACATAAAACAGACAATCTTATATTGACTAAAATTTTATTTCTTAAAATACAAAATTTTTGCCATGTACCACACGTCTCTTATATATATGTATATACATGTAAACATACGCGTAACACATTCAAATATTTATCATATTTTATATTATTATAAAATCCTTAGTGTATATATGTATGTATATATGCATATATGTTTATGTTGGTATTACATAAAAACGCGATTAGAAGACTTTAAAGAATGATTTTTATTATCACTAAAAATTTACAAGATGTGTAATTTTTTGTGTTTATAAGAGGAACGTAAGATGTTGTACCCACCGTGCTCGTTTTTCTTTTAATTTTTATTAAAACAATTTATGGTTTCGTTCCTTTGTGTAATTTACGAGGTTTTATTTTTGAAGCACATACATTTCCTGTATCGCAACACCATTTCCGCGTATATTTTATTCCATATACATATACCTATTATATAGATAATATGTAATATAATTTAATTGAATTTTTTTTTTTTGCAATTTTAAATATCGTACAAATTTTTATACATCACGAAATTACAATATAAGTATATGTATATCATACAAAATCAAAGCTCATAAAATTCGGGTACAAAATATAATAACCTTTTCATCCCATATAATAAAAGTTATATGAATTATGTAATAACATTTTATAATGAACGTGTCAGTATTCGACCAATAATTTTATAACCGTAACAAATTCGATCGTTACCGAGTCGATAACATATTTGCTTTACCCTTTTATAATTTATTTAAAGCGATGGAAAATATACAGTCAACCAATTGAATTAATTTAGTTAACTGTCTATTAAATATCCTTGATTTAGTATATCTAACTTGTCGTACAAGGAAAGTGGAAAGTTCTACGTGTGTTACTTAAGCTTAAAAAGGGGTAAAGACAGAGACAAAAACAATATTGTATTTTCATACATTTAGATGTATGGAAAGACACGATTTGGATTGTTTATAAAACATGAATTTTAAAGTTGTGAAATTAAATATTTTCTGAAATCGTTAATCTACAAGTCAACTGTAACCCCTCATTTAAGCAATGATCATTAAGTTAATCCATTATATATACAGAGCCCTGAAAAATTGAGCTTTATCTAGTTGAACTAAAATTATTTTTACCATGCAAAATTTAATGTTTTAATTCATATATTTTTATAAGCTAAATTTGTCGATGATGGATTAAGTGTTTTAACATGGAATAGAAGCTACAATTATCATTTTGTAAATGATTTAAAACCCAATCAAAATTTATTAAAAAAAAGCATTTCTCAGGTTAACTGAGTTCGGCATTTCAAGCCATGAAAAATTATCGAAAACTCCGTAAATATACGAAAAACAAATTAAACAATATTTTTAAAACTAAAAATTTATCAAAATTTATTTTATTTATTTCGTCAATTATAGTGCTTCAAAAATCCGAAATATTTTCAAAAATTTCAGATTCAAAGTTTGAATTGAAAAGTTTCAAAAATTTCAGATTTGTTAAATTTTATCATTTTAAAATTATTAATCTAAACAAGTTTTTAAAATTTAAATTTAACTTTTAAATCTTAAATTATGTATTTAAACAAAATTCCATTTCAAAATTTAACGAATTAACATGGAAATTCGATCTTAAAAATTTGGCAATTTTAAATTGTAGAACCGTGCCGATTACTTACACAAAAAATGCTTTTACAAATTCAATAGAAATAGGATTCAAGTCGATTTAATTGACATTAAAAAAATTTCATTATAAAAATTGAAGGGAAACCAAACTCATATTCTTCAACAGATGATCCTCATTTTTTAAATATTTGTTGCCGATTTAGAATAAGTTATTTAAGCAATCTGCACATTTGACTAAATTTGTATGAGAGAAACCAAAAACATTTCCATCTCTATAAAATGTTGTCATAAAAAAAAATGCCTTTGTAACTCACTTAATGGAATTTTTAATTTTTTTATTCCTTTAGTTTCTTCGTAAAGCAAATACTGCCAGTAAATTTTTTGTATGTAAACCAGGCTTAAGTTGTAACATCACAATTATTTTCCTTTCGATAGATGTTTATGTCTCTTTCTTCAAGTAAATTTTTTTACATTAATTCGTTTATCAATTATGCTTTTTATATTGCGATGGCAGCCTACAAGGTCTCGAAACAGAAATGTGGTGAAAAATGTGTGGTGATACATTTTGGAATGTATAAAAGCAAACAGAATAATTTTATACTTGAAAAAAGAGACATTATTATTTATTTACGTACAGATTCAAACAAATTCCTTATTATATAAATAATATGATAAATTTATATTTAATTTTGATTTAATTTATATTAAATGTTATAATGTTTTAGATTCTGAATTTTAGATATGTGTTTGTTCAATATAGTACAGTGAAATCTCGTTATAACGAACTCAGAGACCGGAAAAATTACTTCGTTAAACTGGAATTTCGTTAAAACGAATTTTTTTTTGTTTAATTCAGTTTTATTTCAATCTACATATAATTATTATACATTGTATGTAATACAAATAGTAGTACAAAGCACAGATTACATTAAAAAAACAATTCAAATAATTATTTAAACTTATAGTAAATCACATATGTTTTCATAAATTTGTACATATACATATTTAAAATATGTATGTACATGTAGTACACATTTCACGTATTCAGACTTAAACTTATGTATTACTTACTTTATTTCCATATACATATACCTATTATATAGATAATATGTAATATAATTTAATTGAATTTTTTTTTTTTGCAATTTTAAATATCGTACAAATTTTTATACATCACGAAATTACAATATAAGTATATGTATATCATACAAAATCAAAGCTCATAAAATTCGGGTACAAAATATAATAACCTTTTCATCCCATATAATAAAAGTTATATGAATTATGTAATAACATTTTATAATGAACGTGTCAGTATTCGACCAATAATTTTATAACCGTAACAAATTCGATCGTTACCGAGTCGATAACATATTTGCTTTACCCTTTTATAATTTATTTAAAGCGATGGAAAATATACAGTCAACCAATTGAATTAATTTAGTTAACTGTCTATTAAATATCCTTGATTTAGTATATCTAACTTGTCGTACAAGGAAAGTGGAAAGTTCTACGTGTGTTACTTAAGCTTAAAAAGGGGTAAAGACAGAGACAAAAACAATATTGTATTTTCATACATTTAGATGTATGGAAAGACACGATTTGGATTGTTTATAAAACATGAATTTTAAAGTTGTGAAATTAAATATTTTCTGAAATCGTTAATCTACAAGTCAACTGTAACCCCTCATTTAAGCAATGATCATTAAGTTAATCCATTATATATACAGAGCCCTGAAAAATTGAGCTTTATCTAGTTGAACTAAAATTATTTTTACCATGCAAAATTTAATGTTTTAATTCATATATTTTTATAAGCTAAATTTGTCGATGATGGATTAAGTGTTTTAACATGGAATAGAAGCTACAATTATCATTTTGTAAATGATTTAAAACCCAATCAAAATTTATTAAAAAAAAGCATTTCTCAGGTTAACTGAGTTCGGCATTTCAAGCCATGAAAAATTATCGAAAACTCCGTAAATATACGAAAAACAAATTAAACAATATTTTTAAAACTAAAAATTTATCAAAATTTATTTTATTTATTTCGTCAATTATAGTAGGTGTGTTCCATTGGCATGAGTAAACTACTCACAAGTACTTGTGAGTAGATGTTCAATGGAACGCTAATTTATATGACAGCAGTAAAACATAACCTACAATATCTTAGTGTTGTTTTATTCTTTGACTCTCACACTGAGTTGCTAAATTAAAAAATAAACTTAAATTAAATTAACTCAAATTAAATTCAATAAATAATAAATATGTCGAAAAACTGGACTTATAACGAAGGGAAAGCGTTGATCAGTGTCTATGGTAGTAGGAAGGAGGAGTATTTCAAAACTAGAAACAAAAAACATTTCTGGGAAAATGTTTTAACAGATTTGGAGGCATTAAATATTTTGGTAAATAATTTTCTGTTAATAATTTTCTTCGCCACAGCAATTTACGCCTGTTATTTGTTGTAGGTTTCAGCAACAACTGTACAGAATGTGGAAGTAAAATGGCGTAGCCTTCAGCGAGCCTATAAAAATGCTAAAGACAGAGGAACAGGCACCACTGCTACTAAGTTTTTATATATGGAGGAGATGGAAGAATTATTTCAGACAAATCCTATTATGAGTTCTCCCCATTCTGTTTCCGTTGGCATGGAAACGCAACCGGAACCGGCTCCAATGACATCCAATGACGCCATAGTGAGCAGTGATGTGGAAATAGCCGAACCACATATTGCAAGGGCTTCAAAAAAGAGGAAGAGGCAGCAGCAGGATTCCAAAGCGGCATTAGTTGAAATTAAGAAAAAATATTATGAGGAGAAGATCGAAGAGAAAAGAAAAAGGACTGCATTGCTCAAAAAATATTTAGAAAAAAAGGAACAGGGTCGGGAAGAAAGAAAACAGCTAATTTTAAGTTTAGTAAACAAATAATTTTCTTTTATATATTTTATATCATTTTTTAACGAGGCTGTGAATTTGAAATAAAAACAAATGAATTTTGTGATGAAATATTTATTTTCTACAATGAAATTAATTTAATAAATTTTTATTATCCATATATTCAAACATTTCATTGCGAGCACTACTACTACTATTTGTTTGTTCAGTGCGTGTATCATCTGCTGTTGGAACTTCGTCATCTAAATATTCGATTTCACAATAATCGTTTTCCGCGATACATATATTGTGCAAAACACAAGCAGCTACGACACAATTGGTAATAAAACCTAAATTCGGGCTTTCGAAAAATTTTAATCTACGAAACCGACCCTTCAGTAACCCAAAAGCATTTTCAACAACAATTCTAGTTGCTGAATGAAGGTAATTGAATTTTAATTGCTTTGCATTCAAATTGCCAAAATCTTTAAAGGGTGGCACTATGTAACTGCATTCCGCATACGCCGAGTCTCCAAGCAAAACGCTTTTGGGAAGAATTAATGATGGATCCTCATTAATACGGCGATAAAACATAGATTTTCGTAATAATCGCGCATCGTGCATTGATCCCGGTTCACCGCAATGAATATCAATAAATTTTTTTTCGGCATTCACTATACCTTGTAAAAGTATACTATAATATTTCTTGCGATTATAATACACTTCTCTGTTGTTTCTTGGAGGATTAATTCTGATGTGGCTGCCATCTATTGCTCCAATTACTCTAGGTAAGCCCTTCATTCTTTCGAAGTTAATTTGATTGGTTTTCATTTCTAATGATGTTGGCCACTTTATGTATCTGTGGCTTTCTTTTACAAACCATTTTATGACTCGATAGAGGATTCGGTGTACCGAGCTTCGGGTTACATTGAACCTATCCGAAAGTTGCCGATAAGTTTCAGTGTTGGCAAGAAACCATAAAGTTAAATAAATTTCAGCTTCTGGACCGACTTTTATTCGACCACCATGCTCGTCATTTGCAAGAAATGTTGTACTGTATTGCTCTGAAATAATTATGTGTATTTTTATATTATAGAAAATTGATGATATACAAGGTTATTTAAATACCGATAACTTTGTCAGCAACAATTCTGGATAAACGAAAATGTTGCTTGAATTGCAAATCCGTATATTTTGGTATTACTTCCATAAAATCTTTTATCCGTGCCCTTTTAATTACTTGTTCATCTTCTGAAGTAGTTGACGAAGATGAAGACGAACTGCTGGAAGAATACAGTAAACTGCTTCCGCTGCTACTATCATCAATAAGTTGAAAAATAACCTAAACATAATGATATGTATTAAACAAAAAATAACTTTAAATTATTTATTTAAAACTCACTGCATTCAAATTAGTATTATTATCCATTTTTACGATTAAAATTATTAATTTATTGGTTGAACTTGAAAATTTACACTTCTGACAAACACAAATATAAACATAAAATGACAGTTCAACATAACCTAATGATTCAAAAATCCATCTTTTGGATTTTTTTTAAACTAAAATACCCTATCGTAAATTTTATGCGTAACTACTTTTGTCATCTACACCACCATATGAGTATGAGTAGATGCGAGTAGATACAAGTACTTGTGAGTAGTTTACTCATGCCAATGGAACACACCTAGTGCTTCAAAAATCCGAAATATTTTCAAAAATTTCAGATTCAAAGTTTGAATTGAAAAGTTTCAAAAATTTCAGATTTGTTAAATTTTATCATTTTAAAATTATTAATCTAAACAAGTTTTTAAAATTTAAATTTAACTTTTAAATCTTAAATTATGTATTTAAACAAAATTCCATTTCAAAATTTAACGAATTAACATGGAAATTCGATCTTAAAAATTTGGCAATTTTAAATTGTAGAACCGTGCCGATTACTTACACAAAAAATGCTTTTACAAATTCAATAGAAATAGGATTCAAGTCGATTTAATTGACATTAAAAAAATTTCATTATAAAAATTGAAGGGAAACCAAACTCATATTCTTCAACAGATGATCCTCATTTTTTAAATATTTGTTGCCGATTTAGAATAAGTTATTTAAGCAATCTGCACATTTGACTAAATTTGTATGAGAGAAACCAAAAACATTTCCATCTCTATAAAATGTTGTCATAAAAAAAAATGCCTTTGTAACTCACTTAATGGAATTTTTAATTTTTTTATTCCTTTAGTTTCTTCGTAAAGCAAATACTGCCAGTAAATTTTTTGTATGTAAACCAGGCTTAAGTTGTAACATCACAATTATTTTCCTTTCGATAGATGTTTATGTCTCTTTCTTCAAGTAAATTTTTTTACATTAATTCGTTTATCAATTATGCTTTTTATATTGCGATGGCAGCCTACAAGGTCTCGAAACAGAAATGTGGTGAAAAATGTGTGGTGATACATTTTGGAATGTATAAAAGCAAACAGAATAATTTTATACTTGAAAAAAGAGACATTATTATTTATTTACGTACAGATTCAAACAAATTCCTTATTATATAAATAATATGATAAATTTATATTTAATTTTGATTTAATTTATATTAAATGTTATAATGTTTTAGATTCTGAATTTTAGATATGTGTTTGTTCAATATAGTACAGTGAAATCTCGTTATAACGAACTCAGAGACCGGAAAAATTACTTCGTTAAACTGGAATTTCGTTAAAACGAATTTTTTTTTGTTTAATTCAGTTTTATTTCAATCTACATATAATTATTATACATTGTATGTAATACAAATAGTAGTACAAAGCACAGATTACATTAAAAAAACAATTCAAATAATTATTTAAACTTATAGTAAATCACATATGTTTTCATAAATTTGTACATATACATATTTAAAATATGTATGTACATGTAGTACACATTTCACGTATTCAGACTTAAACTTATGTACCTAATACATACAGAAGTATTGAGTAAAAAAATCGGTTAGTTTGGATTGTAGCATATTCTTAGTGGCAGTTTTCATTATAAAATTTTCGATGGCATAATTAACTGTTGACAAATATAATTTGACATCGCTTAAACAATTCAGGGCTGTAGAAAAAACACATTTTAGTTTTATTTATAGGTTCTTCCGTAGCATTGCTGCCACTATCGCCGCTTTCAAGTGTTAATCTCACTGAATTAGACTCATCTTTAACACTCTTCATAATTTTGTCGTTAGTTAACTCATATGGAATTAGAATTTGATTATCGACATCCACATAATCCTAAAAGTTGATACCAGGCTCATCGACTAATTTCCACAAACCTTCCAATTCAGTATTGATGTCATTTTGCTGTAATTCACCTTCAACGAATTCAATTTCAATGGGGTCAGCTTCTGATTCAATAAGTTGGGTTTTAAGAAAACATTTCAGAAAGGTTAACTCCCGAACATCCTACCAAGGCGCTGTTAATAGCTCACAACCTTCTTTTACATTGAGTTTGGTATCACTCAATAAATTTAGGAGTAATTTTTGAACTAACTTACATAACTTTTTTACTGGCACTGTATTTACAAGGCTATGACCGGATATTTTTAAACATCTTGGTTTCAAGGATTTTCCAATTACTATAGTGGCTCCAATTTTTCGAATAATGCGGTAAGCCGTTGTTTGGATTTTTCTCCACCTTTACAAGAATCGTATTGTAATGTGAGTCTCGCCCGCATTAAAAATGTCCCTCTTGTCATAAGTTTTTAAGATTGTTTAAATTTCGCTTTAAAAGAGTACCATAAAGAGTGCCATAAATATAAAAGTCAATTTGTATTTACCTGCGCGCCATTCGTTCACTTTATCCAGTTGTACACTATTTTCTTCACCGCAAATTATCTTAAAAGAAATGCCAAATCTCTCACGAAAACGATTTAACCAATCGACACTAGCCTGAAAATTACTATGCCCAAACAATTTGGAAAATTCTAAGGCTTTTTCATGAATAAGAGGGCCATCGATAGGAATGTTTTTCGATCGCACTTCTTGAGACCACTTTAAAACAGCCTTAACTACATCTTCAAATTTACCTGCTCTAATTTTCTTTCATTTTGGACCAATAGGGCCGTCTCTAATTTGATTTACAATTTTATGTCGATCTTTAATAAACGTAGACAACTTTGACGGAGCGATATTAAATTCTTTTGCCACACTGTGTTTTGCCTAACCAGAATCAATTTTTTCAAGAATTTTTAATTTCTGCTTTAACGAAAATTGTTTTCGTTTAAAATTACTCATTTTATATAAACAGTGATTCCCCTATTAAACAAAACTTATGTACTCAAGGCTTGTACACGAGATCGAATTCCAATCCTAGGAAATCAAATCCGATTTCTCTCTGAGAGAACTTTTGTGTGATTAAGAGAATTTTTGTGTGATTAAGTTCGTCTGCGAGTTTTTTGCTAAAAGTTAAAAATATTTCAACTCAAGAAGAGAAAAAGGGTCGCGTTTTTTGTCATTTTAATTGATTTGATTGGGACAGAGATCGGATTTAAATTCCGATCTCGTGAACACGGCTTCAAGCTCAGACAGAGGGTCTATTTTTTAATTCAGCCTGAGCGAGTAGATTTACTCAACCAGTGTACACAGAGTACAGTGTCAAATCGGTCGGTGTACTCAGAGTAAAAACAGCGTGGATAAATAAAATGTTTTTATAAAAATAAATTTGTTGTAATCTGTTTTTATAAAAATATTACAACTAAAGTTATGTTTTGCTTATTCTTGACACTTACATTCATTTCAGAGCAAGTGAGTATCAGTTCATATTAAAAAATACAGTGTGTGGAGTAAAATTACACAGGTTGAATTAAAAAACGCAGTGCACATTTTTGACAGCGCACTGCTCGCTCGGTGTGAATTAAAAAATAGACCCAGAGAACAACACACAACATGTACTAAAATATTGACTGTCAAAAATATGCCTAAGGAAATTGTACTAGATGAGAGAATTTACATGTATTTACATTAGAAAAAACTGCATGTAAACTCATTTTATCTTTATTTTAATGTTTTATTTTTTTATTTTTACTTCGTTATACTCAATTTATAGTTCGCTACAACGGAATAGATGCACTATGGCCAACCAAACAAGTAGGTGGCTCTGCGGATCACTCTAGTTACAACCATAACATTTATACCAAAAAGAGAAGCATTACTGACGTAATGAGAAAAGAAGACAACAAATCATATACAATAAATCCGAGATCAAATCAAAACATCTATTCTAAGTTCTAACTATAATAGAACGACAGATCTACAAAAAAATTTAGCAATGAAACGTATAGAATGATAGATATAATTGAATATTTTATTATTATTACACATATATATATATATATATATATATATATATATATATATATATATATATATATATATATATATATATATATATATATATATATATATATATATATATATATATTATATTCATATACATATATATATATATTAAAAATTACAAAATCAACATTTCTGTAAAGCTCACAAATAACTCATTTTCCAAGAAGAATTTCATTAAGAATTAGGCATTTTCATGAAACAAGTTTATTCCAGCCAAATAAAATTGTATATTCTGTTCAAGTACAATTCAAATTTGTAGAAAAATATAACAAAAGCTCTCACTTCTAATCTAATGAACCAACAATTTAAATAGAAAAAAAAAATTGTTTTCCCGTATATATAATTTAAAATTAAATAATAAAAATTTCAAAAAATTTCCTCAATTATAATTTATAGAACATTTCAAAATTTCCTAAATCATGAATTACTAAATATTTCATGAAGATTTAATTTTTATTTAAGTTTAATCGAAAGTTTATTTAAGTTTAATTCTCGTTCAATTATATACAATACTAAAACTAGAATTAGTAGTGAGCTGCTTGCCGTTCAGCAATTAAGAAACACTGTATTAAGGAAATATGATTTAAGAAATTAAACCTGATAAAATTTGTATACACATAAACCTTTTCATCTTATAAAGCCCGAAGACCCTGCACCATTTTGCAACTAATAATAAATATAACAACGTCAATTATGTACAGTGAATACTCGATTGTTGGACCCAAAGTTTTTTTGAGTGAAATTTCAACGATATTTTTTCGCAATACATCAAGACATTCAGGTAAATGTTCTGTTTTAAGTAAAAGAATATTCGCTTGAATGTCTAGAGGTATTGTGACGTTCATTAATAAATTTTTTATTAATTAATTCATAATCCTATATAAATATATATTATAGGTGTGTAGATGTATCAATGTGTGGCAGTGCGTGTACCGCAGCACAACTTTTATGACCGGCTATATAAATTTTAATAATTCATAAATTGCCCAGTCAAAAGAAAAATTCTATTATGAAAATAAGTCATTTGACAAGGATAAAAATAAATTGGTATTTTGTTTTATTTTGTATTACTTATATTTATAACTTAAGCAATACAAAATATGTACAATAAAACGCTTCTTGCCTTAATAACTTTGTAGAGTATAGATAATCTTTAAATTATTTCATGTTGCCCAAAAATTGAAAATATGTTTTTTTATCTCGCAGGCAAACAAAATTTAGTTAGTCATAGTCATTATATATTTATTGTTATTGTGTATACGTACATATATAATTCAAAAATCATTTAGAATTTTTTCACATTAAGTTTTAACAAAAGAAATGATAAACTTACAGAATTTATATCATTTCTTCTAAACAAAAGAAACTTTGTTTTAAGGATTAAAGTTTATACATATTTAATTTATTTATAGATCGCAAAATTAAATCACAAAAGTTTTTGTGACATGCCTATATACAATTTTATTTGAATTTTTATTTTATGGTTTATTTAATTTAATTTGAAAAAGTTTTCAAATTTTTACGAACTATGTATTCTCATATCCAATAATCAAATCATGTAACTATTCGAATGTCTATAGATTATTTGTAAACATTTTTCTTTGGGTACAGTAATGATTTAAGTCCATCATGAATGAAATGCGATACTTGTTATAGGTAAATAGGTTAGCCCATTCCATTCTATAGAAATAATTTTAAATATTTTAAATTCTAAATTTAATTCTCTAAACATTTATATAGAATATATGCAAATGTATATCAAGTTTGATTACTTTGAATAGCGCCGCGTATCTAGGGAATACAAAACCAAAATAAATAACAAAATAGGTTTACACTTCAGTGAAGCTAATCATTTTAATTTAATTACTATATATATATATTTTATTTCAAATTTGAGAACCGTGTACGAGTATATATACAAATAATTGCGAAAAAGTTAGAGATAGGTGGGAAAAAATGTCGCAACTCTTAAATAATATGAAAAAAAAACGGGAAAAAGGACATTTTATTCAATTACTTTAGTGAAAAACAATAAAGCAAAAGTCCAAATATTCCAATTATAATCGAAATAGGGTTCAGAAATTTCACTTGATGAACACCTATATACAGTAGTTATTCAGTTCTCCACTTCCGTGTAGCATAATCATCCTATGTATATAGCTATAAACTTTCCAGGAATTAATTAAAATTGTTTAAGCAATCGTTAGGTTTAAATTTTTGTTTACTTAAAAGAATTTTTCAAGTATAAGTTTAAATTTTCATGGAAACCACAGAGCATGAGATTAACCAAATTAATTAAATATTAATTCGACTCAGGGTTCTTGTATAACCTCATTATACAGTTTAAAACTTTCAATATTTTATTATGCGGGATTTAATTATAGTTTCATCGCAGCGTTTGCTCGAATTATTTTTAAGTATACTGTGATCAAGGACTCATCAAGAACATACATTTCGTTAAACGTCAAATACTCAAATATCAAGCAGACAGGCTAGTCACACAGAAACACAGCTGCAATTCATTATTGTAATTCGTTTTCTTAATTTCTAGTATATTTCTAGTATATTTCTCAATGTTCTGTTAAAATCTGCCTTTTGCGTTCAGATTAATGTTACATTTATTTATTGTAATTTAACTCATTTAATATGTGCAATTAAAAATAATTGAGTCAGAGATAAGATAACATACCAAAAAAAATTAGAATACCTACATAAAACAATTTTTTTGATGCCGTCGCATGGTGGACAAAAATTTCGTGCTTAGCCAGTGCTTTGAGCATTTGCAACAAGTAGCATTTGTTTTATTATCGTTAGATGACGGGCAAAAGTTGCATCGCGTTCGCTTCTTACTATAGTATTAGGTAGTGTTACATCAACCGCTGTACCTTGTGTTTCAGAAACTAGCAGCATTTTCACAGCGGGGTATAGTTGATCGGTTTTGGATATATGGTTCTACAAGAGCTGTATACCCAACTCCTCTAGAAATATGCGACGCTTGGTTAGTTTTCCACATTGCCATTCCGGGTTTATTTGGCAGCAAAGCACAAGGGCGTTGCAAGCTGATACTGTTGTAGAACAATGTCATCGGCCACCTTTTGGATGGTTTCCTGCATGTATAGGTGGGGCTAAGTTTATCCAATGCGTCTACTGTATCTTTCGTCTTATTATAATCGAGTATCATATTGGGTTTCTTGTCATTTCTGGTGCTGATATAAGCCTCTCAGTCCATTGTAATCAATAAAGTAACTCGTTTGTTTTTGAAATGAAATTTTTATGATAAAACTTCCTTTTTGTCTATAATAGTAACAGGTAATTTCGGATCGTACTCAGCATTGTCAATTGCCTTTTTAGCAACATTTGTCCTAATGTGTATGATTTAAAAAAATGATCACATGTGATGTTATAACCTTTTGTAAATGCAGTTGTAAGGTCCAGTACCACAAGTTCTCAGTCCTTGAGTTTTTTCTGGAATACTGCTCCTGGCTCTTTGCCTTTATAAATTTGAATATTATAAATACGTATGTATATGCATTTGTTGAGTCACACAGTGCCCACGTTTTTATCCCGTATTTAGCTGGTTTACTAAGAATATATTGACGAAAAGGACAACGTTCTCGAAATGGAACCAACTGTTCATCTACAGTCAAGTTTACCGTAGGATTATAGAAAACGAGTAACATTTCTAACAACTTGTCCCATATGTCACGAATGGCTGGTAATTTGTCTTTTTGACGGCGTTGAGGTCTTGATGTTTTATCGTCAAATCGAACAATCCTTGAAATAACATGAAACCTTTGTAAAGTCATAGTCGCTCTGAATATAGCTTGTCCAGTATGTAAATTCTACAAGCTGGCAGTTGCTTCATTGCGGGGTCAATACACACCAGCCAGTAGTAAGACACCAATGATCGAAAGGCCTATTATGAAAGCATTTACACATTAACTTACTGGCGATCTCCAATAAAAAATAATGTTTCTCTATAAACCTTGTTTTTTTTTTAAATTTCCAATAACTAAAATCGTGGATGGAAAAATAGAACATACTATTGTTTAAAGCAATATTATAAATCCCTAACAAAAAACATTTCTGAGTTTTTAAAACACTTCGTTAATATTTAACCGATTTTTTTTTTAACAACCAAAAATTTTTTATTTTGCAATTTGTGTTATTAAATTTTAGTAAGAATTTGAAAAGTGAAGTTTTGCTGTCCCATTGAGAAGTTAATGTTTCTGTTATTACCCAACATGTTAATAATGTCGGTGGTAGTAGTATACTCTTATTAGATTTAATTTGTTAGTGGTCATGTTGATTTTTCAAAATTTTGTGTGGGTTTGAGTACTGGCTAAAACTTAGCTTTCGAAAATCAATTTCTAATAAACTATACAATTTTTGTGTCTCTAAAAATAAGAGCCAATAATTGACGAAAATGAAATAAAAACATACAATAAAAATAAAAATGCCGCATCAAAATAATAAACAAAATTAATTGCAATTCAGCGACAAAAGTTAAGAACATCTGGATGGCATTCCATCGTGCGAGATTTGACTAACATATTTTGTATATACATATATACATACGAGTATGTATATATTTTTGCGAATATTTATTATTTTTATAATTTTGGTTTCGCTTTAAACATATTTGACCTTTTTCGAATGTACTGGTTTATTTGGGTTTACGGGACACACGATGATATCTAAAATCATTTTTTGTTATATATACTCGTACGTATAAAACTAACACCTTTTTATGTTACAGTTTTCAATAAAATACAAATTATTTTTAAATTATGTATTATATGCATATACATATACATGTGGCAAATAAATATACATAAATAAATTGAATTTTTGGATAAACTCGATGGCCTTAAATTCCCCTTAAGGATTCATTGATGTCTGTATAATAATATATGATTCTTTCACATAAGAGGGAAGCTATGGGAATACATCTTTAGAATAATTTATATTTATCAACAAATATTGAGGCGATGTTTTACGTATATGTAAGTATGTATATGTATATGTACATATTATAATAGGAATCCGCTTCTTCTTATTGTACATATTTATTGGTGGGAATTTAGAGCCAAAATTTGCGCTTATATATAAGTATAATACTCTGTTTAAATTTTTAAGTACAAATCATAAAAATGTTGTGATATGGCTCTATAATATAAATCTTCTGTACATACAGTTTCCCGTGTATAAATCGTACATAATGCTTATTTTTATTTGATTACATTATACACCAAATGCAAATAAAATGTTATTTTATTTTATTAACTCTAAGCTTTTATTTTTTATTAGGTAGGTTCTTGTGTATACATACATAAAAATAAATGAATTAATCAATATTATATTTAAAGCATGCCATTAAGCCATGATTTAGCATAAAATAAATATATAATTCGTATTACATATACTTGTATACACGAAATATATGTGTGATCCTATATAATGACCACAAAATTTAATGTTGGCAATTTCAGGCGTAAGATTTGTTATATTTTTTGTATTCATTTTGGTTTTTGTACTGTGTATGTAGTAATATTTAAGTCGTATAATGGAGCGTATATATTTTTTATGTGGAGAGGAGTAGGGAAAGTTGTGGTGCGGATGGTTGGTTTGTCATATACGCGCATTGATTTCATTTTCCTGGTATTTTGTTGTGTATTAGATTATCTGATTATGATTATAACAATAAATTGTATTTTTTTTTGCAAGAACAATTTTTATTCTTTCCCAACTAAAAAATTATATATAATGTAACAATACATATTATATATATATATATATATATATATATATATATATATATATATATATATATATATATATATATAATTGAATTGAAACATATATTTTTAATTAACTAAAATCAAATTAATAATTAAATAACATAAAACCTAACTAACAATAGAAAATTATGTTTGATCATTTATATGTGACAAATAGTGTAATTTCCAATTAAGATTTGAAAACTTTGATAATATATTGGGTTCGATTTCAACACAATACAACACAATATGTATATACGTGAATGACGTATAATTATATTAAAGTATACACATTATTATAAAAAATGATTTTCCAGTTTTTTCCTGTACACTTCATACAATTCTAGCATTTAAACCATTTAATTTAGAATTCAATTTTTTTTATTACCACATGCTGATTTATTAAGAAATCTATATTGAAAAAAAATACACTGACTAATTAATTAATTATCTTAAGAAATTTTAATTGAACTGATTGATGTTTGAATTGATAGAATTTTTTTTATTCCTGTATTTCGAATTGAATTAATTGATTATTAAACCATATAATTGTTATGTTAAAAATATGTATGTATATAATATATATGTATAGCCTATCTATTCTTAGAACTTTGACAACTTTTAATTCAAACTGAAATATTCTCTATTACTAAATTTTTTCAGTGAACTTTTTAAGCTCAATACTGAATGATCAACAATTGAGAACTATACGAACATTGACGTGGAATGAATGATATTAATAAAATTGATAATGTGTTAGAGTTCATTGTTGGTTTACAATCTGATGTACATATTTTAGTTATTTCGGAAACTTTTATTCAGAAAAAAGTTGTTGCAATATATTACTTGGCGACTTAAATATTTCTGTTAATAAAACAGATGACATTATTGTAACTGACTATATTAATCTGTTAATGAGCCATTGTTTGATTACTACAAATACAAATGTTACTCGGTGTGCTAGTGGAAATAATTTAGATCATGTCATATGTAGTTTTTTAAATATCAAAAATGTTTTTAATTCGACTATATTTTCGAACATTAGTGATCACAATTTTATTATTATTCAAATTGTTGCTATGCGTCCAAATATATTAAGAAAAAACTGATAAAAAAATAGTTAATTTTGATAAGGTAAATGAAAGATTTCTACTTTTTACTCAATTTAATGTTCGCGATTCAAACAACACTATTGAAATAATTGTAAAATATTACAATGAATTAATTGATAAGTTTTCTACATCAATAGGTGTTGAAGCCAAGATGAAAGATACAATGTGTCCTTGGATTACTTATGATATCTGGCAAATAAATCGTAAAAAAAAAATATAAACAGAATGCAAGTAATATTACCCTTAAACCCGAATTAGAACGCTTATCAAAACTATTAATTTCAAAAAAATATTACGCTAAGAAACATTACTTTAATGAAATGTTTGTTGATTTAAATCAAAGAGATTTATTGAAAATGTTAATTTGTTCCTTAATAAAAATCACAAATCAGTTCAAATGGATTGTATTTTCTTTAATAAATATTTTGTCAATGTAGGGAGGCAATCTATATAAGGCAATCTATCAACTCAGACTCCATATATTTTTCGTCAGTCACACCTGCTGAAGTTCACAATGTTATATATTCACTTGGAGACTGTAAGGGTGGAGGTTCTGATAAAATTAATAACTCTGTGTTGAATTGAAATGTAGAGCTGATGTTTTCTCAAATATTTAATCTGATATTTTTATAAGTGGTATTTGGTATTTATCCGGATTCTTTAATGGTTGCCAAAGTTATTCCAATTTTTAGGAATCGCGACAGTTCATTAATTAACAATTACAGACCAATTTCTTCCTTATCTGTATTCGAAAAGTTTTTTGAAAAGTTAATCTCATCCCGTTTGGTAGATTTCCCGTTTCTGAATCGTAATAACTTTTTTACTCATACCAATATGGTTTTAGAAAAAGCACAGGGACCGAATTAGACCTTGTTGAAATTTCAAACACAGCTGTTGACAGCAAAAAGTATGTTGGACCACTTTTCTTAGATATACAGAAAGCTTTTGATAATATTGATCTTGAGTTGCTTCTTAGCAAATTATATTATTATGGTATCCGTGGAGTTTCTTTTAATTTGATGGAAAGTTATTTATCAACTAGAAAACAGTATGTCATTGTTTGTTATTAGAGTATTTTAAATCTAATCTAATTGCTAAATATTTCTAAAACTAAATATATGATATTCCACTCTTCATATAAATCAATGGTTACGTTAGCTTCGTTTAAAGTTGATAACATTAATATTGAAAGTTATATTATATTATTTTATTATTCTTATATACGGTACAGCCACTGCAACTATAGGCTAAGAAAACTCCAAGTAATGCAAAATAAATGTTTAAAAGCAGTATATAGATCACCTATGTTATTTTCTACCAAAGAATTATATTGCAAAGATAATAATTTAGTATTACCTATTAACATATTACACAAATTTCAATTAATCCTATATATGTATAAAACAGTAAATGTATTTTCAGTTTTATCTAATATCAAATTTAAATGTATTCATCATATCTATGCAACTAGAAATACTAACAGAATAAATTACCATCATATTAAAACAGAATTTGGAAGGAAATCGACTACGTTCTTAGGTCCATATATTTATTTATAAAAAATCTGAAACATTTATTAAGTTTAACAGAAATGTTAAAAATTATTTTAAGTCTAGTATTGAAATTTATTTAATATAAATAACAAATAAATGAAGATCAAAAGAAACGATGTCAGGATCTTGTCAGCGACAACATTAGTGAAGCTAATTACCAGTCTGATTGCGTGAACTCTGTCTGGGAGGTACTGAAAACTTCGGTTGTCAGTGCTGCTCAACAGACTTTAGGTATAGTGAAAGTCAGACCCAAGAATGGTTGGTTTGATGACGAGTGTCGTCTTGCAATTGAGCAATAAAATATAGCCCATAATGAAGTGCAACAACGTCTCACAATCGCGAGGAAAAACAAGGCTGTTCTTGCAAGAAGGGCAGCTAAGCGGATTTGTAGACGGAAGGAACGAGAATGGTGGAAGGCCGAGGTTCTGAAAATACAGCAACTCAGCAATGAGCGCAGTTCGCGTAATTTCTTTAAGGGAATTACTGGACTGCACCATACTTTCAGGCCTACGTCAACCGCCATTCGGGACCGGGATGGAAACCTCTGTGTCAACATCGACGCAGTACTTGACGCATGGAGTGGATACTTTACTGACCTGCTTGATGTCCATCATGCGTCACAGACTGTTGTTGAGCCACCTCTAATACAGACTGCGGAGATTTTCATTGAGGAGCCATCCCATGAGGAATTCAATAAAGCCATGCAGAGATTGAAACGAAACCGTGCAACTGGAGTGGACTGGATTAATTGCTCTTGATATTCGGAGGGGATACTTTGTGGAACTGTCTTTTCGACCTTATTCGATTAGTATGGCGAACCGAAGTTATGCCTGACGAATGGAAAGTGGCCGCGATATGCCCCATCTTCAAGAAGGGAGACCGCTTGAAAGTTGAGAATTGTCGCGGTATAGCTCTCCTTTGCACATACAAGTTACTGTCATACATTGTATTGGATAGAATCACTCCTCTAGAGAAGGGCTTGGTTGGTGACTATCAAGGAGGATTTCGTCCGAATCAATCAGTCACCGATCCTGATCTTTTCGCTGCGGATGATTCTATCTAAATATTATGAGACATCCATCCCCGTACATCAGGTGTTCCTGGATTTCCGACAGGCCTATGACTCGATCAATCGAGAGAGTTTGTGGTCTGCCCTGGAATACCTAGGAATGCCAACAAAACTGGTACGACTATTTAGGATGACAGTGACGCAGTCTCAATGCTGTGTTAAAGTTGGGAACAGGCTATCGACAATTTTTGTAGTTAACTCGGGTGTTCGGCAGGGAGATGGTCTGTCACCGATACTCTTTAATCTCATGTTGGAGTACATCTTTCGTAAAACTGAAACACCGCAGCGTAACATCTTATATCCCCAGTCCAATCAGGTGCTTGCATATGCAGATGACATATGCGTGATTGGACTGAATAGCAACGGAGTGAAAGAAATACTTGATCCGCTTGTAGAGTTTTCAGCTTCTGTTGGACTCCAGATCAATGAGTCCAAAACGAAATACCTGATCTCTGGTTTTAGAGACAATGGCACACCAGATTTTAGTAGTGGCCACCACACGTTTGAGGGAGTGAGGAGGTTCAAATATTTGGGCTCTCTTATCACTCACGATAACAGTGTGGGTGAGGATATTAAAGTGCGGCTGGCAGCTGGCAGTCGTTCTTTGTATTCTCTAAGGCCACTGCTAAAATCTAAACACTTATCAAGTGCCGTGAAGCTGAAACTTTACAAAGCGTTGATCAGGCCCGTTGTTTTATTTGGATGTGAAAGTTGGGCGTTGACGGATGAGTACGAGAGATGGCTGGATGTACGAGAGATCTGATGAAGATCCCCGATATTGTACATGAAGTAAGATCTCAGCGAGTACGCTGGCTCGGGCACGTTCGGCGTGCTGAACCGGAACGAATTGTGCAGCGATCTCTGAAAGGAGAGCCACCATATAGTAGGCGCAGAGGTCGTTGCAGGCGACGATGGCTCCACGGTGTAGAGAACGACTTGGCCTCTTCAGATTGTCTTAAACAGTATGAAGACCATGCTCGGGATCGAAACCGTTGGAGCCAAATTGTTGACTCAGTAAGGGGCCAGTAATGGCCTTTAAAACTGTTTTAATTTTAATTTAATAATTAATTGAAATTTATTTATAGTTTGAATAGTATTTCTGTGATTATTATTAATTTTTGATATATGTATGTTCATATGTTCATATCTATTTAAATATTTTTATTTTTTTTATATATAAACTATTGAAAAGTTATACAATTTCACAAAATTTTAAATTAAATATGTTTTTTTAACTTTATTATAATTGTTATTGAGAACGGAAAAGCTATTAAAGCTCAGTTAGCTTTTAGCAATTTTGATATATATATATATATATATATATATATATATAAATATATATATATATATATATATATATATAAATATATATATATATATATATATATATATATATTTAAATATATATATATATATATATATATATATATATATATATATATATATATATATATATATATATATATATACATATATATATTTATTTATACGAGACCTACCCAAATTTTATAATATTTCATGTTACTCGAATTTCTGCCTGACTTGTAAATATTATTTTCATCGAGCTTTTTTAAACTTTCCAGCAATTTAAACAGTTTAAATAAAATTTCTTGTTTCATGTTATTTGATATTAGTACTTCTTTTTTTCATCAGTAAAAGTAGATTTATGTAAGCTTATACATATAATTTATTGAAGCTTAGAACTATTTAGCGCTCAACTATAATCATCCAATTATTTTAGTAAAATTCAAAGTAATATTTAGCTAATGTTGGTTATTGGTAATAAGCACTATTTGTTATAAAAGTTTTGAAATTATTAAGTATTCAATATTAATTTTCAATATTAAAGATTTTGAACAAGCTATTCAGCTAACCGATAAAATATATTCATTGAAGAAACTTTTATATGTCAGAACAAAAAAAAATCGTAGCTGATAATGTTGGTTAATTATATTAGTTTTTGACATATGATAAAACTATAATGTTATAGAGAGTATATGCCTATCACATTTTAAGAAGCAACGCTAAAACGTCTAAACTACAATATTAATTTACAATTTTATATTTAAAACTGATTCGTTTCAAATTTTTCGATTAATTTGCGATTAGCAAATTAACGAATACATTTGTATATAGCTTATAAATCGCTAACCAAATGCTTGTCCATTTAACATAAAGTTTAAAATGGTGAAAGTATAAAAACGATGCGACAAATAATCAATAATGTTATACCGCATAAAATAATTAATTATCACAAACAGATAAAAATAAAAATTGAAATATTTCTCCAATTATTTATCTTCTCATACGAAATATTTTCTTTTTAGTTTTCTAAGTATCAATTTATAAATTTATTATTATTTATTTTGTCACTCTTTGCCATAGAGGTTTACTTTCTATTTTCAATACCATAAATCTCATGAATAAAATAATAAAAACCGTCATCTTATAATAACGAACGAACGAACCTCCTCAACAATCACTTACAGCTTTTTTTTTTGTAACTGTCCCCCAAAAAATATATTTTCAAGTATAACATTTTAAATAATTGCTTCACCTGTTTCAAGTGCGACAAAATGGTATATATATATATATATATATATATATATATATATATATATATATATATATATATATATCAATATATATATATATATATATATATATATATATATATATATATATATATATATATATATATATTCAATTTATACATATATATTATTTAAATGAAATATCTATACTTCTCATATATAGGGTGGAAAGTTTATATAGAGTTGAAATTATGTAATACATTATCATATTTAAGATAAAAAAATAAAAATAAAAAGACGGTTGAGTAAACTAACCGCATATATATATATATATATATATATATATATATATATATATATATATATATATATATATATACATATAGTCACAGCAAATCAATATAATTTTACTAAGTTTCTTGCTCTATTGATTTTCAATGTTATACTAATCATACGAAAATGTGATGTCCTTATAATAAATAAATAAAATTATCTTGTGTATTGTTTGTTCATTTAAATGTCAGATTTACACCTTTTAAATAATTTCTATACAATATTAAGAGCACATATACTTAACTGATTGTGTTAGACAGTTATTATATGTATAAGATTAAATTTTTTATTTCCTTTTATTGTTACTCGTACATTATGATGTGCAAATCTCATGTAATATTCCTAAAATTAGTTAATTAATCGCATTACAAGAGATATAAAATTTAATTTTATTATTTAACTAATTTACTTTTAAATGAAAGCATAACACTTTATCTATGTACATATATACATATATGGTTCAATGTATATTCTATATATAGATGTACTCGTTCTCGTATATATATAAACTGGTATTTCTCATCTTAAGTATAAAAAAAAAATTAAAAAATAAAAACACTTAATTATAAAAATAAAGATGGGCTTAAATAACAAAGTTTAGCTTAATAGTATATTCATGAATATTTTATCCTTATATGTGTATATGTGTGTATAATGTATGGGAATATGTTTACATAATATTAATGTTAAATAATCATTTGCTTTAAAATTATTCAATAAAATTATGTAGACAGTTGTTTTCAAACTACGGTCTGCGGGCCTCGATCCCAATATAGGGAACGAAAATTGACCGGTAAACGATACATTTTTTTATCAGGTCAGTTATTTATCAATAGTTTACCGATAAATTGAATTTAGAAAATAAATTAAAAGCACATCATAAATTCGGAATTGATTTAAAATTAATTAAATTCATAAGCGAAAATTTAAAAAAAATTAATTAATGAAATCTGGTGACAAAAGAAGATAAATCTTCAGTCTATTAATATTATTTACTCAGGTATTTCTAGATCTGATATACTCCCTTATAGTTTGATTAAAATATCCTCTCAATAAACAACTGTAAGATTATCGTTAAGGAGACAGCGTATTTTGATGCATATTTGGCTCAGTGATTTTACGGTGGGAAGATGATTTTAAGCTATATCAAAAAAATTGCTGATCTGCTTTTCTACAGCGATATTTCGTGTTTAATTAAGCATGTCAGGCTAATATTTGTGGTTTTTGAAACTTAATCTTTTCTAGCTTCAGGTTTTTTTAATGGCTAACTTCAAACGCTGGTTCATTTTTAAAATGGGAGCTTTAACAACGTCACTTCTGCTTCTTCTTCAGATGATTGAATTTTCATCTCAAGTCTGAGCATAAGACTGACAATAATTTACAATATGTCCGATTAAATCAACTTTACTTCGGGTCTCATCAACCATTCAAATTGTCTTCAGATAATTGAACATTAATATTACGGTAGATTAGGCTTTCTCTTGTACAAGAATGTTTATATTTTTCTTATTTTAATTTTATCGAAAATTTGATAAATTTGTATAAAATATACCGATAATTCGGTAATGAATTTCATACGGTAATTTCGGTAAATCGGTAAACGGTAATGCATTCCTATTTCCAAATTTTTATAATAATAATAAACAGTATTAAAGGCCATTACTGGCCCCTTACTGAGTCAACAACCCGGCTCCAACGGTTTCGATCCTGAGCATGGTCTTCATACTGTCTAAGACAATCTGAAGAGGCCAAGTCGTTCTCTACATCGTGGAGCCATCGTCGCCGGCAACGACCTCTGCGCCTACCATATGGTGGCTCTCCTTTCAGAGATCGCTGCACAATTCGTTCCGGATCAGCACGCAGAACGTGACCGAGCCAGCGTACTCGCTGAGATCTTATTTCATGTACCATATCGGGGATCTTCATCAGATCTCTGATCTCGATATTGTACAGAGCTCGGTAGGTACCATCTATTTCGCGTTTTGGGCCGTAGATCACACGCATGACTCTTCTCTCAAATGTTAGGAGCCATCTCTCGTATTCATCCGTCAGCGCCCAACTTTCACATCCAAACATAACAACGGGCCTGATCAACGCTTTGTAAAGCTTCAGCTTCACGGTACTTGATAAGTGTTTAGATTTTAGCAGTGGCTTTAGAGGATACAAAGAACGACTGCCAGCTGCCAGCCGCACTTTAATATCCTCACCCACACTATTATCGTGAGTGATAAGAGAACCCAAATATTTGAACCTCCTCACTCCCTCAAACGTGTGGTGGCCACTACTAAAATCTGGTGTACCACTGTCCCTAAAACCAGAGATCAGGTATTTCGTTTTGGACTCATTGATCTCAAGTCCAACTGAAGCTGAAAACTCTACAAGCGGATCAAGTATTTCTTTCACTCCGTTGCTATTCAGTCCAATCACGCATATGTCATCTGCATATGCAAGCACCTGATTGGACTGGCTATATAAGATGTTACGCTGCGGTGTTTCAGTTTTACGAAAGATGTACTCCAACATGAGATTAAAGAGTATCGGGGACAGAGCATCTCCCTGCCGAACACCCGAGTTAACTACAAAACTTGTCGATAGCCTGTTCTCAACTTTAACACAGCATTGAGACTGCGTCACTGTCATCCTACATAGTCGTACCAGTTTTGTTGGCATTCCTAGGTATTCCAGGGCAGACCATAAACTCTCTCGATTGATCGAGTCATAGGCCTGCCGGAAATCCAGGAACACCTGATGTACGGGGATGGATGTCTCATAATATTTAGATAGAATCATCCGCAGCGAAAAGACCTGATCGGTGACTGATCGATTCGGACGAAATCCTCCTTGATAGTCACCAACCAAGCCCTCCGCTAGAGGAGTGATTCTATCCAATACAATGTATGACAGTAACTTGTAAGCTGTGCAAAGGAGAGCTATACCGCGATAATTCTCACACTTCAAGCGGTCTCCCTTCTTGAAGATGGGGCATATCGCGGCCACTTTCCATTCATCAGGCATAACTTCGGTTCGCCATACTAATCGAATAAGGTCGAAAAGACAGTTCCACAAAGTATCCCCTCCGAATATCAAGAGCTCCGAATTAATGCAGTCCACTCCAGGTGCACGGTTTCGTTTCAATCTCTGCATGGCTTTAGTGAATTCCTCATGGGATGGCTCCTCAGTGCAAATCTCCGCAGTCTGTATTAGAGGTGGCTCAACAACAGTCTGTGACGCATGATGGACATCAAGCAGGTCAGTAAAGTGTCCACTCCATGCGTCAAGTACTGCGTCGATGTTGACACATCAGAGGTTTCCATCCCGGTCCCGAATGGCGGTTGACGTAGGCCTGAAAGTATGGTTCAGTCCAGTAATTCCTTTAAAGAAATTACGCGAACTGCGCTCATTACTGAGTTGTTGTACTTTCAGAACCTCGGCCTTCCACCATTCTCGCTTCTTCCGTCTACAAATCCGCTTAGCTGCCCTTCTTGCAAGAGCAGCCTTGTTTTTTCTCGCGATTGTGAGACGTTGTTGCACTTCATTATGGGCTATATTTTGTTGCTCAACTGCAAGACGACACTCGTCATCAAACCAATCATTCTTGGGTCTGACTTTCACTATACCTAAAGTCTGTTGAGCAGCACTGACAACCGAAGTTTTCAGTACCCCCCAGACAGAGTTCACGCAGTCAGACTGGTAATTAGCTTCATTAATGTTGTCGCTGACAAGATCCTGATATCGTTTCTTTTGATCTTCATTTATCAGACCTTCACAGTCGAAACGTACCATGCGTTTCGGTGTGTTCCCAGACTTGTACGAAAACTTCCATCGTAGCTTTGCAGCGACCAAATGATGATCGCTGCCTACGTATTTGGTTGCTGACCGATAAGTTCTCACATCCTGCACAACCTGAGCCCGTCCTTTAGAAACTAACACATGGTCAATTTGGCTCCGGGTCCGGCTCCAAATTTTTATACGATTCAGAATAACCACTGCTGCAATAACAAAACTGCAACGTTTAACAATATTTTTTAACATTTATTGTCAAATAATACAGGTTTAAGCTAAATACAATGAAATATATTTGTTTAAAATATTGCCTTTTAAAATTTCCCTTTTTTTCGAGTTCGTGTGATTTTATCGAGAACTTCAAAAAAACATTGTTTTATCTAAAACGTTGAAAAATATGTAGTTTAACATTATATGTATCATATTTATTGATAGTCCCATGCAAATGTAAAACGAAACCATACAGCAATACGAAACGAAACCATATGGCAATAGTTTTCAATTAAAATTGTTTTTTTTTTTTACATTTTTGTATCTGAACTCGCGGTGATGTAATAGTATATTAAATTGTATGTATGTAAATGTATTTTATTTGTCTGCACAGACGGAAATAGAAATCATAGTCTCATGGTACTCCCTCAGCCCCGTAATATAATATGTATTTTCTGTAAAATTTGTCATTATTATTCGTGATCAGACCTAATTTCCGTAAATCGTTTCTATATGAAATGAATTTTAATACTTCCTGCACTATAGATGTTTTCACAATAAAAATTGAAATTTCTTGATGGAGGAAAATTTGCTTGTCATATTTAAATACCGTTTTATTATTTAATTTGAATTTAAATTTGAAATATAGATTTAAAAATTGAAATCTTGTTGAGGATATTTTTTAACAATTATTTGATTCAAAGTGACCTATACATCATCTAGAATATGCGGTTATTTAAGCTTTAATACGACAAAATTCGCTATATAGACTTTAATTTTAGCACAAATATGTATGAATATTTGTTCAAGCATGAAATAAACTGAAATGTAATTTTTAATATTTCGCACATTTTTATTACACTCTTGTAAAATCGTAAGCTATAGTTACAGATAATTTAAACTAGCTTAAAATTATCGATAACAAGTTCAGACATTTTTGCTAAATTTTTAAATTTTATTATTCGGCCTATTTATCAAATAGGTTGCAGACCCCTGATTTAAAGACATCTTTTTTGATTTACATATTTTTAACAGGATTACATATTTTTTTATATATGTATGTATATATAGTACATTACATATTTTTAACAAAAATATATACATAATTTACGAATATTGCCATTACGTGATAACAAGCTTAAACGAAAATATAATCATATTAAGCCGCGATTTAATAAAAATTAATTATCATTAATCAATATTTCATTTTCGTCTATATATATCATTATATATATTTATATGTGTATATATATATTGAATTTTTAATATACTTATTATGAAGACGTACGTTATAATGAGAAAACAGATTAGATTTGTGTTAATAATTTTATTTATATGTTTGGCAATTTAGATTACATTAGAAAAAATTGTATGTTAAGTACTAAAATTAAATTATATATTTAGTTATCTAGTCTACCAGCAATCTAATTATTCTGTTTCAGTGATTTTCTATTTATTTGTATATATGTATGTACATAATATAAATGTTTGTACATAAAATCCTTTAAGATTCTGAAAAGATTATAGACGATATCCCCAAATAGCATTGTGTTTAATCGAGTTTAAAACTAACCCTTTTGTTGTTTTTGTTGTTGTCGTTGTAAATAGATTATAATTATTTATGTATAAATGAATATTATAATTTATATATTCGATTACACATGGTAACCAAAAATAATTTGCGTTATATAGAGGTAATACATATTTTGGTCCTTTCTAATTATGTATTCATATAATATATATACATAAATTTACAATAATTCAAAGTTCATTGATTATTCATTAGATTCAAATTATATTTGATTAATATTAACATCATATAATTTATTCATAACATTTTTGTTATATATAAATATTATGATAAAATTTTGATTAAATCAATTAATGCTAATCCCGCACAAACTATATATTTATGTATATATATATATATTGCATCTTTAGGTGCTTCTAATAAAATGAAAGCTTATAGACCTAAAAAAAAACAAATTTAATCTGTCTTAATTTTTGATAACAAATTTACTTTCACTGTTAAAATTTGGGGAATTTCAAATGGCTTGAAAAAATGAACGCGATTTAATTTTTTCGAACGTATAATTTAAATATGTATGAATTAACAAATTATTTTAAACCCTTTCTTCTTCTTTTTAATGAATAAACTATTTTCGAAAATACAGATTAATAAAAAGATTGTGTATGTGTAATGTGATATACGACTATTTATGTATGTAAATAAAATCGATAGTATATATGAATAATGCGATTTGAGCACCTTTCAAATTCCATTCAAATTCGCGCATACAAGATAATATGACAGCCATAAACTAACATTGGTGAATTATGATATATATTTATATATCATTAGATTAGCATCCGGTAAACTATTATGGGGTACGTTCGAAATGCAAATTTAAATGCAGTTATATTTATATTGTAAACAAATTAATTTAAATATAAATAACATATAAGCTTCGGAATTAGCTTTCAAATGTATCTTTGCTAATTGTATATATTTGAAAGAAAATTAACATTTTTTAAGTGCGATTAGCGATTTTCTGAGACGCTGCAGCTAGTGTATCTAGTTCGGGATTAGCTAATCCCGTTTTATTATTTTGAGTTTAAATATAATGAAAATATTTTGCAAATATGTTGCATTGCGCAAAAATATTATAAAATCACAGAAAGTCGCGCTATTATACGTTTCACGTTTTATAGCTTCATTAGACTTTTGAAAAATAAATAGTTTTGTTTATAACTTATAAATGCTCAGACCAAAATAATACACGCACGATAGAAAATAACCCAAATGTCAAGCGTATTCGCAAATTAATGCGAATGCGCTTGACATTTGCATTATTAGTGGTACATCAGCTAACGAATTTTCATCATTTCTTTGTCCATATTTACAACAACAATGTTATATATTCAATATTTCAATATAATTTTGCTATTCATCAATGCATCAACACTATTTTTGGTTATTGTGTTTAACACCAGGTTCAATGAATTTTCGCTAAATTTTGTTTTTAAAGATGTAAAAGCTATCGACACTGTCCTTTGTTGACATTCATTTTATTTTAACATTGTTTTTCAATTGTCTAGTATTTTCACAAATTTCAACCTGTTACCAAATAAAAATCAAATCACAATTCGAATTAAAAATTTAACATAGTTTTTAACGAAATATAGCGGATATTTGCTGTGTTCCATTTAATGTTGCAAGTTTTGAAATATATATTATATATATATATATATATATATATATATATATATATATATATATATATATATATATATATATATATATATATATATATATATATATATATATATATATATATGTATATACATATGTACCTATATATTTAGCCAAAGACACACACTATTTATAAATTAATTAGTTTCTACTGAAATTGTTGCTAAATTATTTTCTGAGGATCTGAAGCTGCTCGTATTTAGATAAATTATCATTAGATAAATTATATCGTTGTATACGATAGCGTACCATACAGTATAGTGATCAAACATCAGTTTCTTATACAAAATTGGTTAAAGTTAAAACGATTCAAATGCGGTGATTTTATTATCAAAATGTTAAGAAACACTGGTTAAAAGCTTCGAAGAGTATTAAATTGGAAAACCCTATAAATAAAATCAATGTGTTGTAATATATACATATATGGGAAAAATGTTATCAGTGCTTTTCAGATGTTTTATATAAACACGAATATATTATGTATATTCATAGACGCCTTCTTAATATTTAAATTTTTAATGGGAAAAGCAATTCACGTGAAAAATCTATTTTCTGACAGAATATGATTTGCCGTTTTTTTTTAGTAAAATTATTTAAAATAATTTTTTTTTTAATGTCATTATTTATTTTTGTTATTTTTAGAAAATCTAACTTGTCATATATCATGCGATAAGGATATTACCCTTCAGTGGAAAGTACATCACTTGAAATTAAACAAAATCTTCTTGACGCTTGTATAATAATCATATTTTACTGAAATAGTATATTTATATATATATATATATATATATATATATATATATATATATATATATATATATATATATAAATGTATAAATATATATATATATATATATATATATATATATATATATATATATATATATATATATATAAATATATATATATTTATATATATATATATATATATATATATATATATATATATATATATATATATATATATATATATATACGAGTATATATGTATATACGTATATATATATATACATTTGTATTATATTATATATAACGCTAATTAATTAGTTTGTAAAGCTCATTAATTATTTTAATATTTCCACGTCCTTTTATAAACATTTATGTATTTATGTATTTTAAAAGTGAAAGCACATAAAGCTTCGCATGTATTATTAAATATGGCAACATGGATATATGTTACACGCTTTCAACAATTTTGATTTTATCTTTTATCTTAATAAATTCTTTTTAACAGATCTGACTGACATAAGAGTATGTATTATTCTTTAAGATGTATATGTTTGTGCACATGTTGTTACCTTATATAGTATAAATATCTTGGATATATGTATGTACATATGTTGTTTATTTGAAATTTAATTACTTATTATGATAGAATTTTGTCTAAATTTGTTATATGTAACATAATAATATGTGATGTTGTATGTATATATGCATTTATAGTATGTACATGTTATACAAAAACTTTTTTTGTGTGTCTTTGAAAGTCTAAATCAATTTACAAGTTATTTTTAGAAGTACGTTATGCTCTGTGCATTATGTCTACAAAATTATTTGTTTTATGTGATTTTAATACAAAATAGCCAAATCGAAAAATCTCATCAGATTTGACGTAAACATAGTGTTAGCAAAAAGCGTCATTGCCGCAGTCACAGACATCGTAGTTATTAATAAATTATTTAATTAAAAATAAATCGAAAGCTGTGGGATGCATAATCTCATAATTTTCGTTTAAAATTCAAAAATCAAATTTTTTGCTGTCAAAAAAAAAAAAGTCAAATTAATCATTTATAGGCGCAATGGATGAGATTCAAGGATAAAATGAATTGAATTAATAGAGTGGCTCACGCAATATCTCACAGGAGAAAATTACAATCGAACCATTGACAGTAATTTCAATCTAAAGTAGATTGAAATTACTGTCTATACTATATGTAAATATACTCGTATATATATATATATATATATATATATATATATATATATATATATATATATATATATATATATATATATATATATATATATATATATATATATATATATATATATATATATATATATATATATATATATATATATATATATATATATATATATATATATATATATATATATATAAAACAACTATGTGGTCGGTATCATGTTTAATAGTATTATACCCTACTCTCATAACCTCAAATAAAATAAGTTGAATAAACCTAAATGTGTTTCAAAGCGTTTACTTATTTATTTAAACTATAAATATGTATTAAGGTAGTTGTATGCTTCAATATACACCGCTAAACAAGTGATTTTATCCAAGTCGACTTCAATTAAATCCAAACATCCCTACTTCTATTTCTTCGATTTTATTTTTATTTCGGCTGAATGAGCCGAACCGAGCTTTAATCATTTTATTTATTATTAATCATTTGTAAGTATGAATGCTAAGTAGGAGTTTCGTTACGATAAAAAATCAATCCAAAAAAATGTTTTAAGTTTTCCTGGCTAAAACTGAGTAATAAATATTCTTAATTTATCGTTCACTATTAAATCATAATAATTTTTATACTTTCAGTATAAATTAAGAATCATTAAATTCTTCATCATAATTTCTCAAGTTTGTTATTTAAAAAAAAAAATTGATGTAAACTGGATGGAGTCGTTTAAAATAATATTTTACCAACACATTATTGCCGTTTAAAATATCGAAACTTTCAATTATAATTTTAAAAAGTTAACGGTGGACATACAATTCTTAAATATCAGTATTGTTCAAATGCATTTGCTACGCTGAGACTAAACTCTTTTCATGTCAATTCGAATAATATTCCATTTTATATAAATAAAACTATAAGTAGATTTTTTTTTTATTATTATTTTACTTCCTTTTTGTGATAATTATTTTTATTTTTAAATAAAATGAAAATAAAAATAATTATCACAAAAAGGAAGCAAAATAATAATAAACAATAAAATTTACTTATAGTTTTATTTATACAAATTAACAAGTGATAAAAGACACATTAAAAATGGATATCCATAACTTAAATTATATTTCACCCTCATGATAGAATTTTCAAATTAAAATCATCTGGGAATACATTTTTTTCGATTGCATTACTTTATCTATATACAGAAGTATGATAAAGTGTACATATATGAATATGTATACGTATGTATAGATCTTGAAAATATTTGTATATCTTACTATTATAATATTACAATCAATACACGCAGCTACATTGTGCAGACTCGACAATTCATCCAAAGTCCCGGCAGTCTCCATGTATTAATAAAATAAATAATTAACCAAGGAAGAAGCAAAACAATATTCTACATTCTGATTACGAGCTTTTCTCGTATATACAAATTTTCATTTTTGTTTATCATTTTTGTACAACAATAATAAATTTCATAGACGCATATACATACATATGTACATATTTATTTATATACGTTCATATGTTATAAACTAAACATTATATTTATATACATTTTGTACAGAATATTTATGTTTTTAAAATGTTTTATGTTTATTTAGAAAATAAAACATTGTACGTATGTATTATACACAAGTTTGTATATGCACATAACAATTACATATATTTACTTTACTCTTAACGGCAATGATAAAAATTTAACTGACATAATTAAAACATTGATATTATTCGAAATCTACGCGAATTGATAATATTATCATACTGTATGTCATAGTGGGCGATAAAAGCTTTCACAATAAAATTAAAAAAACAAATTATTAAACGGTATAGCTGGTGTAAAAACTAAAACTAAAATCACGAATTGGATAATTTCCTAAGTAAACTTTAAGATATTTTTACATGTACATAATATTGTAATACACATATACATACATACATAACAAAATATATCAGTTCGGTAAATATCAAAGTTATATCAGGAAATTAATCATCTTTTCTATACTGTATGTGGTTTGGAATTTGATTTCGTGATTCTTAGAATTAGGTAACATATTTTTTTATTATTATAAAAGTATAAGGTAAATGTTTATAAAAAGAAATTGGGAAAGATTTTTTTTTATACACAATCATTATTATCTTAAAAATTGTAAAGAAAACAAATAAGACATATCTATATATATATATATATATATATAGATATTTACTTGTATAAATTGTATATGCTTTCAGGGTATATTTGCGGTTTATAAGCATCATTTAACCAGAATATTCTTCCGATTTATCAGAGAAATAACATTAAACATAACTTATGTTTGTTTCCTCCTATTCAATTGATTATATATACATACATTAAGAACTTTCAGGTAAACCCTTAGCTATAATTGGCTATACGCGATGAGTTAAATCTGGTCTTGTTTGGCACACAAATTGATCGGAAGGTTCATATTTCAATATCTAAAATTTAAATGATCTGGAAAATATAGTCGCATTTTATTTGGTGATTTACAACAACAATGCCGTGTAATCAATAGCATTTATTCGTCAATGATTACTGCAGTGTATGTGGAATTGTAAATCCAATAATCTTTTTTTATTATTATTGTGTTTAACGATCTGTATAGTGTTAAATTAAAATTTTCAATTTTCCCTATACAAAGAGAAAGTTTTATAAAAGATAATATTTAGCAGTATCGAATGGTGATCAGTGAGCAGATTTATTGGCTTTCGTTAATATATCGCAGACACAAACCTATTATTTATGTATAACACGTTCTCGTCATTATATCGACAAATTTAATTTTGAGTACGAGATTTTCAGAAAACTTTGCTATATTTCACTTGTAAAGTTCTAATGGTTATCGACATGTTCCTTTTTTGATATTCATTTTATTTTCACATTGTTTCACGCTAATTGTGTATATTTATATTATTGTCAGTTTCATCAAATATTAGAAAAACAAACAATTCGAATCGAATTCACCATATATATTTCGTTAAAAATAAACTCCGCTAAAAAATTTCGATTCGAATTGTTTTTTGTTTAAAATTTGTTAAAAATGTCAAAATAAAATGAATAACAAACAAGGACAGTGTCAATAGCTTTTAATAGTTTAAAAATGAAATTTAGCGAAGATTCAAAAATAATATTGTGTTTTCAATACCACCCACGTACACAGTACAAAATTGGTACGATCCATACCGGTGTGAAGTTTTCCACAAATAACAAAAGTATAACTACACAATATAACAAATAACGTATGTGTATATAATTTAACAAAAACTGTAGCTATCCCCAAAAAATGTAACATAGTAAATTATATTTATTACTATTATAATAAAAAAATAAAATATGTATAATTATTTTTAAATGAAAATATGCGTCTGTGCAAATCTAATATGGTCCCAACCATAACTAATCTTAAAAGTACATACAATGAGATGGCATACTCAAATTCATCTAGAAATCTCTATAGGATTACCTGTTAATGGCCTTCAAATATCCTCTTACACTTTCATTGTACGGGTGTTTTTCATAAAATCGATAACCTGAGGGTCGCGTTAATATGGTCCCAACCATAACTAATCTTAAAAGTACATACAATGAGATGGCATACTCAGATTATTTTAGACATGTCTAGGATAACCTGTTAAGGGCCATCAAATATCCTCCTACATTTTCAAAGAAAAGGGTGTTTATAAAATAGATAACTTACTCCCTGAGGGTCGCGCTAATATGGTCCCAACCATAAACAATCTTAAAGAATACACAATGAGATGGCATACTCAGATTCATCTAGACATCTCTAGGATTACCTGGTAATGACCATCAAATATCCTCCTACACTTTCATTGTAAAGGGTGTTTCTTATAAAATCGATAACTTACCCTCTGATGATCGCGGTAATACGATCCCAACCATAAATAATCTTGAAAGTACACACAATGAGATGGCATACTCAAATTTATCTATAGATATCTCTTGGAACTAAATTTTGGAAATTCTTTAACGGTTGAAGCGTATTTTAATGTTTGGGATTATTTCTAGCTATAGCATTTAATTATAATCAAAAATTACATCATATTAGACTTGCACAGACGCATATTTTCATTTAAAAATAATTATATTTTTTTTATTATAATCGTAATAAACATAATTTACTATGTTACATTTTTTTGGGGATAGCTACACTTTTTGTTAAATTGTGTAACTACACTTATGTTATTTGTTATATTGTGTAGTTACACTTTTGTTATTTGTGAACAACTGTACACCGGTACGTTCCATGGTATACCTCTAACAATACACGGCTACTCATGCTTTTGTAATAAGTAGTTTTCTATTAGTCAGTGCTTTTTATTCGCGCTTCATTTATAATCAGCTAATAAGTATAGCCGCACTATAGTTCACAAACATATTTCTTTGAACATAATGAAATATGATTGGATCAGATATTCGTGCAAGCTGTGGTTTCATAAGTGAATACAACTTATTCTATTATAAAGTACAAAACTTGACTCTTTAATTTTTTTTTGATGACTATATACACATTATTATGCTAATACAAATTTTCCCAATCATCGATACAACATGAATTTCACTATTTGAATAAACAGCATTAAATTTGAATATAACGTTAAAATAAAAATATAAAATAACGTGTCGAAGCGTTAAAATCGATTAAAGTATTAATGTTAATTCATTCAAATATGTTGAAGCTTTATTTTAATAAATCAAACACCATGAATTAAATGTGTTAAAATATGGATTGTATAATGCCAATGATAGTAGAAAATGATATTGGGGTGCATTAAGCGCAGGTTTCTGTATGGCAAAATTGATTAAGTAGCAAAAAACACTATATACAAACAACTTCGTAATCAATTTCTTTTGTAATTCTACACCACACGCGTTATGTAAAGAAGATTAATTAGTATATGTATTTGAATTTACAATGTTGAAATTTTATATTTTTATATCATATAGTCGTATATACATACATAATGACCTAATTACGTTTAAGAAATATTTTTGCTCAATGCTCATTGGTAATAAATAATATCAAAAAAGCAATCTTCATAATGAACCAAAATTGTGGTTTATATATTCTATATTATATATATATATATATATATATATATATATATATATATATATATATATATATATATATATATATATATATATTGAAACCGCACAGGATTATTAATGAATTTTATTCTGAGTCATAAATAAAATATTATATATAAATAAATAAAAATTATTACTTTAATTAAAATATTAAATCCGCGCGTAAATACTAACTTTATATATATCGATTATTGGATATTCTACTTACTCGTATAAATCGTAATATTCTGTGTAGAGAATTATTAAAAGCATTTAACACATTTCTTAATATATAATACATATTATATAAACGAAATTAAGAAGAATAAGAAGTAGACAACGACCAAGAATATAATCGAAGGTGTGTACTCTAAAAGCTATATTTTTAGCGAATTATTATTATTATGATAAATAATAATTTACTTATAGGCATATTTTGTATTTTGTATGTGTACGCCGGTATGGTTCTTGATTTGATTACTATGCCATGTTATACACACCCATTTAAGAAAATTAGACTTAATTTTTATAGGTGCTCTATATAGAAAAACTAAACCGTTTAACGTTTGTGGTTCAAAAATCGGACGGAAATTATGCAGAAACAATTTTTCAATTTATGTAGGTGAATTGTATGTTTACCAAACCACCAGATCGCTTAAATTTAAACAATCTCACTACGTACAAACACGTTGTTTATTTATCAACAAGTACTTTAGCATAAATCTTCATTTGTACATACAATACACCACATTTTCCGGAAAACCATATCCAATTGTTGTAAATCAAAAGCTATTTCGTTGTCAATATATGTAGATAGTATGTGAGAGAGTACATACCGTTTCAATTCAATTTGGGTTCGAAACTTCGAAGATAAAATTTGGTTAAAGGCATGCCCGGATAATAAAACGTTAATTGTTTTCTCAACAAGATAATAATGTCAATAATTTATTGTTCAATAACATAAAAAAATGTTCATTAATCCAAATCTTATTTAAAAATATTTTATACAGCGCATATTTATATAATTTAATTCCAAATATTTACAAAAACAAAACGAATGTCTTACGAGTTTAAAGTAAAAAAAGAATTAATTGAATTTTTTACTTGTTGTGTACTAAATCTATTGTAGAATATAATGCTGCTGATTTCACCCATTTTCATACACACACATACACACACAATATACATAAGATGTAAATGTAAATAAAACGAAAAACTTAGCAAATTAATAAAATTAAGACAAAAATAATTTTATAAAATTCTATTTATTTTAGATAACTTTTTAATTTTTTTCATTTTACAAGTTAAAAAACAAAAACAATTTTTTTCGTTTTATTTATTTTTTTTTTTTTCAACTTTTCCAAACAAATTTCAATATTCAATCAAAAACTTTTAATTTGAATCTTTTTTTTCTTTATTTTTATTTTCTATCAATTTTCCGAACAACAGGAAAGGAAATATTAAAAATGTTATATGCAAATTAACATGAAAAGAAATTGAATAATAATAGAAAATAATAATAATAATGTGAAAATTTAATAAGGTAAAGTACCAAATAGTAATAATAAAAAAATTAAAGTAATATAGTGTATACGGTACTGGAAAAATATGTGTTTGATATTTTAAGGAAATAGAAAAAGGTGAAATGTTCTTTAAATTTTGCTTTTTTTTATGTGTATACATAATATGTAAATGTCGTACATTTTGAAATTATTTCAAAACCAATATTAATATAGTAAATGTCTCAAGATTATAAAAACGGAAATCTAGTTCAGTACTATATGTTTAACCTAAAAAGCAATTAATTATTCGCATGACTAATCTGCAGTCATTAATCATCCAAGCGACGCCTACGAATGTTCACACTTGAAAAGCAAGGCTGCCCCACCACATACCAATATGATGGTGGTAGTGTTCATATAGTTGGTTAGAAAATTATTTTTAACAAGAAAATGAAAATAAATATGTTGAGCACTAAACCCTTGTCTGGATATCAGCTAAACATTCATTTTGTTATTTTTTTCCAATTGAATTATTTGTTTGAAAAAATATTTGAATTTAAGGTTTTTGGAAAATTTTGTGCATCCGATTCTAGATATTTTTATATGTTTTCGACTACATTTTCGGTTACGGCTAAGATGAACTGTATTCTTTATGTACCTGAAGGGATTCAATTCTAATGAACCTGTTTAAAAAATGTTTACCGCGGATTAAATAAATTCAATTATTATTTAAAAATTTTAAATTTACATATACGAGTTAGCTTGGTCCATGTAGCCCTGATTGACTAATATTGAGTTTAATTGAATCAAAGATTCAACGATTCTTATTGGCATACTAGGCATAATAGAATTATGGAGCTTCTCAATAAATTTTCTTATTTTGACTCATCAATGCGCTCTTCGTCTTCATGTATGTTTCAATATTTGGTTCTATACTAGTTTCATTATCACTCAAATTTCCAATATATGACTCAACTAGTTCATCTGGTTCTATTGGGACTACCGGTTTTTATATTCGACTCTGCTGGTTGAAGGTATTGCTGAATTTCATAAAAAAATTAGTTAAAATTAAAAAATTATTTCATAATAAAATAAACAAATTACCGATCCATTAAAATTCCGAAAAATATTGACGATAATAAAATTTATAACAATCAATAATTAAAATTAAAACAGAAGCAAAAATCAGATTACCGACCAAAGTCCATACAATTAATAATTATAGAAAACAAAAATAATTAAACAAGCGAATTAAGTACTGAAAAAAGTCTATTATATTACCTAGGAATATTTTCAAAACATTTTTTAAACTATTGTTAAAATATTAAAAATAAAAAATAAAAAATAAAATATATAAGTTACCGATAATTGAAAAAAAAAATTAATTACCGAGTAAAGTTCATAAACTTACCGAAGAATACATGTACATATTGACAAAAATAAAATTTGTAACAAACAATTTAAATAATTACCAAAATTATTTAACTTCTTTCTTAATTCAGAATTTGTAATTCTTAACAGAAGAATTTGTTCACTTTTAATTTCACTATTTTTTACTTTCTTATTCAATTCACTATGTAAAATTTTTACTTGAACTGAATAAAATGTGTGTGCCAGCAAATAAAAAAATGATCCGAAATAAAAGGACGACATGAGGAAGACCGAGAAAAGGATTATTTATCTCACACAAAATATATAATTTAAGAATATTTTGTATCACTTCTTTGTTAACATAATTTACATTTCTTTATTAAAATTGTAAAAATGCCTGAATTTTTAATTTTTTTTTTGTTTGTTGCAAATATTTTTATTTTAAAATTGACGGATGAGCTATCCGCAAACATAATTGAAAACATGTGGAATTTCCTAAAATCGATGGCACTAAATTTTCAAAACACCTCAAATACCAATTTTCGTATAAAAAATAAAAATAATTAATCTTCTGTTAAAGTAGAGAAGTATATTCCAATCACATCTATCAAAACTATATAATTTTTATTAAGCTCAATTTAGCTAAAATTGGGGAAAAATGTAGCTAATTAAACCACCTACCCCAATTAGTTAGTTATTTGTGGAATCTAATCAATTTTAAATAAGTCTGCTGGCGAGGTAACTTATTTTCTATCTCTTTCTAGTAAATAAATCTAAATTGATTGTCAACATTTGTGAAATATTTTTGGTGTGTATCTGGTAACATTGGTATTGTTTATAGTCAATTTGAAACATGTGTGTGATAATAATAAAACTCAGATCAAGTAATATACGACAAACAGCAATACATTGTATACAATTATTTAAATTGTCTTATTTGCACAAAACATCACAAGCTATGTCTAGCAGCATTTTGATGATTGATCTATAGCTATATGCTAGTTCCTCCCGATTTGTTCAAATATTAACATAAGTAATTTTTAGTTGTTTTTATGTTTGTGTAATAATTTTGGCACTTTCGAGTATGTAATACCATTTATGCAAACAATGACAAAATTGTTTCAATTGTGTGGAAGTGCAAATTATTTCAATTACATCAAAATTATTCCAAATAAAGTTATTATTATGGAAATCGGACACGTCCTTACTTATTTAAGATGGCGTTAAATAAGTCAGTAAGTTTCAAATAAGTAACTAATTGGAAAAGGGCCCTAACTATAAAATACAAAATGTTGTATTTAAGTGGTAAGTAACACTGCGTACTCGTTGCCTAAATTACAATACGAAATCTACTATTTTATTGTGATGTAAGCTATTAATTTAGATTTATAATAATAATAACAGTGTTAAAGGCCATTACTGGCCCCTTACTGAATCAACAATCTGGCTCCAACGGTTTCGATCCTGAGCTTGGTCTTCATACTGTCTTAGACAATCTGAAGAGGCCAAGTCGTTCTCTACATCGTGGAGCCATCGTCGCCTGCAACGACCTCTGCGCCTACCATATGGTGGCTCTCCTTTCAGAGATCGCTGCACAATTCGTTCCGGATCAGCACGCAGAACGTGACCGAGCCAGCGTACTCGCTGAGATCTAACTTCATGTACAATATCGGGGATCTTCATCAGATCTCTGATCTCGAAATTGTACAGAGCTCGGTATGTACCATCTATTTCGCGTTTAGGGCCGTAAATCACACGCATGATTCTTCTCTCAAATGTAAGGAGCCATCTCTCGTACTCATCCGTCAGCGCCCAACTTTCACATCCAAACATAACAACGGGCCTGATCAACGCTTTGTAAAGCTTCAGCTTCACGGCACTTGATAAGTGTTTAGATTTTAGCAGTGGCCTTAGAGGATACAAAGAACGACTGCCAGCTGCCAGCCGCACTTTAATATCCTCACCCACACTGTTATCGTGAGTGATAAGAGAGCCCAAATATTTGAACCTCCTCACTCCCTCAAACGTGTGGTGGCCACTACTAAAATCTGGTGTGCCATTGTCTCTAAAACCAGAGATCAGGTATTTCGTTTTGGACTCATTGATCTGGAGTCCAACAGAAGCTGAAAACTCTACAAGCGGATCAAGTATTTCTTTCACTCCGTTGTTATTCAGTCCAATCACGCATATGTCATTTGCATATGCAAGCACTTGATTGGACTGGCGATATAAGATGTTGTGCTGAGGTGTTTCAGTCTTACGAAAGATGTACTCCAACATGAGATTAAAGAGTATCGGGGACAAAGCATCTCCCTGCCGAACACCCGAGTTAACTGCAAAAATTGTCGATAGCCTGTTCTCAACTTTAACACAGCATTGAGACTGCGTCACTGTCATCCTACACAGTCGTACCAATTTTGTTGGCATTCCTAGGTATTCCAGGGCAGACCACAAACTCTCTCGATTGATCGAGTCGTAGGCCTGCCGGAAATCCAGGAAAACCTGATGTACGGAGATGGATGTCTCATAATATTTAGATAGAATCATCCGCAGCGAAAAGACCTGATCAGTGACTGATCGATTCGGACGAAATCCTCCCTGATAGTCACCAACCAAGCCTTCCGCCAGAGGAGTGATTCTATCCAATAAAATGTATGACAGTAACTTGTATGCTGTGCAAAGGAGAGCTATACCGCGATAATTCTCACACTTCAAGCGGTCTCCCTTCTTGAAGATGGGGCACATCGCGGCCACTTTCCATTCATCAGGCATAACTTCGGTTCGCCATACTAATCGAATAAGGTCGAAAAGACAGTTCCACAAAGTATCCCCTCCGAATATCAAGAGCTCCGAATTAATGCAGTCCACTCCAGGTGAGCGGTTTCGTTTCATTCTCTGCATGGCCTTAGTGAATTCCTCATGGGATGGCTCCTCAGTGCAAATCTCCGCAGACTGTTCTAGAGGTGGCTCAACAACAGTCTGTGATGCATGATGAACATCAAGCAGCTCAGTAAAGTGTCCACTCCATGCGTCAAGTACTGCGTCGATGTTGACACAGAGGTTTCCATCCCGGTCCCGAATGGCGGTTGACGAAGGCCTGAAAGTATGGTGCAATCCAGTAATTCCTTTAAAGAAATTACGTGAACTACGCTCATTGCTGAGTTGTTGTACTTTCAGAACCTCGGCTTTCCACCATTCTCGCTTCTTCCGTCTACAAATCCGCTTAGCTGCCCTTCTTGCAAGAGCTGCCTTGTTTTTCCTTGCGATTGTGAGACGTTGTTGCACTTCATTATGGGCTATATTTTGTTGCTCAACTGCAAGACGACACTTGTCATCAAACCAATCATTCTTGGGTCTGACTTTCACTATACCTAAAGTCTGTTGAGCAGCACTGACAACCGAAGTTTTCAGTACCTCCCAGACAGAGTTCCCGCAGTCAGACTGGTAATTTGCTCCCTCAATGTTGTCGCTGACAAGATCCTGATATCGTTTCTTTTGATCTTCATTTATCAGACCTTCACAGTCGAAACGTTCCATCCGTTTCGCTGTGTTCCCCGACCTGTACGAAAACTTCCACCGTAGCTTTGCAGCGACCAAATAATGATCGCTGCCTACGTATTTGGTTGCTGACCGATAAGTTCTCACATCCTGCACAACCCGAGCTCGCCCTTTTGAAATTAACACGTGGTCAATTTGGCTCCGGGATGTTTTGCGAGGATGTGTCCATGTCTCTAGGTGTATCTGTTTGTGAGGGAAGAATGTGCTTGCTACTCTAAGATCATGAGCAATTGCAAAGTACATCATTCTCTCACCATTATCGGTCGCAGTTTCGTGTCGGGAGTACGGACCTATGTTTTCACACAAGTCGGCCTGATTTCTGCCAGCTCTAGCATTAAAGTCCCAATTTAGATTTATAACGCATAATTATTATAAAGAATTCGAACTGATATACAAACCCGAGCGATTAAGTATGAGAGTATATCAGAAAATCACCCAAGATCCTTCGATTTATGTGATCGTAAATATTTTTCCCTATAATATATTTTTGTGATCGTGCTCGTTGACCATAATAAACAATTGTATAATTCTATATAATTTTCAGTCAAGAGGCAACATATTTATAAATGTTAAATATTAGCGATCGATATATTTCCTGGCGACGGTTAAACAAAGTTGAATTAATATTTATGTATAATTTTGAGACATTTAATGTACATAACATTTTAATATATAGAAATTTATTTATTTAATTTTATTAATTCTCTTTATAGATAAAACATAGTCGGTATATCGAGTATACATACATATATGTATAGAATGTATGATGATACGAAATATAAAATACAATTTATAAATCAAATAAGAAATTTACACGATATTATTGATATGAACAATAAAAATTTTACATTAAATTTATATAATAGTAATGAAAACTATACAATTGAAACAACCACCTTACAATATACAACAGCACAGTATGATAAGGTAGAAGACAATGGTTTAAGGAATAATTTTAGTGATAATATTTATATATCATGTGATAATATATCAAAGCCAATATTTGATGCAATAGTTTATTTTTTTTATATAACAATTTTTTTGGCCGCACTAATTGGAAATGGAATCGTATGCTCGATTGTTAAATCAATGCCACGGATGCGAACGGTTACAAATTATTTTATTGCTAATTTAGCCGTCGGTGATATACTAATGTCACTATTTTGTATATTTCCATCGTTTCTATCTCTGCTAATATTAGCCTATTGGCCATTCGGTGGCATTGCTTGTCAGCTAGTAAATTATAGTCAGGCTGTATCAGTACTTGTAAGTGCGTATACATTAGTCGCGATTAGTATTGATCGATATATAGCGATTATGTGGCCACTGAGGCCGAGATTAACAAAACGGTATGCGTATATAATTAAATATTTGATTAATTATAAAATTGATATCCAATTAATTATTTTATTTTTTTATTTTTTTTTTTTTTATTTCAGAGATGCCAAATATATAATATTTATAGTGTGGTTGATAGCATTACTAACCGCATTTCCAATAGCAATTTTTTCTAAACTCACACAACCTTCAAAGTGGCATGAAGATTGTGGAAGGTAATTTTTCATCTTTTTTTTTGTGTATGTGTTTAATAATTATCTAATATCAAATTATAATTCTATTAAATTAAATTTGAGTTAATTTGAGAATTACGAAAAATGAAAAAAATTGCTTAAAGGTTATGGAACCACCATTATGGAATGACAACAATAATTTAGGCCAAACAGATTTTTTTTTATTTTTTCGAAATGATGAGAATTTTGTGGGTCTAAATGTGTTCGTGTGTGTGTGTGTTTGTGTTTATTAAATTACAATTATAAACTCGCTTATATTTTGTTTTAATATAATTATACATTTTAAAATTACTATTATTGTTATATAGTTATTGTAACGTGATTATTTATTAATGCGGATTAGTAACACTAATTTGTCGGATGATAAATTACGTTCGTTAAATTTTTTTGGTTTTTTCTTTAGATTTCATTCATATTTCTTCGTTTATTTTGTTTATTTTAAGTTTTAAGATTTAGTAGTTTTAAAAGAGATAGTATACATATATAGATTAAAAAACAGCATGTTATTTGTACGTATATATCGCAATAAATCTGTGTATGTCGATTTTGGTAACATTTTGTATGACCTTTGGCAGGCCCGGATCTTTCATATTTAATTTTTGCAAAGGTTAACTTTAACAAAATCACCAAATTTTTGATCATTACTTCATGCGTTTTCACTCCAAAAATTAATTAATTAATTACAACAAGAATATATCGACAGGCATAAAACTTCATGCAATATCAATGCAATAATTTTATTTATCAATTTAGACATTTGGTGATAAAATATTGCGATCGCTTGAAAATTTGGTAAATTTTGAAGGGAATTCTTGCTGAGCAAATAACTATGAATGAGCATATAACTGATTTAATTTTGATAATTTCTAAAGTAAATTTGCAATGATTATAACCTGCCACATAGATTATTGTAGAACATTGTTTTTAGGATCGATATGTGCTAAGGTGATTTCTAATATATATTTATTTTTACTAAAATATTATTTATCAAGATTTTAGATGAGCCTTAGTTACCTGTAAAATTAAAAAAAAAATTCTAAATAAAAAATGTGGCCGGAAAACTTTCAAATCCAAATTCTCTGAAACCCAATTTTCGATTAGGACGTTTCTTTCATAAAGTATATTATAAATTCGCCCTCGATATAATTGAATTCTCGGTATAAGATGATTTGAGTATATATCATTTACCAGTTCTTGAAAATTAATTAATTTATTTGCGAGAATCTTCTTTGGTTTCAACGTACGCAAAATACTGAGATTTATGTAGATGGCTGACTCCTGAATATATTTTGTGGCCATCTTCGATACAAATTTAAATTCGATTATACAAGAATGTACATATATCGCTGTCTTTCGATGAAAAGACACAAGACGCGCTTAATGTAAATATTATGGATATAATATCCATAATTTTAAATTCTTATATGTATATTGTTTAATATAAAACACATTTTTATATATTTATATTTTTTATTTTTTGAAAACACATTATAAAAACAAAACGAAAAATAAAAATTTACATAATCTCATTAGATTAGCAACATTATTTCTAACAAAAAATTAAATTCGACGAAATTTTATAACTAAAAATCGATTTCATATGTACGTATATATATGTGCGAAGACTTCATCATCGCGGACGAATTTTTATTATAAAATAATGATTATGTGTATTTATTTGATTTATGTTCCAGATTCGTTTGCCAAGAGGTATGGCCAGAACCAGAATTGAGCTACTACTATTCATTTGCATTGATGGCGCTGCAATTTTTAATTCCGGTGACAGTTATGATTTTTACGTATACCCGTATCGCTATTGCACTTTGGGGTAAACGACCACCGGGAGAGGCGGAAAATTTACGCGACCAACGGATGGCAAAATCAAAAAGGAAGGTAGGGAGGAGACAAATTATTATTAATTAGAATTTTTGGTTTGGTTTTATGTTTCATCACTCATTAAAAGTAATGTTATTTTTTAAAAATATTCATAAATAATTATGCTGCTATGTATATATTATATAAAATTATATTCGTATTACCTAATTGATGAATTTATAATTATTGTTGTTTTTATTGTTAAAGATTAATGAGATAATTTTACTTTAATATCCTTAGTAGATAAAAAATATTGAAGAAACGTAAATAACGCTGATTTAATTCAAACAGTTTAGAAACTATCTGTATTAATCGATATATACATAATTTGTAAAGCCAACAAAGATTGTTTAATTGAAGAAACCGACTGCGCGATTACTTATTTTTCACGTAAAACGTCTTATAATTCAGTATGTGGGCCATTGTTTGCGATGTCGGACTATCGCGTTTCCTACGTTTGGTCACAGTGCTCAGCTCCGACGTTGGCTAGAATAATGAGCGATATATCGTTTGAAAGATAAAGAGCATGGCAATATGTTTAAAAAAGAATCATCGAATAATTTTGCACATTTCTAAAATGACGGCCATGTCAAAAACATCTACGATTTTACACTCTCATCATATCTAAAACATTTAATATCTCGTGAACTACTCCACATATGATAAAAAACAAATACTATTTTGGAAGATAATAGAATGCATTAAGATTAAAAATTTAATTTAGGTATACATCTGGGCCCTCCCGGTTTCAGATTTTTGCATAATCTACATTTCTTCACAATGCTTCTCTCCAATTTCAACAAAATAACCAAACGATACATTGTTTGAAAGGTAAAAAGTATGCTTACACGGAGTTTTGTCCTTACAAAACATTTTCCACTTACGGTTTCACGTCCCCATCTACAGCTAATGTTACAGCTTATTTTGTACTAGTCAAAAAACATCCCATTAGTAAAAAATATTGCAAGCACTAATTTATCAATGTTATACGCTTTACGTCAAATTTGTTGTTCAGTATAGCTAGAACATCTGGACTGTTAAGTTTTGATTTTTTTTGTTTGCCGGTTGTACGAAAATATTTGAACCACGAAAATATTTGAACCTTTGTTATGCCCGTTTGCACGAAAATATTTAACTAGAGATTAGCTAACAAGCGGTTAAATGCTAAAATTATTTTTCATTTCGTAACCGAAATTTAATTTTAACAATAACAACCAGTTAAATACTAAATGTTTAAATCTAAAAAGTCACCCGGTTAACTTTAACCAGAGAACAGTTAGTTAAATATATCGTACAACCGGGCATTATACTATTACAAAACGATAGCTGTCGAAAACAGTCGGAGATCGATCTCTCGATCAATCAAATCACTATGCTATAAGCCCCTCCGACTTGTGCCATACTTGAAGCCGTTTTTACGAGACCGGAGTCAAACCCTAGGAATTTAAATCCGAACTCTCTCCCAATCTAATCAACTAAAATGAAAACAAATCTTTTACTCTTCTTAAGTTAAAATAATTTCAACTTCATGCTTCGTGTACGGAACTTTGAGTAAAACAAATTCTTACCTTGAGCAAAATGTATCGCAGGGTTACTTGCGAATTAAAATTTTTGTTTAAATTATCAGCAATTGATTGGCTAATAACAAAATGAGCAAACTGTAATACGCAGTGTACTATAGTTTGCTCTGTTTTGAATTTCGACGTTCATTTGATTTTATGTTCCGATGTCGTGTCGTGATGTTATGTTCCGATTTCGTATTGCTATTTATTTTTATTATAAAATTGCGTAATAAAGATTACAATGAAATTAGATTTTTATATATTAAAATTATTACATATTGAAAAATTGAAATAAATGCAGTATGTGATTTTGTGAATAGGAAATTTTATTTCAAAAAGAATCCGTCATAGTGATGAGAAATATAATATACTGATCTACGAGAAATCACGAAAATAAAATTTAAAAATTTACAATAACATCGATAAAAATTTACAGCCAATCGCAAATTAAAAATTAAAAATTTGGCAAGTCTAATGTCAAATAAAATAGACAAATTTTTTAGCAAAAACCAACAGTGTCTAACTTCAACCCAGTACATAGCTTAAAGGTGATTTGGTTTTAATTGGCTGTAAAAAATTCTGTGAAGATACACTTGCGTAAGTTGTAATCTACAGATTTATTTCAATAATTATAAAAAACAAAATTGAAGATTTTGACATTTAATTTAGTTTAGTTTAGTGTAAGTTGAGCCACACACAATAGTGGTTGTTATATTATTTACATATTGTATATTAGCTAATAAACATATTTTATTTCACGTGGGCGTAATGAAGTGTAATGTATTATGAATGTTCACGTAGAGCGTAGCGTTGTAATAAAATCATAGCATACTGAAATCTTATAATTCACTGATTTAACATTTTATCATTTCGTATGACAGTGATGCTTGAAAATTATGAAATTTTTGTTAAAAATTAATAAAAATATTTATTGATACATATTGACACAGCACAATTTCGTCATAAAACAATCAATAAAAGACGCTTAAATGTGAAAACCTAAATGGATGTCAAAATCCACTATAATACGATACAATAATAATGTTGATAATCCGGTCCATCGTCACTTCTTGGCATAGTCATGTAAACAAGATATTAGCATATTCGTTAGACTTTTAGGCACACAGCATTACGATTCATTTTATTTTCGTTAGTAAGAAAGTAGATTTAAAGTGGATTTTATTAACGAACCAAATAATAATGTACAGTTTAAAAATATTAATTTCCTGAAAATTATAATAATTTTTCATTTTATTACTTTGTTAAACCACATATTTTTCATGAAGATATCAAACATAAAATGAAACATCAAGAATAAACAACAAAATAGTAATACATATAATAATAAAAATTAGTTAAATAGATTGGAAAATTTATATTTTTCACGAGAATGGCATAATATATACGAGTAAATGTATTATGTACTTGTGTAAAATTTACACTTTGAAACACGCGATTCATTGTTTTGTAAAGGCAGCAACAGCATATGTTTGGGGACATATGTCTAATATTAACTGGTCTCGTTATTTTTTGGTTTTTGTTTTTTCTTTATAATACATAATTTATGTGGCTTAAGAGGCAATAAACACATAATAGTTATTATAAACTTTATATACACGTACTCGTATATATATGTATATATATATATATATATATATATATATATATATATATATATATATATATATATATATATATATATATATATAATTTTTATTACTTATTATAACACTTATATAATCCAGATTTGAAAAGTTTTTTTTTGTTGTTGATGTTGCTGTTGGTTATTTTTTGTACATTCTTAGAAAATAAACATTTTATCGAGTAATCGTGAATCGATTAAAACAATTACAGTTGTTATTTGTATCTACCATCTTTGTGAAAGAAGTTACGTTTTCTTTGACTTTTGGCATTTTCACAAAATCGTCTTGAATTTTATATATTAGAAATTTAATTTTTTAATTTTCAGATTAGTTGATACACACAGTAATTTATATACGGGGGTTTATTATGTATTTTCTTGTGGGTATTGTTTGAGTAGGCGATGCGGTTTTGCCAGACAAAATAGATTATGTATATAAAAAAAAACTAAAATCGAATTTGGAAGGCCATTCGAATCGACGAATTAATTTACGTATATACATATTTGTATTGCGCGTCATAATCTTAATAGTCTTAAGATGCAGTGCAGGTAAACATATGAATTATGTATATATACATACATATACGATTATAGAATATATTGATTGATATGTTTATATATAAATTTATACAGTTATATAAAGAAAGAATAAAATGGTAAAAAAATATACATTCTCTTTCGTTGAACTGTGAACTTAGACAAAGTCATGCTACCAAAAACTTTTTTTTTTTCTCACATACACTAATAGTTATATGAAGACGTGACTAAGAAATTATTATGTAACGGACTTCTAAAATTCTAAATCATAATTAAAGATTTTTGTTTTTGTCTAACATTCTGATCGAAAACCGACGAATAAATTACATAACGTCTTACAAACTGGTTTTTTTTTAAATTTGTTTCTTTTATTACGAAAAATACATTTTATTGGACTTTTCATTCATATATATACATAAGTCGCGCTGTATGTATGTATATGTATGTATTAGATAAGATTATTCATCTCCAATTAAATTACAAATTGGGAAAGTGAAGTTGTAATGACCGGTATAAAATAAAAACAAAATGTGTTTCTTATATAGATATTTTATTCAAAGATCACTTGAATACGAAATAACGATTAAATGTTAAAACAAAATTATTATTCATCACACATTATCGTTTGTACATATATAGATAGACAGGGGTAATCAAACGTTTAAAAAATTAAAAAGACTTCTTCTTTCCTCCTCTCCTCCGATCGGCGTTCGACTAAATCGTGTGATCATATGGATAGTTTTGGTATAGGAGGATTATAATAAAATTAACAGCGCATAAATATGAAATTTACATATTCAATTTACTTACATTTTTATTTAGGTCATTTACTTCGTTCATATACAATATGATCATTTGCATTAGGAATTTAGATCGAGCGATCGTATATGTACATTATTATAGTATTTCATAAATTTGTTAAACGAAATAATTTATTTATTTAGAGGCTTATGGTTAACTCTCTTGTGCTTACAGCCCACAGCTTTTATAGTGTGGCTTATATTATAGTGGGTTTTTCAAATGAATATAATTATTTTTTTATGCTATGTCATTACGGAGCCATTTATAATATATAATAAAATTGCGTTTTTTTTCATTTTAATCAGAATAACATTTCAAGATCATAAATGCATATAGTATGTATATTTTATAAATTGGTAGTTCATGGGAAATATTTATTGTGTGTATATATGAAATGATAAATTTGCAACTTTCACTTTCTTTTAAATGCGCCTGACATCTGGTTACATTTTGCGATGACTTCAACGTTTTCTTTTAACTTTTATTGTATATATGTACATATAATATACAGGAAAATGTTATTATTATTTTAAATCTGTCTGTCACAAGTGAATCGTGCTGTATGTCCTGACGTTACGCAAGTATTTGAGAATACATATAAATGTCGGGTGTAAAAATTCGTTTCCTATGTATGTCATTGAAAAATTCCATATATATCCATCTATATGTAAACAACGAATTATCCTAAATATTAAATGTACACACAATTTGAAAAATAAATCTTTATCCTTTTTAAATCCTCCTTGGGGCTTATTATATGTACATATATAATATACATAAATATATATATATATATATATATATATATATATATATATATATATATATATATATATATATATATATATACATATATATATATATATATATATATATATATATATATATATATATATATATATATATATATATATATATATATATATATATATATATATATATATATATATATATATATATATATATATATATATATATATATATATATATATATATATGTATATTGGTATACGAGACTAGTGCATGATTGTAAATGGTGTGTACAATGTACATACTTCGCAGTTCTTAATTTTTTTGTTTTTTGGTGTTAAATTTACAATAATATAGCACATACAGTACATTTTTATGATACACCTCGAAAAAATGTACATATATTTCGTAAGAATTAATAATAAATTGTGTATACAGTTTTAAGAAACGAAAACGAAATTACTTCCTTTAATGAAAACAAGATTTTTATTTTACATTTTTTCAAATAATTTCTTTTTTATGAATATCTTCTTCTTCTTATAAATATATATTATACTCGTATTGTCGAAAAAGAAAGTAAAGTCCATTCAGATGATTGTTTAAACTTTTTGTTGTATTTCCATCGTTTTATCTTCTGCGGTGATTATTTTTATATACAAAATAAAACAATTTTCTTCTACATTTGTATAATTAATGCATAGAAAAAAAACAACTTAACTATAGATCGTGATTTAGCATATGTACGTACATATGTGTATATACTAGAAAATAAAAACAATGTGAAAAATAACCCAACAACACATTACACAAAAGAAATTGGTAATTTAAATAAAATAAATAATTTCCGATGCGCGCAATTATTTATTCGCTGGTCTCCGCACCGGTCATTTTTGAATAGTTAATTTCAAATGTATATTTCTCAGTTGCGCTCTAATCCAATTAGTAAAATCAACCAAACCGTTTTGTAATACTTGTTTACTTTCCAAATATGCGGTCGATATCGAGAAGATCGTGCAGTGACTCAAAACAAAAATTAAAACCAATTTAACTATAATACATTTATAGTTTTTCAAAATTAGTTTGGATTTCAAAATTAGCATGGCTATTTCTGTATGTTGTGATGAATGAAATTTTTATTATATTTTTCGGTTTTAGTTTACATCTTTGAAAACAAAAAAAAAAGTTACTTTCATTTGAAACGTGATACCCATTTTTCATTTATCAAGTTAAACATTTAATCATATATACACATTTTATTTTAATGAATATGAATGTTTGCAACTTGTTTCACCTCTGCATTTATGATGATCATGGAAATTCTTTGATTGTATTATATTGCCAATTTTAGAAATACTGTCTTGATATTCGGTAGGAGGTGCAATACATTTACCACATAGCGGGCCACCATCGTTAGAGTTTGAGCCCCCAGTACCACCGCCGGCGCCACCACCACCACCACCGCCACCGCCACCTCCACCACCACCGCCATTTTTGCCTCCCGAACCACCACCGCCATTTTTACCGCCAGAATTATCTGATCCACCTCCCCCGCCGCCAAGACTATTTTTAATAACGGTCGCATTATGTGTTAATCCCCTAACTCTGCCATACTTATTTGATCTATCATTTTCTTGATGAGCAAGCTTACCACATGGGTCTTTAACACCTCCCATTATATCCATATCGATTGGAGTGACACGGTTACGATACCGTCGATTGCATTCTTCGTATAAATTAGGAAAATCTATTTGATACGTTGTTTTATGGTCTGGGCACCGTTTATCGCAGGTTGGCGCAACAAAAGGATATTGCTCTGGTTTTTGATTTACTTTAAACTTTTGGTCTGGTACACATTCCTTTCGTTCTTTCATCGCGGGAATAACTCGTGGATGTAATAACATTCCCATCACTTGATTCCGTGTCCATTCACCGTCAGGTCTCTCATGATCCGATTTATTAGGTGCTTGGGGGCTACATTTCAACGTTAATTTGCCCTCTTTCAAAGCAATGTCTCGTTGTACTGTCACATTGTAAAGATTAGAGTCTGGTAGCTGAAAGTCATGTTGGTATGTGGTTATTAATGTTGTCATAATATAATCCTCCTTTGATATCAGCTGATAATTTTGAATTTAATTTACGATAAATTTATTGAATATTTTTTGTAGTTTTTTTAACGATTTCTTTAAATGAAAGCGAAATATACGGAACTACAAAATCGCATTAATCAAAAAAATAAAAAAATTGTTTTTGCTTTTTTATGAATACTTTGTTAAATCAAGTTGATGCATTGTAAGTAATTCTGTTAAAAAGCCAATTTTGTACACAGTACATTCAAATCATGAGAAATGTACTGGTATATGATAAGATCGACTGTAAAATATTTACTTGAATTGCATAAAAATAAAATACAAAATACAAAAACCTACCACCATCCATCCATGTTGGGAAATTAGTTAAATTTATAGTTAACTTTCAATTTTAATATTATAAATAATGTACGGTGTATCATCTTCATATAACATAACATAACATTAAACAAAAAACAAAAAATTAACTTCTGTAAAATAATCATAAAAAAAGAATAATTTTCTTTTTTTTTTAATTTTTTTTTTAAATTACGACATTCTTTTTTTTTTTCATATTTTGTCTTCATGCTGTTGATGAATATGTCCGAACTTAAACTTTAAACTAGCTTTCAAAAAGATGTTTTATAAGTTGAATTTTTGACTTTTTAAAAATATGGATCGTTTTTAACATTTAAGTGTTGTCTATATATAATAAAATGTTAATTAGTGTGTCTACCTTTGATTTCTATATATTTTGTTGTACGAATAAATTTCACAAAAAATAGATTAAACATTTAAATTATCTATATAATACAGGGCTGTAACGGAATATTATGCAGGATACTCGAGGCTGTGGACCAATAATTGGTTAAAAGTCGACATTTGCTTTAATGTGCAGTAAATTTATTTGCCATATTAAAAAAAGGGGAAAAGCAAATATCTATATAAACATAAAAGTAAAAAATTTATGTTTAAAATATTTATTTTTAATTATCTACAGATTGAGTGAGTTTTAAACTCAAGACAATAGACACAAACGTGTATTTCAACAAAATAAAATACTTAAAACCGACCATTAACATTAAGTTTACTCCAACAGCCTCAATGTCTTAGATAATATTAATTCGCCTTTTCGTGTCTGACATCTGGTGAAATATTTTAAAAGTAAAGCATACAATTGGCATTTTGTGAAGACATATTTCAAAAATTGCCTGCGATTTAGTTTTTATGGGCATTTGATGTTAATTTATATTTTAATTAATTAGATTTATTAATTTATTGTTGAATTTAATAAATTTAATGAACATACTGAAATTGGGTATTTAAACAAATTAAAACTTCTAGGCAATTTCATGTATAAATAAATGTTGATGCCCTTTGGATCGTCCTCGTATGAATTACTAGCGCCACAACAATTTAAAGGCGAATTGCAGATTTATAAAATACTGAATGCAACCAATACATATTGGGTATATTTTAAATTTTGACAATTTATCGTGGTTATTGTTTTTGATTGGTAATATATATATATATATATATATATATATATATATATATATATATATATATATATATATATATATATATATATATATATATATATATATATATATATATATATATATATATTTGTAATAATTAATTAATTAATTAAATGTGCATAATCATAACTAATTTTCTTTTATAATTTGCATGTAATCCTGACATCCGATACTGGTATTCAAGCGATTCATTATTTTAATACCAATATATTACGGCATTTAAATAATAAACATGTAATTGTTAGTATCATCGCAAGATACACTGGGTTTAAATAATCCATAATTTTAAATTTAACAAGAAATCTATTAGTTTCGACGATAAAATTCGATTGAGCTTAAAGACAATATTGTTACACTTATTTTCTCACTCACCAATTTGATTTGTTAATAATTTTGAAGATCTTAAAATAAAAATGGCTGTACAATGAGTGACTCTTTTTCATGAGGTGTAAAAGGAATAACTATATAATAGAATTGCTAGGTCGAAATTTTTTTTTCGAATGATTTGGATTCAAAAGAATTTGACTAGTTCGTTGTATTCCGTATGGTACAAGTACTCTACAATGTGGCAACCATAAATGACTATCGATCAAGACTATGGATCAAACAGGTATTTGCGAATTATTTTGTTTACTGACTCATCACTACAATTTTAGTTTATATATAGTTTGTATACAAAAGGCGGAAATAAACATACATCTATATATTGATTTATTTACATATCTGTAAATATGCAAATTAATTTTCTTAGACGAGCGACTTTTAAAAATTTCATTTCGCTTTTATGTACACAATCATAAAATATTTATTTTATGGCGTTAATAATGATGCACGTATTACCTATTGTTTGTTCGGTGTATTACAGAATGTACATATTTTATATTATTATAAACTTTTGTTTTATATAATCTAATTTAAATCTCAAATCACACAGACACATTAATCAAAATTAACAGATGCTTTTTATAATTTCTGGGTCTGACGGTTTCTTATAAATTATTATAACGTCTTATGTAATAATGATGTATGTATAGTATATATGTATGTATGTATAATTCCTATATTATCGAAATAAAGATCGATATGATTTCATTTATGTAACACGACTTTTGTGTAACGGAATTGGTTGCATTTAAAAATCGAAACTCTTAATTTTATTTTGTGTATACAAATAAGTCTTTAAAACTAAATAAATTTCTTCGTCGACTAATCGGAAGCCTTGAATAATCTGAAATTCATTGCTTATCGATTTCATCAATTTTGTAAAAGATATAAACAGCAAAATTATTTTATGTTGGAACATTTTTTAAAGTTCAAAGTTTTTTCTATATATACATACATACATAATATAAAAAAAAATATTTTTTATTATCTTTACATTATTAAACAAAGCCCTGGTTTAAATAAAAAAAAAATGAAAAATCTTTACGTTTATATACATGTTAAAAAGTTATGAGTTATATACATATAGCAACATACACAAAAGAAAGGAAATTGAAAACTTGTGGAAAAAGTTGTCTTAAAAAAAAATCTTCTAAACTTTTTTTTATCCCAAAAAGTATTTTTTGTACATGTTCAGATACATTACCTACTTAGTAAGTGATTTAAATTTGAGGCAAAATTAAATGTTAAATGCTATTCGAAATATAATTTAAACACGTGTTAGATTTTATCTAAAAACTGTCACTCAGTATTATAAAGTGTTATCAGTGGATTGATCAGATTTTTTCAACAGGTAGCAAGTCAGATTTATACTAATATTACTTTAAAATTCATATGAATTACTATCGACCAATTTGTCATGATTTTCCTCGATAAATTCAAATTAGTATAGGTTACAAATTCTGAGTGTGTCTAGACCCCTATATAGACTGCGTCCAGACAAACAATTTTAATTTTGTTCACAGTTTGTATGAACGTTGTTTTAAGGCACTGAACGTTATATACAAAAATTAAAATACAATAAAATTGAATTGGCCATGCAAATAGCACAGTGGTTAAAGCTTAGGAATTTGAATTCTGAGCGACTGACATTTTAAACAAAATAGATTTTCATTCTAGAAAAATCAAGTATATCAAGTCATCTGATAATACATTGAAATTGAAAGTATTATTATCTCGATATCATGACAGACAAATTAAATCTCTAATTACTATACTTTTAAGTTTATTTTAAATTAAGTAAGAAATTAACAGTAACAGTTTTACGCTTAAAACTTGCCAAACCAAAATTTTAAATTAAATTGGTTTGGTACTATTGCACTGTCTCGATAACGCTTTCTCGTTTTATAGTAGATTGTGGAAGGTACTCTTGCAACAGTTACGGACATTTTCTAGGTGTCTGGCTATTTTATAAATTTCACCAATGTCAACAGCTACAGGTGGAATTAGCTCAACATTATGATTATATGTAGTAATTTTCGCTACTACCACAACTGTGTACACATCACGTCCTGATTTCTTCAATAGCATACAAAAATTCAGAATGGTTGAATGAGGTGGGTAATCATAATTTTTCGTTATTTTCGGCACGCAAACCATGGCAGTCGATATGATCATTTTTGATGACCCACTTTCCGATAAACACCTATACATATATAATTATATATACTAATTTGATTATATGCAGTTTACATATATGACAAAATATACTTGATACGCTGCTATACCATACGATACAGAGCAGTCAATGCATGACATATCAAGTTTCAATTTTGCACTTAAGCCATATTTAGTAAGCATGCAATCAAATACGAGTACATACTACATACATATATATATATATATATATATATATATATATATATATATATATATATAAATATATATATATATATATATATATATATATATATACATATATATATATATATATATATATATATATATATATATATATATATATATATATATATATATATATATATATATATATATATATATATATATATATATATATATATATATATATATATATATATATATATATATATATATATATATATATATATATATATGTGATGTACATATTTTAATTTATTTGATTTTGTTTTCTGTTTGTTCTTAGACATGCTACCTGACATAAAACGCTTTGTATTTTCCATGACCAATTGGTACCACTTGGTGTGTATCTGTGTGTGTTTCTTATATAACTTAATGTAAATATACGATTAAAGACACGCAACTTTGAATGTTGTATGCGATCGTTCGTGGGTAATTTAAAATCACTTGAACATATAGCAAATATAAGTGTGTATTTATCTTCCTTTACCTTTTCTAATTAAAACAATGTAGCTGAAAGTATTTACGCGTATCACACGGTAAGGCGCGTTCCGTCATATTAACCAAGGATGGGCCTATAAGTTTAGTGTAAAACATCTTTCATTTCACCATCCAAAAAAATATTTATTTATAGGAACATACATTTATTGACAATACACTTCATTGTCTAGCACTGATTTAAGACAATTTTTTTCATGTTTTACTATGTGGGTATTGGAGAGTACGTTTAAAATTTGGTATCGAAAACTTATTTATTTTTGTATTATTATTTACGGAATTTTATAAAAATTTAAATTTCGATAATAAATTTTAGTCGACCTTGCCAAGCACTCACATAGCAAAACACACAAAAAATTGTCTAGCATCAGAGCTACACAATAATTATTGTGTATTTTACTATGTAAGTGCTGGGCAAGGCCGATTAAAATTTGGTATCAACTATAAATAATGATAAAATTTCTAAATAATTATTAAAGGTTTAAATTTTGATAATTAAGAAATTTAAGAATTAAGAAATATAGACAAAAGAAAATATTGAAATTTAACTATTTTGATGGATCACAAACTTAAAACTTTTAAAATTTAGAAATTTGATAATTTAAGAGTTTAATATTTCGGAATTTAAAGGATTAAAGAATTGAAAATAATTTTGGAAATTAAACAGTTTAGGATTTTATACAGACTCAAACTTCACAATAACTTTACTATACAAAGATCAATGAGCTAGATTTGATCTATGTTTTCGAATAACTAATTAAATTTACCTTGACAATATTTATATACATATGAACATATATAGCTTTCGTCCAACGATTGAATTTTTTTGTGCTATTTTCCATAGCCATCATAAATTGTGTAAATGACATTTTCTCACCGCAGTGCGTATCATAATGCTCTGCTTGACATTTAAAACTACTTAACTTTCAACATTTGAAATTTCACACAAACATTTAGAAAGTTTTAGGTCTCGCAGTTAAAATGTATAAAAACTTGCACCAAATTTTAATTGCCACAAAATATTATACAATTTGCATGCTACACGTTACTCAAAAAATATAAGTAAACGCGACAAGAAAGTAACGTACGTAGATGGTAAAATTTGTACAGCAATATTGCATATTCTACTAACATCGCAAATCAAACTGCCTATGATTCAAGGCTTGTCGACTGGTTTTTATATATTTTCAAATTTTTTTTTTGCGCTTTTCTCATTTGATTGAATAATATATTACATACATAACATATATACATATATATAGAAGGGGTAGGGAATACATCATCTTGCATTTGTGATGTGCGGTCAAAAATTATCGAAAATTTGTTCAGTGACCTGCGAACTGGAAAAAAACATTTTTTATCCATTTTTTTACTTTTAACAAAAGCAAAAACAACTATCGATTTGCATATCTGTCTATATGTATGTAAATCCGCGCGCTATTGGCGTGAACATTATATAATTACAGTAGAAACTCTATTTATAATGATTCTTGAAACCTCTCATAAATCATTTACATAATTGCATTCGCTGTGTGTTGGTGTGTGCATTCACATCTTCTTTCGTTTTTATTTTTCTATTTTTTGTTGTGTGTGCAGATGAGGAAAAATTTATTTGAATTTCTAAACGCCGTCCGTATAACGTTTTTAAATGTTAAAGGGAATAGTTTGCTGATGTTCATTTCATATATATCTGTATAATATAGTAAGACGAAATAGAGAATGTTTGGTATAATTACTCGAGGCACGATTCTCAAATGATCGGTCGGCAAAAATTACTTTCGAATCTTGTGTTAATTTATTAAAGTTATATATACTCGTACGTATGTTCGGAAGAGATTATATATTAAAGTTATTTTTTGCACCATTTCCGTTTTATAACATGGCACTGCAAAAAAATGGATTTTAATTTTTTATATATTACGGCAAAGTATATTTGAAATGGTTCCAAACTACTGATGTGGTGTATAATTATTAAAAAATGTATTACAAAACATGTAGTGACCATATACATACGTATATGGTATAATGGATAGACTATACGAGGTTATTTACTTTTCCTTTTATTATTACAGAATTTTTGTAGTTTTTGTTGTTGTTGTTGTTGCAAGTAAGAGTACACACATAAAACAACTTTTTAAGAATTATACGATTTTTTTGTAGGTTTCATTCAATATTCAAGATTTATAGTGAAATGAATTTTTATTGAAAGGCGAAAAATGAGAGAAAACTGCCAAAATTGATTTTATACTATAAAATGCAAATGCATATAAAAATTATAATTTACATTTATTAAAATTTTAAACAAAATATTTATCAATGTATTATACAAAAAAAATTTATTATTCCAAATATTTGAATTTTAAATTCACGTCATTTTTAAATCTGCAATAATAAAAACTCGTCCCGCACATGATAATTAAATATTTTAAAGCCGCAATAATAATTTGTATATAGTAAATCCTTCAATTTACTTATACTTACCATACATACTTAAGTGCGGCGCACAGATATTCCCAACCACAGATACTGAATAATCTAATAAAAATGTTTTAAATTTTTATTCAAATTATTCGTGTTCAATTGCAAAATTTCAAAGTATAAAATTTAATTTTATTTTTATTTTTAAATATTGTTTTTTCTTATTTTTACTTTCACTTAATTTTAGTATGAACTTCAACTTTTATCCAAAATAAAAAATGAAAACAAATCAACTTGTTTTTATTATTATTTTTGATTTCGATACAAAGAGTAAATAAAAACAACATAAAAAAAAACCAAAGAAATAAAAAAGAGACATCGACCATGGAAGAAGAATGAAATCATCACTATATACCAACCATTTGAAATGACCTAAATTTTCTTTCTAATTCATTTTTTTTTTAAAAAGATTTTAAAAAATGTTTATTTTTTAAAATATTCATCTAAATTGATAATATATATTATTATTGACTTTCGCTCTACCGCACAAAGTGTGGGGTTCAATGTAGTGCGCTCACATGATGTGTTAATTGATTTCCTTGCGCTTTTACTTAGAGCACGCCGTTACTCTATAGTCGTCTGTGTCCGCCATACAAATTACACCCGTCTGCATAATAATAGATCGAAAATTCCGAAAAATTCATATTCTACTGTGTGTCTTGAAGTTTTATTTTTATTTTTTTTTGAGTGGGAGATCTGTTGTTAACACTTATGCGAGAAAGTGTTGCCATTAATTTAAAAATTAACAATAAAATAAACTAAAAAAACAGGAGAAAATCATAGAATTCATATGTACGTAAAGAGATTGTCACAATTTGTCAAAATGCGATTTTATCTGAAGCATACTTTATAACTCGCTAATTATTATTAATAGTTTGCAATACGTAATACTCATAAAATTAGATCACATTCCGCGGTTTCCAAACGTTCTGCGTATAAAAGTGAGAGTTTCAATAAACTCCTAATTCAGTGACTCTAATTTGGCATCATAAAATAATTTAAGTAAATGTTAAAAACATAATTCCTTCGCAAAATAAGTTTAAATAAATCCGACTATTATATACAAACGCTGACAAATATTACGTTTTTATAATATTTTGATAGTTTAAGACAGTGAAAAGGATACAAGGCTCTGGCCAATGATTTTTAAAGCTTTCATACAAAAAAAATCATTCACTGACCGTTATACAGTGTACAACGCCTCAATTTAAAATTACAGGCTATAAAGAGAAATTACTTTTGAAGCCAAATTGCAACTACATATATACAATATACAAAAATAACTAGCTGAAAAGAATGTTGTTTATATTCATAAGTTGATTAAGAATGAACAGAATGCACATACATTCGTATTTATATGTATTTATACAATTCCGAAAACGCACTGAAAACAAATTTTCACACTTGATTGTACAAGATGTTAAAAGCCAAGGAGGATTTTCTGTTTTCTATTTCAATCACTCAGGATCATGCCCTAAATGACGTCCGAAATTATACCAATTTTTTGCACACATAATTTTTATAATATTTTGACCGTGTAAAATTCAGTGCACTTTTCTCATCAATTTCAAGCATTCCCATTATAGTAAAACACTCGAAAAGTATCTTGCATCAGTGCCAGACAATTTGTCGTTTATTTTACCTTCTGAACACTGGACAAGGTCGACTAAAATTTAGTATCGCAATGTTGTTTTCTTGTATAATTTCATTTACATTCATAAATTAAATAACAATTCTCGACACCAAATTTTAATCGACCTTTCCATGCAGTCAAATAGAAATAAACGAAAAATTGTCTTGCATCAGTGCTAGACAATTTCTCGTTTGTTTTACTATGTAAGTGCTGGCAAGGTCGACTTGAATTTGAATATATAAACAATTGTAATTTTAAGAAAAAGTAACAGTATATTTTTTGACTGAAGAAAAAGGAAACAAATTATGACAAAAATGGAAGAAATATTCAAATAAAACATAATCAAAATAAAGTAAAATTTAGTTTTATTAATTAAAAATAATTAAATTTGATATCGAAATATAATTTTTTTATCTATTTCCATTTTTTGGATGGTCCATAATGGTCCTTACACAATAATGGTCCAATGGTCCATCAGCCATGCACGGTTCTTTGATTAAATATTTTTTATAATTATTGTGAATTAGGAATTCATCCATAATTTGATGAGAATATAGCAAATAAGATCGGGTATACTAACATAGACTTACATTTAGATTTTATCAATAAAAAGACTATGCAGCATCTTTACCAACCCTTTGGGAAATGTTATCGTCTTATCTTTATCGTGCACGTATACATAAGACAATCCAACAGACAAAATATCATGTGCCTATATAGGTTTACTTACCACAGTTAATTTCCTTTCCATTATCATTCAGGTAATCATCATAATCATGTTATATTACCATTCATCGTTTTATGATTATTTATTTATTTAAAATAATAGTATTTTCCATATTTAGGGTGGAAAATGATAAAGTTTCATTTTCCATCTGATACCAGTTTCCTTTTTATTTATAAAATAATCTGATTTGGTACAACGACCACTATTATACGAGAATATACATAATATAAGGTGCTAAAGAAATTTAAATATTCAAATGAAGATATATAGGTTTATTAGAATTTCAGAATTTAAATAACTTAATGTTGTAGAAATATATAAATTATGTATTTTACAATTATTGTATATATTTGTTTTATTTGAATATGATTTAATATACATAATTAAGGCAATGAATATACGGATATGTTTTTGTGCCTTTGTATACTTACATAAAAATGCGTTAATTTGAATATAATGTCACATCGAAATCAACATTTAGCAAAATTGGAAAAATACTAGGCTTTTTCTAGTTCCAAGCATGTTTTCCATGTAATTAAATTTTATTGCAAAGTGAATGCGACATCGGGTTAAATATTTTAAAAATATAAATATTCACATATAATTAACCGCCTCCTGATCCTCTTCCAAATTGACCAACATAACTTCAAAGTAGTTTTCTAATTATTAGCAATAAATTAAAAGTGTAAAGTACAATAAATTGTTGTATTTTATTAGGTGGCTAAATTTGTGTTTTATATCTATCAATTTTTCATAAACTATGTCACTGATTATAAAATGCACAATTATTACAAAAACACATAAAATCAGCAAATTTACCTAAATAATTATATTTTTCCAATATTTAAATATTTATTTGAAATGCAACACTTACATAAAATTAGAAGTATCGAATTTAGTTTGTTTGACCAACAGAATGAACAAAAATTTTAAAATCTAATATTCAACAATTATTCTTCAATTTTTTACAATAAATGTAACACACAGAGGTTTCTAATTCCAACTAAATGAAACTAATTTAAACGCCATTTTATTAGGCCGTAGAATGCATCATTTACTAAGTCGACTTATACCTGAGTATTGGCCCACAGCCATATAGTTTTCCTAGACAACTTATCACTCAAATAACATCATGTCAGATTAGTGGTTAGGCCTTATCCTCTTAACACACACACATTATTTGATATAATCAAATATTATAGTAGTGTAATCGTTAAAATAGTTTAATTTTTAAAACCGTATTTGATCATTTACGACAGCAATGCCATGCATTACGAATGTGGTATTCAAAATCAAATTCAATTTTTTAGTTATTGTGTTTAACACCAGGCTCATGAAATCTTCGTTAGTTAATTTTTGAACACCGTCATTTTTTAATTTTAATTTTATTTTTACATTGTGTTAAGTATTTGTGTATTTTCACTAATGTCAGTTTCACTATTTACCAAATTTTAGAAAAAAAACGTAATTCGAATCGAAAATCTAGCAGAGAGAGTTTTGTTCGAAATTTAGCGGAGACGCGATTTCGAAATGAGTACCAATTTGTGTTTGATCATACAAAATGGCGCCTTATATATCATACAAATAGCGGATGACATCGAAAAATGGGCGCCTATATCCACAGAGTTGTCAATAGTCATTCATGTGGACATATAGCCAAGACGCAATCGAAATCTGTTTTCAATTTCAATTAATCTTTTTATTGTCATTTTTCATTTGATAATTAAATTGAGACTGAATATTTGAAATCACAATTGGCGCGGAAAACGTTTAAATTCAAACGTGAATTTTTGGAAACTACATTACTAAATTTATCATTTTATCATTTTTGATGTTTGAGAATTTTAAAGGAGCGTAAATTTAAGGAGCTTTTATAAATTAGATCAAATCCGATTCTGTTAAGAACTCTTACAGGATTTAGCAGTAAGTAGGCTAGCAAATTTCAAATATTTTTAATAAAAACGTGGATTAGTAGTTTTTTGGAGCATTTAAATTTTTTAAAAGTTTTATATTTAGCAATCGCAAATTTCCGGAGCTTTTATAAACTATGGATATAAACTATGTTTTATAGTTGGTGAGGAGCCGAACCACTAATCAACTTTTACCTACATTTTATAGACGTAAGGGCCGTAGCGGCCGTAAATCAATGAAAATAAGGCGCAAGTGCAGTATATTAAATATGTTTCCGTGTGCCATACAAAATTCTCCTTAGAACGCAAGCAGTCACTCTACAACTGAGTACGTCTATACTAGCAGCACTAAAATTTAGTTTCAATTGCTACATTGGAATATACCTATCAACTGTCTTGAAACTTTTCATTGACAGTCTGAACATTGCATATCTCTAACTACTAGCACAGTTCTAGTACTGAGATGAACGACGAAGCGTCTTTATTCAGCTCATCTTAACCCAAACGCTATTGCATTTTAATAAGTTGAATTAGAAAAGCTTTGTAGGTTTTATTAAGTTTGGGAAGATTTAAAAGTTATGTTAGCAATTTCAAATATTTTTAATAACAAAATGGATTGGAATTGCAAAAGCCTTTTATCAATTTTAGAAATTTTTATAAGTTTACAATGACAAATTTCCGCAGCTTTTATAAACTCTGGACTTGTTTTAAATTGGTATGATTACCTACATTTTTTAGACATAAGGGCCGTTAAGTTCCATTGCTTCCATTACCTTCTGGATATCATAGTAATTGAATTCGTTAATTTCTGGAGCTTACTTTGATAGGATTGGATTACATTGGGTGCAGCTTTCACCAACTCGATACATTTTTAAAAGTTGGATTCATAAATTATCGTATTTTATGGTAGACTCGTACTTTTCAATTGTATTAGTAAATTTTCGGAGCTTTTAACAACCCTGGAAATTTGCTATTTGTTGGATTCGCTAGGTTGTCGGAACTATTATGAACTCCGATACACTTTGGAAGATAGATCCGAGAATTTCCAAAGCTATTAGTTACTAAATAATACAAAATAAATACAGTTGATAATATTATGTATTTCAAATGTCAATATTCCGTCAAAAATTAAGAAATTATTTGTAGTACTTCTATATTGACTGAGAAAGGTATTACCAATCATATATATAGGAAGTAACATGATAGTTGTTATGTTGTATGAAGTGATAATGTGTCTAAAAATATATATTCGGTTGGGCTCAAACCAAATTTAGCCTACATGAACAGAAATAGATATTTTTAACAGAAATAGCGTTAATCTCGTTTAGAAATAAATTGTTTTTCAATATTTCTAGCTATTATAAACATAAAATTTATACTTAGTCAAGTTATAAAGCCTATATCAGTTTTAAAAATGGACTTCGATTTGGGCATAATCCTGATTAATTTGGATAATTTGGCTTATTCTAACACATCATAAATATTATCATAATTTGTATAACCTTGCGGCAACTACATATCAATCAAGATCGTCATCATAATCTATAGTTGGCCTTGGTAGTCGGGGGCACCCATCCGAAAAACGGAAAGTAAAATTTATTTTGAAAACCCTAAATATTTACATAATTATATGCTATTCAACGGGTGATCCTACAGATAGCGTGGATGTTGATTATCTTTATATATCAAGTATAAGCTATGGAAATTTAATCATGAACTGCCATAGCTTAGCAAATTGGACCCACTTTTATTGTGGTGATGATTATTTATTTCGGATATTCGCCTGAATTAACGACTATGAACTAAGATGTGCGTTTCAATTCCATGCTATTCATATGTATCACCCTTTTCATACGCATATATGCATAACATCTCGAATATTTGTTTTTAATTTTATTTATGCTACTGAACTTGTGTCTTCTTTAATAAATACACGCAAAATTAATGAAATTCATAAAGTCAGGTTTGTTTAATATATATTTTGTCACAATGAATAAATTATAAAAGTAAATTTAAATAAAAACTATATCAATACGTCCGATTATTGTTGTTTGCAAGAGAGTTTTGACTTGCGTAAAGGATATACTAAAGTAAAAAATTTTCGAAATCTATTGAAAGTGACTTTAGTTTATTGTAATCTGAATATTATATACAAAATAAAAAAATTGTGAAAAAGTGTCATCGTCCGCAATTAATTCGTTAAATAGTCCATTACATTCGTTTACATAAGCATTACTTTCAATTTCTTAGATATTTTTACATAGATGTTTATGATGTATTAGATACACAAGTGGTAACTTATATATGTGCATATGTATATGTATTTCTATAGTAGCCGTGACACAATTTATGTATTTCGCGGTGAAATGATCAAAATGATAAAATTTACGTGATCCTATTGTTTAGTTTTAATACAAATTAGGCTACTGTATCATGGTACTATATATATGTGTATATACATAATGATGGTTGATGCGTAACTTTTGTCATAAAGAAATCTTGCATTCCCATCCCGCGCAATTATAATATATATGCATGTATAAATATATATAAATTAAATAGATAGCATTTATAATTTAATCATTGTACTATCACTTAAAACAATCGTGTAATTTTATAATAAATCAATTTATAATGAATGATGATGATAAAAAGGCAATTAAGTCGTTTCTGCATACAAACATGTATATCAAATTGTTAAAAGAATATAGTGTATTGTATATACATATAAATTCACCTATTATTGCTCTATTCAATTTAAATTTTTCATACAAAAAAATAATTTTATATAATAAAAAAATTTGCCTTTCTCTTTCCCAAAGACTAATCTTCTTTCTCTGCAGTATATTTGGATACAAATCTTAATTGCGGAATTTTATTTTATTTTTTCCTATTGGTTCGTAAAAAAAATACTTTGAGAGCGGCCCGGTATACCCCACAGCCTATATATCAATTTTCATATATGTTACATAAATAATACGAAATTTTCTTTATGCGACGTGCACGTTAATTATATATTAATCCCTTATGGAATTTGTCATAAACCCAACAATTTAACCAAAAAAAAACGGAAATAATTTGCATTTTCTTACCTCATAGAGTGTGTGCGGTTGGGTGTTTGTATTTATACAAATAAAATGTATACAAAAAACTTACGTTAGATATATATATATACGCATATATATATATATACCAGAAAAGAAGAAATATCGAGAAATTAGAGAGTTATAAGGTTCTTAACCTTTTTGGATTCAAAGAAAATTTTATGTTATTTTGATAAATGATCGAACCATACATAAGTATGTGGAGGTTACAAAACATATATGAATATTTTTATGAATAGGTTATATACTCGTACATAGTTATAAATGTATACGCTACTCTAACTAGACCCTTGATCTAAAAAATTGAATTTACTGAGCCATGGTTTTCCTTTATATTATTATAAAGGAACATTTTAGAATTTCTATACCTGCGGTGTAACAAAAATTTGCACCGTGTGTTGTAAGTGGTTATTGCAAACCTTGCCATAAACGTACGAATCGATAACGTTCTATAAATACTATAAAATCCATTTAATTAGTGTTAATTTTCCCAATTCCTTATATGCTTTATTATATGATAATTTTGTTAAGTTACCTGCAATTTAAGTTTCATCACCAGATTTAACTATTTTTTTTTTAAAAGATATATAATTTTTAACCAACTATAACTTTATAATAGAAGAAGAAAATTAAAATAAATTGACTAATACATTTTTCACGTATAGCATAATATTGGTGTAAAAGCATGTATACAATATATACGTGTATTGTATATACATACATATATACATACATTGTGTGTATTACAACAATGAAGATCCAACAGTTTTTGGAAAGATAAAAAAAAAATCAAAAAACTAAAGAAATACATAAGAAATGTAAAAAAAAATTATGCCCCACCAGTATACTGTTGTGTGGTGAATGCTTTTTAAGTTTTTTTTATTTTTTTTTTTTACTTAGAATCTTGAAAAAGTCTTTCTTTTTTGGTGTTGGTATTGAGCTATCTCTAGAGGTATAAATTGAAATATTTTAATTGAATCTTCATCAGTTAATCATTCGTCTCCGATTATATTGTATCATACAGTATAATAAAATATAATATTTTATAAAATAGTTTATATATTATTATAATAAAATACAAAAAATGAAATTATTTGTATTAGTTTCGTGTTTGGCTATTGCTGCGGCCAGACCAGAAGCAGGATACTCTTATAGCCGTCCATCATCAGGTGGTTTCGGTGGTGGATCCATTGGTGGTGGTGGTGGCGGTGGACACGGCGGTGGTTTCTCATCAGGCGGTATTAGTGGTGGATCATTCTCATCCGGATCTGGAATTAGCTCAGGATTTGGAGGTGTGTTTATAAAAAAAAAATTGATTTAAAAAATAAAAAGTTTAAAGTGGATAATCTAAAGTGAAACCCAAAAATATATTACATGGATTTAAATATGGATTATTGTGCTAAATATTTATATAGTGACAAAGTTTAAAGTTTTGTTTTTATTTTTAATATTTGTATATCACATACAATAAACTATAAACTAACGATTCGTTAAATTCATTCACAGGTGGTCATGGTGGAGGTGGACTAGGTGGTGGATTAAGCGGTGGACATGGTGGTGGTTTCGGCGGTGGCTCAGGATTCGGTGGAGGCGCTGGTGGATTAATTAGCGGAGGAGGTGGTGGATTCGGCGGTGGTGGCGGATTCGGCGGTGGCTCAGGATTCGGCGGCGGCGGCGGCGGCGGTGGTGGATTCGGTGGATCAGCTGTTGTACAAAAACATATTTATGTACATGTTCCACCACCAGACCATGAAGAAGTCCGCATCCAACGACCAATCTCAGTAGGTCATGCCCAAAAACACTACAAAATCATCTTCATCAAGGCTCCATCAGCTCCAGCTTACCAAGCACCAATCATCCCAGTCCAACCACAAAACGAAGAAAAGACATTGGTCTACGTTTTAGTCAAAAAACCAGAAGAACAACCAGATATTGTTATTCCAACAGCTATCCCAACTCAACCCTCAAAACCAGAAGTATACTTCATCAAATACAAGACCCAAAAGGAATCAGTTGGTGGAGGAATTGGCGGTGGAATTGGCGGTGGAATCGGCGGTGGAATTGGCGGAGGACTCGGTGGTGGAATCGGCGGTGGACTCGTCAGTGGACTCGGTGGTGGAATCGGTGGACATGGCGGTGGTATTGGAGGTGGTATTTCAGGTGGTGATATTGGAGGTGGAAGCGGACACGGTGCTGAATTAGGACCAATTGGTGGATCAATCGGTGGATCAGGTATCGGAGGCGATATTGGATCAGGACATGGAAGCACAGGACCATCAAGCTCATACGGACCACCAGGCAAATCCGGCCCATATTAATTTATTTGACGATTGTTAACTAGTCTCTTTTCTTAATATCTATTGTAAATATTATTTTTTCCTAGATTAAGAAATTATTATTATTATATGTACCTTTAACGTTTTTTTGCAAATAAAACGGTGACAAAAATATAATTGCATAGCATTTTATTCCATAGTAAAAAATCTAACAATTAAACCCATTATTTAACCTACAATCAATTTATATAAAATCGCGCAACATTCGTATAACACATTCAATGTATATATAGAAAACGTTAATTAACACATCCCGTAAATTATATCTATATATAAGATTTCATTTCAGTGTTTTATATAATTGGCTAATTTTTACTATTCAAATCTATTTTGTGTTAAATTTTGAAATTTGCAATACAACAATATTAACATTTTATTATCATCATCATCATCAGCGATCGTAAAACTTTAAAAAAAAAACAACTACAACAAAAAAACGCTTATTTTTTTGTCTTCACTTCACCTCACCATATACGTATTCAACTTTCATTTGTTGTAATTTATGTTTCTTTCTTAATTTATTTTTATTATGAAGAGGAAGTGGGAAATTTTAATCTTAACGCAAAAAAAAAAAATCAAAATATAATTTTGTATATATACTCTGAATGCTCACTTTCTTCTTCTAAATTAAAATTAAATAAAATAAATACATAAATTTACGAAATGTCACAGCGCACAGTTACATATGCACGCGTACGCACTCTCTACAAGTATAGCCATTCGAAATCTTCAACCGAGTTTCTAGAAGAAATTTCTACATAATACAATAAAAAAAACTTTGTAGCGCGCACTACATATAACATGTATATATATGTACGTATTATGAAAATAGCCAAATTCCGTGTTCATTCAGCTTAAATTAATAAAAATGAAATTTAATTTGAAATCTTTTCAATTAAATTATATATCTTCTTTCTCTTCAACAAAAAATTATGTAGAAAAAAAATTAAATTAATATAAAATTTCTTCTTCATTAACAATTCAAATATACGAATATGTACAAGACTACATAGTAAAACTTAAAAGTACAACTCTTTTCATGTTGATCGTTAATCGTTACAGAGATAATTGAATTTTACTTGTTTGGTGTATAGTTCAAATTTTATTATACCTATTAGTTATGTATAGTTATTACCTATACATATTGTTTATGCTAAGTGCTTGTCTTTTTTGCCACAGAGATTGTTAAATCCACCCGGAAGTGAGATTATGCCTTTGTTTCGTCGCTTTCTAATACATATTATATATATACACATATACATATCATATAGGCTCATTTAATAAATTTTACCAAATATCTGTGATTGAGAAACAAAATATTAGCAAACTATCGCAGACTCGCATTAGCTACTGGTATATTCAAGTAAATTGGTGGCAATAAAAAAAACGGTATGTGTCGAAATGCAGACTATTAAATTATAACTTAAACTGTATGAGTTTAAATGCTGTTTTGCCATACTACATCTACCTCCAATTCTGTGCATGAGTGCGGGCTCTTTTACCATACTAAATTCAAATTCTGAACCACCATCAATCATTTCGGTCATAACTCAAACGAACCGAGTTACAACATTTCAGAAATTATCTATATATTTCAAATCTCGCATTGATAAAGATTAAACCGCTGATTATTTTTGATTTTCTTTCCCCAGATTTTATTAACCAAAATTAAAATTGTTTCATTAACTTGATTTAAATATATTATTTAGTGAGAATTTGGATACTTTTGTAAGGCAGTGAATAAGAATATAACTGTAAGATTTGAAAGCATAACCAATTATTTTTAGTACCTGGAAGTGTCTTAGCTAAATTGAAATTTAGCAAAGACACTTCATAGTACTAAAAATATTTGATTGTACCTCAGAATGAACAAAATATAACAAAAATACATACTTAAAATCGACATTTAGCATATTAAATGTTTTACCCGAGTATTGGTTCACATTTCAGTTTTAGATATCCGTATATAAAATGTAAAACGGAATCCTTATGGTCTCACTCCGTGTGCGTCTGGCTAGTCAATTACAGGTTCATAACTGGTGAACTATCATTCGGAAATAGTGAACATTTTGCAGTTATATTAAATCATTTAGAGCGACAGATAATTCAACTATTTTTTCAGAAGAAAAAATTAATTAAATTAATTAATTAAATATTAAATCTAGGTACATATATAAAATGTTTACATTTTACTTATATGGCTTTAAACAATAATTCTTTTGATCAATTTTTGAGAGCTAATTTTATGAAAATGTATCAAAACATGTAGCTCCCTCTCCCTTCGTATCTCTGAAAGTTAAAGGTCCAAAATTATGATTATATGAAGAATTATTTCACAAAATCTGGTTTAAAAAATTCTAATTGAAAATTTGGATTAGAAATTTCGAATTTTGTCTACTTATAATTCTGAATTTAATAGCAAATTCTACAGAAAATGGGCGGATTATCGATATTTTCATCCTAAACATAAATTTAAAATATTGGAAAATTTGAATACAGAGAATAAATTTTGAGTTAATCAAATTTGAAAAATACGTAAAAATTCATAATATAATATAAATTGGAAAATAGAAATCGTTTGAAATTTTCGAATTTCATAAAATGTTTAGAAATCTGAATAGTTTAAAATAATTTTAATTATATTGGAATTTGGAAAGTTGTGAATTTTCTAAAATATTAAATTACGTCGTAATTTGATAACTTTACAGGAATCAATTTAAAAATTTAAGAATTTAAAAATGTTATGAATGTTTTGAAAATTCAAATTTCAAGACGGTTAATAATTCTTCTCCAATTATAATATAAATCGTTTAAATTAAAACCTGCCCCAATAAACTGATGAAATTATATAGAAAAATAGCTTTTTTTATTTCGATATAACCCCCCCAATGTCTCCCCCAGGAGATTGAATTTTGATATGCGTACAATCTTGAAACAGGAATATTGATTTGGACAAAATAAAATTATTTAAATTTAAATTAACTATTGCCCCAATAACACCAGGAAAACCGGCTAGTTGGTAAAAATTTAATTTCGCACGCATTTTGGAATTTTTATGATAGTATTCATAACAGTTGGAATTTTGCGGCAAGCTGTCGTCTTATGACAATTGAATAAGTCGAAACATGTCATTTGGAAGCAACCCGTAGCTAAAAATCTAAAAGATTATGTAATTTTAAAATTATATTATAGATGAGGAAGGTACAATAATACAAACCGCAGTGCGATATAATTGGTTTACCGTCGATATTGATTTAGATCTATTTGTCTTGGTCGCTAGATATGGATCAAGCGTTTCTCACAACTTTGCTTTGGAAAATCGAAATCTTTCTCAAAATTCCGTATCTTTTAATAAAATTTCCGTATTAAAATCTGTATCTTTTAATAAAATTTCGGCGCTTTCTGGATATTGTCGCATTCTAGGAATACTGATAGCTAAAGTGAACAAAAAATTATTATCTTCACTCGTATAAAGCTCGTATTCTCTTCGTAGCATTTAAATAATTAATTTTTGTTATTTTAATTTTCACTCGTAATTCTCACTAATAATTTGATATTTATTTATTTAGGTTAATAAATGTATATATTATTTTGACTTACAATAGTATTAAATATATTCATAACATAGCAATTTAATCGTCCAATTTTGTCTGGTTAACTTTAACCTGAGATATAACAGATAGAGTTTAGTTTTTTAGAGTCCCGTGCATTAAATGTTTAATTAAATAAATAAATTAATAATTAAATGTAAATACCAACAAATTTTACATTTTATTTATATGACATGTGATATGTCATTTTAAAGAGCTCATTTTAATGTTTCGTAAAATAGTTTTAAATAACTTTTGACAGCGATTTTATGAAAAAATGTTTGAATTTACACTGCTCACGGAACCCTCGGCGCATGAAATTCATGCATGATCGGATTTTTTTTAAAATTATGCTAAATCCAAATACACATTAAATGTAAAGCGACAAAATATCGACAATTAAACATCCAAATTATATAAAACACATCAGGCAAGGTTATTCCATTTAGAACACACGATAATCAAAATTATATTTGGAAATGTATGTACTTATGGGAAATACATAAATATAAAAAATTGAAATTAACTTTAAAATTCTATTACGGAAAATGAATATGTGATAATTTGCTTAAATTTTGTTTACGGCTGTATTTATATTTATACGACAAGAATCATCATCTATATATAAAAAGGATTAAATCTTTGAATATATTATAGACATATTATGTATATGTACATATGAGATGCTATCTCAGTACCTATATTGTTCTATATCTATTATATACATATTCATATCACGAGAATACATCTAAATTCTAATCCATTTTACATTAAATTATTTAACTCCATTATGTATTGTTCAGCCTACTATACACATCCCACAGTATAAATCCAGCCTTAAGGCATATTTGAGACATATACTATGATGATATCAACTATATTTTATAAACATATGTATACGTATGCCATTCGTTATCCGAAATATTTAGAACTTTTTTTTGCAATCTATGAACATTTTTTTAACCCTTTTCAAATAAGTTGAAAACAATACTAATTGAAGCTGACAAAATATTTTTATCAGCAAATTTAAATGTTGTATAGGATGTATGCGAAACTCCTTAAAACTGTATATATATATATATATATATATATATATATATATATATATATATATATATATATATATATATATATATATATATATATATATATATATATATATATATATATATATATATATATATATATATATATATATATATATATATATATATATATATATATATATATATATATATATTTATATATACAATATATATATATATATATATATATATATATATATATATATATATATATATATATATATATATATATATATATATACGATAGTAATTAATTTGTATTGTATCCTCTATATATATATTAAATGAGACAAGACGAATGAGTCGATATTTGTAGTAGTTATGTACGTACATAAAATTCTTGCCAAAAAGTCATTTAATGATGATAAATAATTTTTTTTGGGGCATTTTAATGTTAAACTTTATATACTTAATATTGTTTCCATTTCAATGTTTATTTAGGCATAATTTTATTATTTTGTTGTCTTAATCATAATTTGTTTTTATGTGTACGTTAAATTGTGTTCACGATTAGCTAAAATATCATAATTAGATAATTTTTTTTTTCAAGTGTATATTTGTTTTGAGACCGCATTTCTATTGTATGTATATGTACTTATCTACAATAAACAATTTAATATGATTCTTGTTAAAGCAAATAATAGCTGTGTATAGTCACTTTAATTGCGCAACAACATAATAATATTTTAATTAAAACATACAATTCATAAAAAAAAAATCGTAATAATTTTATTTTATAACCAACATATTTACTTCTCAATAGAAAATCAATTGACTATAAAATTTAATAATTGTAGATAAAAATACAAATTATTATAATTAAAAAATATAAATAATACATCAATATTTTTGTGTGTTGGCATATTTCGATTTATTATAAGAATTATGGATATAAACATAAATACGTATATTGAGATGGACATTCACTAAAAATATAAATTTTATTAATGACATAAGTATAAACAATATAATATGTAAGTGTTTGCATTCAAACATAAACCAAAATAATTTTTTTTAAAAATGAACGAATTTTGGGGGAAAAAGTTCACAATAATAATTGGTATAACAATTACTACATAATGTATATGTATGTATATAAGCAAAATTGAACACACAGTGATTCTTAAAAGATGTTCTGCGGATTCAGTTTCATCATCTGTGTGCTTTAAAATACAGTCTGCCGTCTGGCCTATACATAATACTAGTTGAACACATATATAATTGAACAGATCCATCAAACACAGTTGGTGTTTGTTTAAAAATAATTGTCCATGTACATAGTTAACCTCGTCTCAATGATATTTTAATGTTAAAAATTAACAAGGATTATATACGCAAAATTGTGTAATTCTAAAATTTGTATCAAATCTGTAGTATTAAATTTTCACGTTCAAAATTCACTTACCTTAAGCTCTTCAAAATTACATTGCATTCAATTTTGTCAATTATTAATTTGTACACTATTTTCACAAGTTTTAAAATTTAAATTTTTACTTATAAATTTGATTTAGTTAGTTTTTCGTCGAATTCTTACCAAATCTTATATTAGTAACTTTCAGGACTTTTTAATCAAAAAATAATTCAAAGTTAAATCTTTTGTCAAATTCCTTAAGTATAGTCAATTCCTTTAAGTCAATTTGCAAGAATGGCAAAAGAAGTTCTCGATTCAATTTTAATTCAAATTAAAAAAAAAAAAACAATCGCTTATATTGTCATTAATTTGTCCAAATTTTAAATGTTTGGTCTACAATTAATATAAATATGTACTTTGGAAAGAAAATTGCGGTATGCGAATTTGAAAATTTATTAAAATACAGGAACGTGAACTAAACGAAGATTTAAATAATCCAAATGTATCTCTGAGCAGAACAGTTTTATGGCTGCATGAGGCTAGAACAGCCTATACTACCTGAGGTTGGTCCAGTTTGTTTATTGGGTTTAAATTCTCTGTAAGCAATTTTTGGGGATTATGGGTATTAATTTTTAAGCCTTCCGACCTCTGAAATAAAAGAAATAGCAACTGGTTTGTAGTAAAAGATTTGTTAGTCGTATAGTTTCTTCAAAATGAAACTAATTAAGGATTAGTTTTATTCTGAATTGCCGCAGGAATTCCTTTTAGGTTAATATGCCTGACTGGAAATATTGGTGTGTATTACTAAATATTTACGAAACGTTTAGAATAGCTAAGAATACTATTACCATAGCCACAATACATACTATATAATATATCATATGTAGAAATATGATAGTTTTATATGTTTTTTATTTAACAAGAATACGTCTGTAAATAAAAATCCTCACTTTACTACTTTGTAAATGAAAATAAATAAATTATATTTAAGCTTGTCGAATTGATATCTAAATTTCATATTATATTTAATTTAGATTTATGAAAGTGCCCATGTTAGTAAAGAAATAATTGTAAATTTAAAAATAAATTTTAAAGATAAATTGATAAACTCCTTGTTTAGTTCTGATGCAGTTGTATGTTGTGATTTAATTATGTAGGTATCTCAAGGTCGGTGTCAGAATGTTACCCAATAAAAAGCTTTTTCATTCATAAAATTAAAAATATGTTTACACTAAATTTTAGGGAACTTCATAAAAAGTAGTCGCCTTATGAAAAGCTCTAATTCAAACTCGTTTGTTCTTATTTATATAAATGGCTTTCAATAACTCGGATATATTAATTTATAGCCAACTTTACACCCTCAAAATAAAAATTAATGGAAAGTAACGATTGGTCCAGTATTATCAAACAGATCCCTTATTACCCAGTTAAATAGTTTTATTTTCAGTTTTATTTTATGAAATGCAAAAACAGTTGAAACAATTGAAAGAAATAATTCCATACTTGCGGTCCATAATTAGGAAATGGTTAAGCAACACTGATTTTGAACAAAATAATGCGCGAATATATACATATACGTTCTAGTTTTTAATTTAATACAATAATTACATAAAATTGTATTATATTTGGTTTTTTCTTTACTTTCAGATGTTTAAAATGATGGTGATTGTAGTTATTGTTTTCACAATATGCTGGTTGCCATTTAATATTTTGACGGTAAATTTGATTTTTAACTATATAAGATGATATTGCCAAAAAACATTGAAATTCAAAATAAAGCCAATTAAAAATTATTTAAATTCCAATTTCGTTTTATGTATAATGTTTTTTTTATTTTTTATTTTTTTTATACAGATTTGCCTAATGAATCAAGCAAATGATATATCCAGCTGGAGTCTAATACCGTATCTATGGTTTGCATTCCATTGGTTAGCGATGTCGCATAGCAGTTACAATCCATTTATATATTGCTATATGAAAGATAAATTTCGAGATGGTTTTATACAAGTTTTTTTACGGTTACCAGGTATACGAAATTGTTTTTTTCGGCGGACTTTTAATGGAAATAATGGCGGATCAGGTGTAACAGGTAAACTCTGGATATTGCGCATGCCCACAAACAATTTTTTAACGTTTTTTTTATATTTATAAGGTACTGAAGAATTGTCTCAATTGCATAGAATTAATACATGCACCACTATAATTGGAACTCGTAAAACTGCAAAGGTATATAAATACTTTCAAGTGTACCAACTGAAAACATTACTTTCGAAATAATATTTTATTTTATTCTTTGTAGGCTTCATGTACGTGTACTGAAACTATGTTACTTCGGTAATATTCATTAAGTATTGTAAAATAGTTTTTTTTTTTAATTGTATAAGATGTAAATGATAAAGAGAACTTTATTTTATTGAATGTGAAGCAACTGAACAAATTTTTTTATACCATACATATTATGATATCGCATAAAAATTATCTATATATAATACATTTTACATATTATGCCATTCCATGAAAAAAAAACAAAAAAAAAATAAGTTAATCTTTAAATAAGGCTAAGTTAATTAATTTTAAACTATGTTTTATGAAATAAAGTTTTATTTTAAGAAAAATAAAAACAAAATCAAGTATAACTTGCACAAATAATCGGGTTCATACAGTGTGTTACACTAACCACCTTTATAAAAACGCGGATCTTAAAATAGTTTATATTTGGTTTTTGACACGTTGTATGGGCCCCATTAGAATATTTATATGGACAGCTTTTAAGACATGTGATTTATTAGAAAGGTAAGCAAATAATGGTTTGAATGTTTCTCGAAAATACTGATTGAAATGAATAGGGCCCCTGGGGCCCTATTTATGAATACGAATTCGTAGAAAAATTCTACGAATTCATACCATTGAAATTTTTGAATACGAATTCGAATAATTCTAATACGAATTTGTGTCTCCTTGATACGTTCCGAAATTTATTCCGCACTGTGAGTTCGACCCAATTTTGTTCGATAATGATCGGATTTCTGTACGTTGATGAATAAGTTAACGACTCCATATAAAAAAAATTGTAAAAAGTTTTTAGTGATTTTTTTTTATATTACTACAATTATTTTTTATATTACCATAATTTAATTAATTGAATAAGGGAATTAAATATATTTTTTTTATTAAACTTACATATTTTATCTATTAGTATAAAATACTGCCATAATCGTTTTGGTGGTAACATTTTTCCGAGCCTTTTATCACACCTCTTCAAAATCAAGGATCGGCCACGAAATTTGATCTGAAATCGAGCTATAGTTATAGGAAGATATATGAAAGGAGTCTGAATACAATCTTTTATTTTAAACTAAAATTACAGAACATTTTTTCAAAGATACTTTTCTTAATTTTGAATTTCTTGTATCGTAATTCGCAACTGCGGAGATTTATTTTTAATAGAAAAAAAATGGTGGCGTTATGACTCAAACAACCAAATCAAAACTATAGATTTTTATATTCAAACGTCAAAAACATATACCCAAGGTTTAAAACTTTAAAGTCCATAGAGGTATAACCATTCAAAATAAATTTGTCAATAAATACTTGACAGTGTAAAAATATTTGATTTGGTCAAATTCAGTAATACCAATTCATTTCCGTTTCGTATAGCATTTACGTATCGAGCAACGATACGTAACGTATTCAGGAATAGGGACTGAATAAGCCTTAGCAATCAGGTATAATTCTTACTCTGCTGTTTAATTAGTACCTATAAAATCGTTTATTGGACGTGTATTCGCTATCCGGTAGTTTATTTTATAGTATAATTGCGTCTCTTACAATATGGTACACAATGCACACAATAAACAAAAAAATTTAAAATTACTGAGAACGCAAAAAACCACGGAACAAAACATTTGTTATACTGAACGATTTAATTTTACTCAAAATTGTACCCCAATAGTCAACATTTAGGCGATTTTCATATATTCAGCGAATTTTTTCCGCATACAGTAAAATGTATTAGAATATTTTTTTAAAAAAAAATATTTTATTCAGAGTACAAATAACACAAACATTTTAAAATCGTTATCATCAATTTGGCCAGACAATCGGTTCAATCCAATCTAAATAAAAAGCCACACGCGCATATATCGATGGAAGTTTTGTTCCACAAGCAATTCCAAATGATGTTATTCCTATAATAATAGGCATTGCTCGATCATCTGTTGCATTGTCTATAATTTGTAGCGGGCCACCTGAATCACCTTGGCATGCATCACTTAATCCTTTTGGGTCATGTGCACAAAAATGTCCTAAATTTAGGCCTGTGGGTAATTTTCTGCCAAAAAATTTGGATAATGAATTATTACATTCACTTAAGTTTACAGCGGTTAAATTCGTTTTCAGCAGAAATGGGGATCTCTCGTCACCTAATAAATTAATATACAAAACATTTAAAAATATTGATCTTACTATATGGAAATTAATTACTAACTTACTATTTGCATCGACTTTTCCCCAACCTGTAATAATTAATTCACTATTTGGCAATATATCGGATAAATCGGTATTTAAACAGGCTGGATGCAAATTTCCATTAAATTTAACTACTTCAGTTAAATGTACTAATGCTATATCGTGATAGTTTCTGAATGAAACATATTCAGGGTGTAATATAACAGATTCAATATTAACATCAAGTACGTTACCAAAATTATCTGGATCAGCTTCTGGATTGATTATATTTAAAGAACCGAGGCGAGCTACAATTGGTTGTAATCTAGCGGCTACAGCACAATGTGCTGCCGTTAGTATGAATCGATCAGATATAAGTGATCCACCGCACTTAAAATCAATCTGCAGATTATTTTCTTCAGACAAATAACCCAATGCTGCCATATGCGGAAATTCACCTAGTGCTGAAAAATTTCCATTTAGAATATGATACGTAATAGACGGTTGTCTCTCTAGTCGATACAATTCACAAACTTGTTCAGATTTTCGTGTTGTTGCTACGTTTGGTACGATCGGTACGGTCAGTCTTTAATTAAAAATGAAAAACAAGAAGTTTATTACTTCCACACAGAACATTACAAGCAAAGAAAAAATACTTACACTGCATCGCCGCAACACGTTATCTCTTCATTACCCTCAAAAGTACACCGCAATTTAGGTAGATCACGTAAAGATATACGCTTTGCACTGAGTTGTTCCTTCAGCCAAATACACGTTAGTGCCGATTTACATATACCCGGTGACCCATCCAATAAAGTACAGTTAGCACCGCCTTAAAATACGTAAAACAAAATTAAATTAAATTAAAATAGAAAGTGTGTTAGTGGAAAATTCATAAACAAATTTCGAAATTTTAAAAAAACTGCGAATTTGTTACATATTATTATCGCTTAGATGAGGTCAAATGTCTTTATTATAATTTTATTACTATAATATGTACATATGTATATCAATATGGTGTAAGTGAACATTTGAAATCCATATACAATATTATACAGTTAAGATCAATCAAAAGTTTAACTATTAAGGGCCATATATGTATGTATATATAGTGTTAAAGAGTTTAAATAATTTTCCGAATATCGTAATTAAAATTACAAAGTAAATAGAGAAACTGCACACAGAAGATTTACACATATAGAAGAAAATATCGCGGTTATATTTTATTGCAACACTTTAAGCCAAATATAATATGAAATATATTTTGGCCCAAAACGGAATCATAAATTATGAAACAAGAAACTCTTAAATTAAAATGTTTAATTTTTAAATACTTAAAATCGTTAGATGTATAGTAATTCACAAAATGTATACAGCAAAAATTTAAAAATTGTAAACATTTTTACTAAATAATTTCTCTTAGTATTAAAAATTTTAAATTCTTAATTTCTTAATTCTTATGATTGAAAATTTTATTCGAATTTCTAGAATTGGGAATTTAGCAATTCTAGAAATTCGAATAAAATTTTCAATCATAAGAATACAAATAACAGTATACTGTTACGCATCATTTTTAAAGATCGCTAAAGCTCTCGATAAAGTAAAAGCATCGAGGACATTGACGAAATTTAACGCAATAATTGAAACATAAGAGCTGCGGATACAGTGTGTCATTACATAGTCTTTAGATATATAATTTTATAATTAAATTCAAACATACTTCATCATTTAGCGTAAGTAATTATATTATTTTTATTTAAAAATACCACCTCAACTGAATTATAGGTTGGATGAAACAGGTTTAGGCATTTCCGAATCTCAGGTATTTTTAAATAACACGGAAATAAAATTGATTTCCCCTTAAATCTGGTCATTCAGTCATCTCAAATTATATGTATACAATGTACATACATGTATAATTTAATAAATTGTACATTTTTTTCCACAAAAACAAATGCATGTATTGTACATACTGATAATATTAATTAAGAGCAATTCTCAGAATCAGAATAATATTATAAATAATAAATTTTGCAAATTTCGCCGGTCCATAAATATGGTTGAAGCATTTTGATTATACTATATTTGTAATTAAAATTTCAAGGTATTCAATACTGAGTTCAAAAAATTCTATATGATTCGGCTTATAGTACAATATATGGCATACAACAAATTATCTATGAATTCTTAGATTTTGTAAAACTAGCATAAATAAATAAGTTATATACATATAGTCATGTATACATATACCTCTAATTCCTTTCGCACCTTAATTCACACTACACAAGTTTTGGACTATCCTTTGACCATCTGCATTGTGTTAGATAGAACCATGCGTCATCAACTGTGAGATATTATTGCCACATCCAAAGCGCTTCTACATAATTTTAAAGAAAAATGTTTAAGTAAATCCTCGATGGATTCATTCTTTAAGTTTACAGTTGATGATTTGTTAAACAATGGCTTCTTGGTTCTTACCTCTTCCTTTACGTTCAGATTTATGTAATTCAGTTCCATTTTTATTTTTAGATAAAGAATGATACTAAAACTATTGATTATTATACTTTTTTCTATTTTGCAGATAACAACATAATATTCCAAAAATGTTTAAAAATGACAATCAGTTGTTCTTTGGTCAACGCCCTGTCATAACTGAATTTATAAAAAAAGAACATCGATAAATTTAAATGGAGTACTAGATGAACAAATTTGAATTTTTTATAAAAAATAACGTTGATTTCGGCAATATCATTCATTTCGATAAGTCATACCAAGAAGTAGATTATTAAAATACATATTTAACAATTTCAATTGATTACTCAATTATAATAAGCAGAATTGTATTGGTGTTACTATTTAATGCTTATTTTAGTTACAACCCGGTTTCTAGGTTTCGATTGTACGTCAAGATGGAATAGGTGCATAGATGCCACAGAAAACCATAATTAGTTCTTTACTAATTTAATACAACCTGTAGGAGATGCATACATATAAAATTAAATGTTCCAATGACTTTATGACTAGCCCCAATTCCTATTTTCGTACAATGAAATCAACCCAGAAGATCGGTTTAGACAATAGATATAGATCATATTTGAACTATTTTTTCTAGATGTCTATAGATGTCTATACTCAGACTGACCCGTATGACATATAAGTGAATAAAAACTTAAAAGGTCAGCGATATCTTGTTTATTTCTTTAAAGTACACATATATTGATGCCTGAGTATAACACGCATCCTCAAAGAACACTGTAAATAAATTAACAAAACTTTAATGTCACCAACGTCATATAAAAATTTGTTCGTATCTATAATACCAACTGGTATCATTTTTCCAACTAGTTTTGTAATATTGTGCTGGGTTATTGTTGTTTATTTCATTGGAACTCACACAAATTATAAAATGATAAAAAAATAATTATTTCAAGATACATAATATAACTTAAAAACTTACTATATAGTTCTTGTGTTGAAAATCCATTAACAAGTGCAATAAATATATATAATCCAATGGTTAAAAATTTATTGAAGGTCACCATGTCTGCTTGTATTTTTTATTTTATTTACAAACTATACGTTTAAATTATACACAACACCAGCAAATTCATTTACTTATAAAAAAAAAAAAACTTTATATCTGTACTGTATACCTATACAATTCTGTTAACTTCATCAAGTTGTTTATAAATAATTTACACTCTAACGTTAATAACTCATCTTTATTCTATGAATTACAATATTTTATTAATAATTTCTTTTTACTTATTTTTTGTTTCTTTCATAAATTTTTATCACAGTTATAATTCTTAAGCACATACAACAAATAAAATAAAATAAAAAAATACTAAATTTTTTAATTCACAATAATTACATTCGCCGAGAATAAGCCCGAGTGTATGAATCTTCTTCCCGGATTATTATTAAGCAAACAAGATTAACTATAATACAACTTTAAAATAATATGAACAACAACAACACAAAAACTTGCTTTGACACAAAATTGGTGAATTTTTATTTGTTAAACAATAAACATATATTATTATTGTATATACCCTGTTGATTTGATTCAACTGAATAATTTTTATTCAACAACAATAATAATAAGCAACCTGTTTTTCAAAGAAACGAATTCATAATTTTTTTTTTTATAATATATATAAGTACGAGGAGAGGAGTATGTGTATACTAATCAATGATATTTTGAACAACGAACGTTATCACATCTCTAATATTAACATTAGAGCGCGGTGAAATAAGCGCAAATAAATAGATATAATACATTAAACTATATTCTCATTTCTTTCGCTCGCTTATCATAATACTCGCGTGTACATACTTTTTAAATCAATTACAACACATTAAACAAGTGGTATTATTTAATAACTAACAAATTCAACAAAAACACTTGTTTGCCATTCAACGATCGATTGAACACTGACAAAAACTGATTGAAAAAATTACAACGACTTTTTTTTCGGATTTTTTTGTATATTGGTTGTTGGCATAAATTTTCTGAATTTCCGCGATTTTCAGGTTCGCATAATATTCCTCTCTTCAAACTTATATTCACCAATATCATATAGTTTATGAGTGTAAAAATTATTATAAACAGATTATATGGAACACAGTTTGAGAGCACATTTTGCTTTTTATTATCAGAATGTATTTGTTTATTTTAGTAACATTTGAACTTGATCTAGCATGATATTTTATTAATTCTATTATCACATGTATATACAACAATGCAGTGGAACACTCATAATTCATTTTATATTATGTTACCATGTATACAAAGTACATTTATTTTCATGTGCAATTAGGTTGAGCACCTCTAATTTCGACATTTATATTTAAGTATTTCTTTATATCTGCTATACAACAGACATTATAATTATATATTATCGTACAAATTCCCGTGATCCCTAGGAAATCCCAATGAATGACCTAACATGTCGGGAATATAGGAGCAGTTTTTATACCGTTATGATTAGTACCCGTATAGGGAATATGAAATTTAGCTTTGAGGATTTGACCTTCCAAAATCAGGACACCCATCACTCTTTCCTCTTGGATCACATACCATGGCATAATTGTGCAGAATTTAGTCCTGGGGGAGCAGGGATCTAAAACAAAAACAACTACCCCGATCTCCAGCAAAAAAGTATGAATATGAACGAGATACTCTCATATAAAAGATTAAAACATTTAGTTGTTAGTTTCTTCTGACTTTAATCCAATAAATATTTTTATATTTTACTTAAATAATAGTTAACAACTTTAACAGTTTATTTTATCACAATAATATATCACGAATCATGTAGTGAATATTTAAAAAAGTACACCATAGAAATTGAGCCTATATAGTAATTAATTAATGTTAAATGTATGTGTTCAGAAGCAGTCCATCAAATTATGCAAGGTGGGTATTGGTCGTTCATGTCACCACTAACGAAAAATTTATTTATGAAATATAAATCCTTCGACATAAAACAAATATTACTTTAAGTCACACTTTAAATTTTCCATACCAAATTTTAGTCGACTTTACCAGGTCATCATATAGTAAAATACACGAAAAATGATCTAACACTGATGCAAGACAATTTTTTGTGTGTTTTACTATGCGAGTGCTTGGAAACGTCGGTTAAAATTTGGTAGCGAGAATTTTATTTTATTTTTATTATTGCTATTTATAAATTTTAATTTTAATCGACCTTGGTCACTCACATAGTAAAACAAAAGAGCAATTTTGTAGGAGGTATCTTTATTATTTATTTTTGAAAGTTAACTTCTGTCATTTTGAAAACTTTAATTTTGCTCGTAAATGTTTGATTGTGTACCTACAATATTTAAAAAATTTCCACTCACGATTTTTTGGTGTCCCGTAATCACTGAATATGAACATTTAACAATTTAAACTGTATGTATATCGATTGTATTCATTTTTCAATTTAGACATCCAATATTATATTTAAAAAAAAAAAAAATATTAAAGTTAAATTTCTTTTTCAGTAGAAATGGAGATTTCGCGTCACCTAATTTTTTTTTTTTTTTTAAACAGTTTTAAAGGCCATTACTGGCCTCTTCCTGAACCAACAATTTGGCTCCAATGGTTCCGATCATGGTCTTCATACTGTCTAAGACAATCTGAAGAGCCCAAGTCGTTCTCTACACCGTGGAGCCATCGTCGCCTGCAACGACCTCTGCGCCTACCATATAGTGGATCTCTTTTCAGAGATCGCTGCACAATTTGTTCCGGATCAGCACGCAGAACGTGCCCGAGCCAGCGTACTCGCTGAGATCTTACTTCATGTACAATATCGGGGATCTTCATCAGATCTCTGATCTCGATATTGAACAGACCTCGGTAGGTACTATCTATTTCGCGTTTTGGGCCGTAAATCACACGCATGACTCTTCTCTCAAATGTTAGGAGCCATCTCTCGTACTCATCCGTTAGCACCCAACTTTCACATCCAAACATAACAACGGGCCTGATCAACGCTTTGTAAAGCTTCAGCTTCATGGCACTTGATAAGTGTTTAGATTTTAGCAGTGGCCTTAGAGGATACAAAGAATGACTGCCAGCTGCCAGCCGCACTTGAATATCCCCACCCACACTGTTATCGGGAGTGATAAGAGAACCCAAATATTTGAACCTCCTCACTCTCTCAAACGTGTGGTGGCCAATACTAAAATCTGGTGTGCCATTGTCCCTAAACCCAGAGATCAGGTATTTCGTTTTGGACTCATTGATCTGAAGTCCAACGCTGAAAACTCTACAAGCAAATGAAGTATTTCTTTCACTCCGTGGCTATTCAGTCCAATCGCGCATATGTCATCTGCATATGCAAGCACCTGATTGGACTGGCGATATAAGATGTTACGCTGCGGTGTTTCAGTTTTACGAAAGATGTACTCCAACATGAGATTAAAGAGTATCGGGAACAGAGCATCTCCCTGCCGAACACCCGAGTGAATTACAAAAATTGTCGATAGCCTGTTCTCAACTTTAACACAGCATTGAGACTGCGTCACTGTCATCCTACATAGTCGTACCAGTTTTGTTGGCATTCCTAGGTATTCCAAGACAGACCACAAACTCTCTCGATTGATCCAGTCATAGGCCTGCCGGAAATCCAGGAACACCTGATGTACGGGGACGGATGTCTCATAATATTTAGATAGAATCATCCGCAGCGAACAGACCTGATCGGTGACTGATCGATTCGGACGAAATCCTCCTTGATAGTCACCAACCAAGCCCTCCGCTAGAGGAGTGATTCTATCCAATACAATATAAAAAATAAAATTCGTAAAATTCGCTTACCAAATTTACGAATTTTAAAAGTTAATTATGAAATTTAGAAACTGCAGTAAATTGGTAAAACTTAAGAATTTTTAATTATAAAAGCGAGTTGAAACTCCATTTTTTCTTATTTTCGAAATTTCAGAATTTGGATATTAAGTTTACAAAAGTATCCAACCACGATTGAATCATAAGTATACGTAGTACATCTTGGATTGATTGAATCAATAGATTAAAAATAATCATTAATTCGAAACAGAATTTTAAAAATTTTGGATTTTATTTAATTTTATAAGCCTTTTAACGTTTTACATAAATTTAATGTTGGTTCACTTTTCAAATTAAAATTATTTTTGAGCGCCGTATCTAGCTAGAATTCATCATATATCGACGGCCTATGGTTTCATTGTTATAATCATATTGAAGATGTGGAATAAAATATTTAATTTCAGGCCTATGATAATTCTGAAGTGTTATAAGAATTGAAATATCCGTTGAAATGTTGAGAAATACTGAAAAATTAAATAGATTTTACAGAAATTTTCTAAAAACTATTGGTGACTTTTAAAAATTATAGGAAATTTGTAAAATTTTCAAACTTGTAGTTATATTTGTTATAATTCGAGTGAGATTTCGAAATTCGAAAAATCATCTTATTTTCGATTGAAAATTTGAAAAATATTACAAAAATTGGAGAAATGCTCTAATATTAAAAAAAAATGTTCACCAGCGTTTAATATTCAAATTTTAAAAATTCAACAATTCAAATTTAAAATTTTATGTTCAGAATCGTATACGTGAAAAAAACTTTGAAAATTGTCGAATTTTAAAATTTAATTACAAAATTTTGTATCTAAACCGAGTTAATATTCAGAATTGTAACAGTAAAATGTCGATTATAGGTATCGCACCTACTCGTAATTTGGATGCTGCACTCTCAACAGAGGGTCCCATAAATGTGTTCATCATCATCACCCGGTGTGTCGAATTACATAGTATTTTTTTCAAGGTGATTCGTAGTTCTGAAATATAATGTTTGTTTCATACTCATTTTGTTTGGAAACTCCTATTACCAACATCTTCTGTTTAGTAACGATAGAATAATCTATGGGGTCTTATTGCTCTTTATTGTACTCGCACGCAGCTGATTTAAATAAAGTTGAATAATGAATTGACAGAGTGAAATAATTCTGGAATGATTACCTAAGTATAGCAGACGTAAATGCTCGTTTTGTATACAAATATTTAAAAGTTTTTAAAACTGGATAGAGGTACTTTAATTTTTATTCTAGAAGAAAACATTACATTCTACATTGTGTAAATAATTTTAATTAATTTTATTTACTATAAATAGTAATAGTTTGATATCCTACAGTAAGACGCCCGGCAGCCCAGGTTTCTTTGGGGCATAATATATGATCCGGAAAAAACCATATACAATATTGACCTTTTTCTTTAAAAGATCTTTGCTTAAACCGGTAATCTGGTTTATTTATTGATATTATTGAGATAACCCTAACAAAATCCCTAGGAAAATGATAATATGTACATAAATAGAGTTCCAACTTAAGTCACGAAATGCTACCAAAATTCAAAATTCAGTTATAAGACAGCGCTGTATATGTATGTAGTTAAGTAACAATTAACCTCCATCGCCATCTATTTCTCCGCTCATGTATTTATAAGTTCAGTGTAATTTAACGGATGTATTTATAATGGGGCCATTAACTCGAATAAAAAAAATATTGGACAACATTTTGATCAAAACGAAGTGGCTAAAATCAAAATCAAATCAACTGGAAAGCAGGAAAGATCAATTTAAATCGTGTATAATATTGACGATAGAAGTATCGCAAATCCAGGGGCAAGTGAAAAGTCAAAATGCATTTTCATAGCGAACTTTAATGATTTAATCTTATTTAATTTTAAAATGATTTGCTTCATATTTTCAATCAATTTAGCAAGACAACATATTTCCAAACTGAATATGATAATACAAGATAATAGTAGATGAGGTACGGAGCAGTATTTTGGTATTATATGGTGACCAAAAAATCACGGTTGGGTGTTTTTAAGATATGTGTGTTTGTCCGGGTGTAGGGCCGTGAGCCTGATTGTGGCATAAGTCTAGTTCACTATTCCATGCCATTTGAGAAGTTGTATTAGTAATTCACTACTTGCTGATTTGCTTGTCATTTAATTTAAATTTAATTAAGCCACTTGATTTTACATTTCAATCATACAGGTTTAACTTCAAAACAATCAAAATTATTATAAAGTTGATGTAAGATATTTTTTGTACGAATACGCAAAATTGAGTGTAAATCTTATTAAAATTTAACAACTACAATTATGGTTAAAAATTTATTGAAAATCGCCATGCCTGCTAACGGCTTGTAATTTTATTTTTATTCAAAACTGAATGTTTATTTATACACAGTATCACTTTAATATCAATTAGTTTAGCAAAACTTGGTCAATTTAACTCATCTGAATCACACTATACTGTATTTATTAATTTTTTTTTCTTTTTCGTGTAAACATACATCAAATTTTTGTATAGTACATATTATAATAATTAATAGTTATAATTGTAGATATATTTATCTTAAATCACTTGTTTATAATTCCACGATCGAGTACTTAGCAAATTTTCGATATTTTGAAGCTTCAACTCATATTTGTGCTTATATGCGCTTATACTTACTCCAGTACAAAACAATAACGTTTACATAATACGTATATATATTTAAATACATACATATATGCAATGTTGATGTTATCAAATAATCCAATAAATGAATTTTACACGACTTGAATCCAACAGGTACATATTTTATTCGAATTGTGCACGATTCTCTTAGTCTATACATTGAATACAGGCAGAATTTTCAAATTAAATATTTACAAATTTTAATTTGTAAAAGTTCAGTATATAGCTGAAAAACAATTTTATTTTATTTAAATTTTAGTTATTTATTGAAATTGTTCTTTCATTTTAGTAATAATATTTTAAAATTTTAAGATTATACCAATATCAATTTGGCCAAACAACGGATTCTATCCAATCTAAATAAAAAGCGACCCGCGTGTATATCGATGGTAATTTTGTTCCACAATCAATGCCAAATGATGTAACTCCTATAATAATAGGCATTGATCGATCATCGTCTAGAATTTGAATGGGTCCACCAGAGTCACCTTGGCATGCATCACTTTTTCCATTTGGATCATGTGCACATAATTGTCCAGAATTTATTCCTGTGGGTAATTTTCTGTTAAAATAAACGGCCAATGAGCGATTACATTCATTTAAATTTACAATAGTTAAATTCGTTTTTAGTAGAAATGGAGATCTCGCTTCGCCTGTTAAATTTAAAAAAAAGACACAAAATTTGAAAATATTGTAATGTTGCAATAAATGTATATTACAATAAATATATGTATATATATATATATATATATATATATATATATATATATATATATATATATATATATATATATATATATAGTATACATATACATATATAGATGCATCGATTACTAACTTACTTTCTACATCTACTTTACCCCAACCTGAAATAATTAAATCAGTACTTGGCAAAATATCCGATAACTCTGAATGTAAACAAGCAGGATGTAAATTTCGAGTAAATTGAACCACACTAACTAAACGAATTAATGCAATATCATGATAATTTCTAATTGATCTATATTCGGGATGTAAAACAACCGAATCAATATCAACATCTTGTTTTTCACCATTATTAAGTGGATCAAAGTCTGGATTAATAATATTTATAGTACCGAGGCGAGCAAAACTTGGCTGCACTCTATTATCCACAGCACAATGCCCCGCCGTTAGTATGTATCGTTCTGATATAAGTGATCCACCGCACTTAAAATCAATTTCATTATTTGGGCCTGTGTAATAACCCAATGCTGCCATATGCGGAAATTCACCTAGAGCCGAAATATTTCCGTTTATAATAAGAAATGTAATCGGCGGTTGCCTAATTTTTCGATATAAATCACATGCTTCTTTAGATTTTCTTTGTGTTCCACGTAAGATAGGCCTGTATTAATAAACAAAATATATTATAGAAACTTATTTTATATGCACAACAAATAAATAAAAATACTAACCCTTCTGGGTCTCCACAACATACTATCTCTTTATTCTCCTCAAATGAACACCGCAATTTAAGTAGATCTTCTCGTATATTAGTTATCCGTTTGGTACTAATTTGATCTTCTAGCCATTTACAGGTTTCGGCTGATTTACAAACACCCGGTGACCCGTCTAATAAACTGCATGGAGCACCGCCTTAAAAAAAGCAGAAAAATAAAATTTCCAGATATTCGTATAAAATTGACCTTTGAAATAAAATGTTTGCATTAAGCTGAGAATTGTTATCACGGAGATAAGGAAAAGTGTATGTCTTAATACAGAAACTATAAAAATAAGGTATGAACACACATGTTTATATTGAAGAACAAAATTAATTGTTTGTGAAATGATCTCGAGTATTTATAAAACTCCATATTTACAAAGTTCACTTAATGCTACCAACTTAACATTATGAAGAAATACGATAAATGGACTGAATTATTTACTATAGAGATTCACTACTTATATAGTTGATTATTTATAAAATTTTAACTAAGGATAAAGGCATGAAATTTCGGTTAAACATTAGTTTACATTAAGATTCTACTTTACTTAATTAGTTTTTAGCCATACTTATGATTTATGAATCGATTTAATCGTATTTCTACATAATGAGTCCACCCTTACTTACGTAGATATGTGTTTATAAACAATTTTAATATATATGATTTAGCTTAGTTCATTATAAAGTAGCATAAGTCATATAATTGTTTGTCAGTCAAATAATCAAATAATGTCCTGTTTAATATCTTGTAGAATTACAGTTGCAGGGTTTCATGGAAAGTAAAAAAAAACTATAGATGTTTCGTTGCGACTACGCTTATGGGAAAAACGCAGACTTGTATTTTAGGTTTTATTTAAGTTTAACAAAATTATAATTTTATGTTTCTATATGTAGATTAGACCAGTTTTTAAACCTTGAAACTACTTACTATGCAGTTCTTGTGATGAAATTTCATTAAAATAAGCGATAAATATACAAAATCCAATGATTACAAATTTATTGAAGATCTCCATATTTACTTTTGTAATTATTTTATTAAAACTTAAATGTTATTTATACACAATACCACTATATAATTTTAATAACTTAAACAAAACTTGTTAATATTTTAACTCATGTTAATTCAATGATTCACGCTAGCTACACATTTATTAATATCTTATTCTTTTTGGCGTATTATTTATTAATCAATTTTTATCTCTATTATTATAATTCTAACAAGTTAATCGTAAACAACACTTTAACTATAGTTTGTATAGTTAATATATATATATATATATATATAACTATAATACAGATATATTTATTTAAAATCACTTGTTTGCAAATCAATGATCGATTCAAGACTGACTAAAAATATAAAATTTATTTTTATATATAGATAACCAAACAATATTTATAAGTAAGTTACAGTTTATAATAAAAAACTAAGCAAAACATTTCTGAATTTTCGTAATTTTGCAGCTTCGCATTATATTCCTGTTTATACTTACTCATGTACGTAATAATATCTTAGTTATGTATTACATATTTTATTATGCGATGATATTGAACAATTTTTACGAGTTTTATTATTATTTTATTTATTGATTATTGATAATCCACAGATTGTATAGTTAATTAAATAAATTATACAATCTGAGGATTATAATAAAAATTTATAAAACGTCTAGATTTTTAAAAATAAAAATTTAAAACAATTAAATTAAACTAAACTAGAAAATTGAACAGATTATTCGCACTCGCGCAACGGTTTCATTGCCGTAAACAAAAATAAATGCACAAAAGGAAAATCTCTATGCCACGGTTTTATTTGCTGCATAAATCGTTGTAAATTAAGAACAATTCTAATAAAATATGATTTTTAATAATAAGAATTGGGTAAAATCTAGCATAGTATATGTACCGCCACAATAATAGCGTATAGGTACCACCACAATAATTCAATTTTAATACAACCATGGAAATATGCAATTTGATAGATATCATAAATAAAATTAAGAAAAAGCTTTTTAAAAAGCACATTGTGGTTACCATATGAAATAAAGCTGTTAGCAAATCAACAAAAATAGAGGGATCGAATTTTTTTATGTCAAGGTTTTTAAACAAGAAGCGCCACTGAAAAAAACTTGAAATTATTTACTACTTTTGCTGATCATAAATCATATGAATATATGTATGTTATATACGTACATGTATTCCATTTGAGATTTACACAACTGTGCTTAGTAAAATGTTATTTGTATGTGTCGAAAATAATCAAAAAATAATTAAAAGCATAATATGCAGATTGCTGTACTTGTGAATTGTAATCAGTACAGTATGGATGGGACAACAACAAAATAATATGTGAGATCGTGGAATTTCCAACCAAATACAGTTCAAACTCGATAATTGCAACCAATTAAAACCAAGAATAAAGATATACATATATATATACACATATATATATATATATATATATATATATATATATATATATATATATATATATATATATATATATATATATACATATATATATATATATATATATATATATATATATATATATATATATATATATATATATATATATATATATATATATATATATATATGTATATATATATATATATACATATATTTACATATTTATTCAATTGAAACATCTGTGGCAACAAATCATAGTGGCTTATGTGTAATTAAGCCAAAAATATGTTTAACACATAATCTAATTCTCATCGCTCTAACGGATATTTCTCTCTTTTCCGTTTTTCGCTCCTACTACTTTTGTCAAAAATAAACGTAACGATCAAACGGCTTAACTGCTTTAGATGTATTATTGCATTCGTTATAATGTCTTATTTTCACAAAAAATTTAATCCTACATACCAATCTCATATTTCGTTTTATACCTTAGTTTAAGTATTCTCAAGTCGCTTTTATAAAATTTTTTTTTGTCATTTATTGTAAATTCGAAAACGGCTTAAAGGTTTATAAGCCATTTTATCAAAATACATTTTTAACTAGAATTGTGTAACGATAATTTAGACGTTATTTCAAATTAATTTGGATGCAATACTGAGACCTATTTGATATTAAGCCGTTAATTCAAACTATTGTGAATTTTGAAGTTCATTTTGTGTAATACGTCATAGTGTTTTAAGTTTGATAAGTCTGTTTTACGAAGTGAAAATATTGAAATACTGTATTTAAATGTAAATAATACATTTTTACGTGTGTGCATATTATTATCTATAGTTCAAAAATTGTTTTATAGTTAAACTTAAGACGAAACGTGCCCGTAATAAAAATTGTTATCTCGTCAGTGAATACATTAATTACAATCATAGTGTCGACTGTTAATAAGAAAATTAACTATTTCATGTAAAATGAGTGAAAGTAGAGCCAGTAAAATGGTTGCGCTTGCATTGCAGGCTAAGGCAAGTGGAAATAAAAGAGGTGAGATAAATAATACTGCTCTTAAAGGTACGACAGGCGAATTATTTCAAACATCACAAGCAGAAGTTATTACACCTGTAATTAGTGAATCTAGTACAATGGCTATACGAAATGAAGCAGATTCAAGTGTTGTGGACGGTGGTTCATGCGTTACCCATTTTCATAATGAAACATTCCTACAAGAAAACCGTTTCACTGGTAAGAATTTCTGTATTTTAGTATTAATATTGCCAAATTTATGTAAATTTTTTTAATGTCTTTTCCAGATATGCCGCTGTTAAATACAGACGATGAAATGGATGTTTCATGTGACGACAGTCTTGCAGATCCCAATTTCGAGCTTCGTGATTCAACTTCAACTTCCGAAACAGATTCAGATAACGACATTGGGACTATGGCTAAACGTGATTCTACAGCACTCTTCGAAAATAATCAGCTGTGTAACAGTAATAATATGGCTGATCGTGATTTGATGCTGTCATCTGAAAATAATCAATCGAATGATCAATTATTATCACCTGTAAGAACTGAACAGGTGCTAGTAACTAAAGAAACTCCAAAAACTCGTAAAATGAAACGAAATTTGGGAAAAGCATATACAACTCTTGCTGGGAAACAAATTAAGCCTAAAGAAGTTCAGTTGCTCCATCCATGTATAAGAAATTGCCGAAATAAAGTATCACCTGAAATACAAGAGGCGATTTTTACCCAATACTGGAGCCTGGGTAATTTCAACGTTCGAGTGGCTTTTGTTGCAGGATTAATAGATATTCAAGATAAGAAAACTACATCTAATATCAAAAGTTCCACTGCACCACGAAACCGACAATTTTCCTACTGTTATTTCTTAAACGTTAAAGGATTACGTACACAGGTTTGTCAAAAATGCTTCAAAGCGTCTTTAGGTGAAACAGATCGATTCCTTAAAACAGTAATTGCAAAGAAAATTGAGTCTCCTGGAACCATCATTGCTCAGGATTTAAGGGGAACGGGTCCCTCTAAAAAGAAAATCTCTTCAGAAAAATTTCAAGAAGTGGTAGGCCACATTAAGAGCTTCCCGGCCTATGAAAGCCATTATAGTCGGAGACACACCTCAAAAATGTACCTAAACTCGGATTTAAGCTTGTCAAAAATGTACAGGTTGTACTTGAAGGTCAATGCAAAGCCTGTTTCATTATCGAAGTATTCAGAGATCTTCAGAACACTTGGGTTGAAATTTAAGAAACCCCAGATTGATACTTGTACAAAATGCGATGTATTTAGTATAAAAATTAAGGCATCCACAGGTACAGAGTTGGAGATACTACTAAAAGATCAGAAACATCACCATGAAATGGCAGAACGAGCATACAACAGTAAAAAAAATGATATTGCTTCGATCTCAGCAACTTCAAAGGTCTTTGCATTTGATCTTCAGCAATGCTTACCTACACCTTATTTGCGGTCATCAATATGCTATTATAAACGACAGCTTTATACATTTAATTTAACAATCCATGATTGCGGTTCAGGTAAACTTGAATTCTTAAGGTGTATATAACTATTTTAATAGATATTAATTAACATATTATCTTCAGGTACTCCTTATTGTTACATGTGGCATGAGGCTATTGCAAATCGACGTGGTAATGAAATTGCTTCCTGTCTCTACGAACATCTAAAGGCATTACCTGCAACTGTTAGGAACCTAACTTTTTACAGTGACTCATGTACGGGGCAAAATAAGAACTCATATGTAGCGCTGATGTTTGCTATATTTTGTGCATCGGTAACAAACGAAATAAATACGATTGACCATAAATTTTTGGAACCGCGCCATACGCACATGGAGTGCGATAGTGATCACTCTTTAATTGAGCGAAAAAAAAACGAACAAGCGTATCGATTCATCACCCGCGGGACTGGTACCAGTTTGTTAGAAGTGCTGGCGAGAGAAAAACTTTTCAGGTACATGAAATGCAACAGAGTTCATTCAAAAACTACGGTCTCACATCAAAAACGAAATGTACTTTTCGGAAAGTTAACGAGGATGGCGAACGAGTAATCTGGCAGGATATAAAATGGTTGCGTTATACGAAAACGTTTGGTAAAATTTATTATAAAAATTGTCACGAAGTTGACGAACCATTTAAAGTTATGAATATTCGCAAAAGAGGTTTTAACCAACTGACAAATACAGATATTCCACACTGCTATGAAGGGCCAATAAAAATAAACGAGGCGAAGAAAAAAGACTTATTGAGTATGCTACATTTGGTTGATACAAATTTTCATGCTTTTTATATGGAACTATGTGGTGAAGACATGCCCGACTTCCATCCTGATTTAACAGAGGATGACAATGAAGAGTCTACCTAAGATGTATACTGTATGAATGTACCTTTTTATAATTTTGATAACTTTTATTATATTTTATCTGAATTATTTTCTAAGATCGTATCATTTGATTTTTAATTAACTTGGACATTACAGCTGAATTTTTTGTACGATTTATTTTGTTTTTTAATAATAAAATTGAACTCTGGAATTCTTATATGTTTTTGTCTTAACCATTACGAAAAATTGGTTTGTAATTTGTCAAATTGACTTAAATAAGCTTAAATTTATTAAACATAAATTTAAAATGCTGAATAATGGCTTAAGTTACTTAAGCCACTCTTAAATTTTATTCAACATTTACACTAGTGGCTTAGAAGTTTCTTAGGCCTATATTTTCTAAGAATAAACATTTTTTACGATCATAATTAATCCAATCCATCTATATTACTATTATGCAAGTTATTAAATTAAAAACAAATTCAACTTTATTCCCAATTTTCTTATTTTGAGTTTAAAATGTTTAAACTGTTGTATTGAAAACTCGCTGTTTTGCACATAAGCCACTATGATTTGTTGCCACAGACATCACAGATTCATTAATTCATTTTAAATAAACTTACATCTATCTGTACATATTCGGATGCATATTCTGGTACGTATATATACAGATTAGTTAAATTATATACATAATATGTATATGTACTCTTTACATAGTAAATTGCATAATTAAATAAAATAAAATAAATAATTAAATAAAATTTAAATTTTGTTTCGGTTGAAAAAAGGAGGAAATCTTGCTTCGGACCTTAACTCTAACAGATTTATGAATCGCGATATTTTTAAGTTTTTTTAAAACTAAAACATCCTCTGCAGAAACAACGTTCATTTCGGCCCAGTCCATACAAATATTAAAACAATTCACAGCTTGTTCGTGTTTGACAGGAGCATTTTCAAAAACATCAACCTTTTTCCGGTTTTCTTCGCCGTCGTTTATATTTATTGGTAAGGAATTTTCAGTTATCCAATCCTGAATTTCTTTCTTTCTCGTCGTCAGAGTCATACTCATTGGTTGCAGGCAAAATTGATTTCCAAAACTTAGCTATAGTAGCTGAGATTTTGACAAGCCATAAAAAGAAAATTAACAGCACCCCTTAAGTTTATATTTTTTAATGCGGTTTCAAAATTATGATCGCTCATTTTTACCAAATGATTTAATAAATTTTTTTTGTGATCTAATTTGGTTAAATTAATCACGTTTTGATCCATTGGCTGAATCAAAGCCGTACAGTTTGGTGACAGGCACATTATATATATGAGACCATCTAAACTACATAAATCTCCATCTTTTGGGTGACAGGGAGCGTTTTCTAATAATGGAAGTGCCTTTTCTTCCGATCCTCGTTGCTTCTAAAATGATTGAACCTAACTATGTTTCACAGCTTTTATTTTTGATAAAGAATTACGACTCTTGGCGATTTTAGTAATTGCACTACTATTTTTTTTAATCCTCGATATTGTGGACTTGTTAAATTTATATTCGTTCGCTAAAACTAATAATCATACACCTTTATTTATTTTTGATATAATACCACACTTTTGTTTAATAGTAAATCGCATTTTTAAATTTATAAATAATTCAACTCACGACACATTAAACACATTAAAAAATTTCTAGGTTATGAGGCTAATCAGAAATATGTATTGAAAACAACTGATCAAAATTTTTATCGATATTCCGTCGATTCGTTATAAGGACTGACATTACTTACATTACATACGCATGTGCTGTGCATATACAGAGATCGTTTATATACTCAAATTTATTTAGTTTTCCTTTAGTATTGAGATATATTTGTTTCCTATATTCTATTATTTTTATGTTTCAACAATATTTTACAAAACAACAACAGAAGTTGCAATTATCGAGTTAAAATTTGACACAGTTGCAATTGTAAAGTTTTCTAATATAAAATTAATAGCGATGCAAATATCGAGAATTGCAATTATCAAGTGTTGCTTTTATCCAGTTTGTACTGTATTATGAATATTACAATCGCTCTGATGTATTATAAATTATTGTTAATATTAAAATGGTTCAAAATCCCTTCAGAAATATATTTCCACGTTTTCCAAATTGACACCATTCACTAAATGAAACCATTAATACTAAATTTTTAAAATATGGGGTCACAATAATAAATAGTTTAAGAGTCTGTCGTGAGGTAGGGGTTATTTAAATAAAACTTACACGACTTGAATCCAACACGTACATAAATATCTTACTCGATTCGTACACGATTCTCTGAATATACGCTTCAATTCTATTGAATATAGGCTTCAATACTATCTATTTTTTTTTTCATTTTTTAATTAAATATTAACGAATTTTAATTTGTCAAAATTCAGTATAATACCTGAAAAATTATTTTATTTTATTTAAATCTTAGTTATTTAATGAAATTGTCCTTGCATTTTAGTAATAATATTATTTGAATGCAATTGAATGTTATAATTGAAATTTTATTTTTAAGATTATATATAAATATCAGTGTGGCCAAACAATGGATTCTATCCAATCTAAATAAAAAGCGACCCGCGTGTATATCGATGGTAAGTTTGTTCCACAATTAATGCCAAATGAAGTAACTCCTATAATAATAGGCATTGAATAATCATCTTCAAGAATTTGGATGGGTCCACCAGAGTCTCCTTGGCATGCATCACTCTTTCCATTTGGATCATGTGCACATAATTGTCCAGAATTTATTCCTGTGGGTAATTTTCTGCCAAAATAAACGGCCAATGAGCGATTACATTCATTTAAGTTTACAATAGTTAAATTCGTTTTCAGTAGAAATGGAGATCTCGCTTCGCCTGTTCAATTAAAAAAAAGACACAAAATTTGAAAATATTAATGTTGCAATAAATGTATATAAAAAAAAAAAAAATATATATATATATATATATATGTATATATATATATATATGTATATATATATATATATATATATATATATATATATATATATATATATATATATATATATATATATATATATACATATATATGTATATATAAATATATATTTATATATATATAAATATATATATATATATATATATATATATATATATATATATATATATATATATATATATATATATATATATATATATATATATACATATATATGTATATATAAATATATATTTATATATATAAATATATATATATATATATATATATATATATATATATATATATATATATATATATATATATATATATATATACGTATACACATATATATATATATATATATATATATATATATATATATATATATATATATACCGGGTGTTTTTTTTAAACTGAGACGATCAAATATCTCGAAAAATAGCCACTCTACGGAAAAAATGTCCATAATCAAAATTTAATCATACCGCGGGGGAAATACATTAGTGCAAAAAAAAAAGTCCCCCCACCCCCGCTTTGTAGGTGGGGCGGGGGTAACTTTTAAACTAAGATAGGAAGCCATATTTTTTATTGCAGATACGGATTCTACGACTAAAAGTACGTATGATTTGAATAAAATATTTTGTTCGGTTCATGATAGATGGCGTTGCAATCGACGAAATTCAATTTTTTCAATTTCTCCTTCTTAGAACACACGCATTCGATTCTGCAATACGTTTGAAATAAAAAACATCACGTTTTCATTGGAAATACTCGAAATTCGTCATCAAAACAATTTATTCAGTTTTGTAAATCTAAATAAGTGTTCAAAATGATGGCCTGAATTTTGTATTTTTGAAATTTAATAATAAAACTTGAAATTAATTTTGAACACTTATTTAGATTTACAAAACTGAATAAATTGTTTTGATGACGAATTTCGAGTATTTCCAATGAAAACGTGATGTTTTTTATTTCAAACGTATTGCAGAATCGAATGCGTGTGTTCTAAGAAGGAGAAATTGAAAAAATTGAATTTCGTCGATTGCAACCCCATCTATCATGAACCGAACAAAATATTTTATTCAAATCATACGTACTTTTAGTCGTAGAATCCGTATCTGCAATAAAAAATATGGCTTCCTATCTTAGTTTAAAAGTTACCCCCGCCCCACCTACAAAGCGGGGGTGGGGGGACTTTTTTTTGTTGCACTAATGTATTTCCCCCGTGGTATGATTAAATTTTGATTATGGACATTTTTTCCGTAGAGTGGCTATTTTTCGAGATATTTGATCGTCTCAGTTTAAAAAAAACACCCGGTATATATATATATATATATATATATATATATATATATATATATATATATATATATATATATATATATATATATATATATATATATATATATATATATATATATATATATATATATATATATATATATATATATATATATATATATATATATATATATAGATGTATCAATTACTAACTTACTTTCTACATCTACTTTTCCCCATCCTGCAATAATTAATTCAGTACTTGGTAAAATATCCGATAACTCTGAATGTAAACAAGCAGGATGTAAATTTCGAGTAAATTGAACCACACTAGCTAAACGAAGTAATGCAATATCATGATAATTTCTAATTGATCTATATTCGGGATGTAGTACAACGGAATCAATATCAACATCAAGTTTATCACCATTATTAAGTGGATCAACTTCTGGATTGATAATATTTATAGTACCGAGACGGGCAACATTTGGCAGCAATCGAGTATCTACAGCACAATGTCCTGCCGTTAGTATGTATCGATCTGATATAAGTGATCCGCCGCACTTAAAATCAATCTCATTATTTGGTCCTGTGTAATAACCCAATGCTGCCATATGCGGAAATTCACCTAGAGCCGTAATATTTCCGTTGAAAATATGAAACGTAATCGGTGCTTGTCTAATTTGTCGGTATAAATCACATGCTTCTTTAGATTTTCTTTGTAATCCACTTTAATTAATAAACAAGATAGATTATAGAAACTTATTTTATTTACACAATAAATAAATTCAAAATACTTACACATCTCCACAACATACAATCTCTTCGTCTTTCTCAAATGAACACCGTAATTTACGTAAATCTCGTTGTATATTTATACGGTTCGACTTAATTTGATCCTTTAGCCATTTACAAGTTGCGGTTGTTTTACAAACACCCGGTGACCCGTCTAATAAATTACATGGAGCACCGCCTTAAAATAAGTTAAAAAATTAATAAAATAACAATTTCGAGATTGTCCTATATATTGACCTTTGAAATAAAATTTTTGAGTTAAGCTGGGATTTGTTATCACTGAGATAAAGGCAAAATAATGTCTTAATACAAAAACGATAGATATATTCTAAGAGCAAGTTATAAACACACATGTTTTTATTGAAGAATAAAATTAATTGTTTGTGTACGTGGTTTGTGAAATGATCTCGAGTATTTATAAAACTCCATATTATCAAAATTCACCTATAATGCTAGAAACTTAACATTACATATGTAGAAATAGGATCTATGGACTATATGAATGTTTACATTTTTATCCAGTTTTTAAAATGTAACTAAATTTTATTTTATACAATCATTTTTAGTCAATCATTTCACAAGTTGTATTAAAGATTCACATAAAGACATACAATTTCGGTTATACATTATTTTACATAAGAATTCTACTTAGTTTTATAAAAAAATTCTATAATAAGTGTAATAATTGATAATAATTATAATAATAATAATTATAATATAATAATTAATATCGATATTCTGAAAAAATCGAAAAAGTGTGTAAACTAATTAATATTTTTGTGCTCGATTCAGAAATGGTTTAAATGGACTAGGCTAAATTTAGACTATTTTTTAATTCACCGATACTTAAGTAGATGTGATACTCGCAAGGCGTAGAGTAAAAATAGCTAAATTCATTGTTAGATACAGTTTAATATCGACATCAACTTAAATTTTTGTTCTAGTCAAAGTAGAGTTTTATGACAGTTATGTAATGATTTAGCTTATTTCATTTTAATGAAGCTTATAAGTCAAATGATTGATGTAATTTTTTTTTTAAACTAGCAATGTCCTGTTTAATATTTTGTAGAATTTCAGTTGTAGGGTTTTAAGGAATGTAAAAAAACTATAGGGGTTTCGTTGTGCCTACGCATATGTTTAAAACGCAGTGTACTTTTAAACTTTTTTTAAATTTAACAAAATTAAATTTTTATTTTTATATAAGCTAGACCGGCTTTTAAACTGTGAAACTACTTACTATGCAGTTCTTGTGATGAAATTTCATTAACATATGCAATAGATATATATAATCCAATGATTACAAATTTATTGAAGATCACCATATCAGCTTATGTTTATTTATACACAATACTACTATGTATATAGTTTTAATAACATAAAAAACACTTGTTAATAATTTAACTCATCTTAATTCAATGAATCACACTAGCTATATATTTATTAACATTTTCTTCTCTTTGGCGTATTATTTATTAATCAATTTTTATTCAATTATTTTCGAATAAACTAATCTTAGAACACTTTATTCTGTTTGTACAGTGTATTTAACTATAATAATAATAATAATCAATAAAATGCAGATATATTTATTTAAAACCACTTGTTTGTAAATCAATGTTCGATTGAAGACTGCGGCTAAAAATATAAAATTAATTTTTATACAATATATAGATAACCAAATAATATTAAAATATTTTTGCCATGTGCAGATTACTGACGTACTTGTGAATTGTAATCAGTATTCAGTACAGTATGGATTGGAGATGAACTATAACAAAATAATAAGTGAATATTTCCAGATTTAAAATTTAAATGTAATTTTTTGAGATATAACTGTATTAAATAAATAATTACAATATTCTATAAATTATTTATTTTTTATTTCAGAAATATGAATAAAAGGGATTTTTAATTTTAGCAACGTTTCTGATGTCATTTGATCCATGATTAAAATTTTAATGAAAGTTTAAATTTTAATCAAAGAAAAATCGCTTTGATGAAAGCCCCTTTTTTCATTTCCTTTAGACGCTTAGTAAATTATTGGTAATATTTGAATGAGTCAAAACACGTTCAGAAATATATTTCTACGGTTTCCGAATCGACACCATTCAGTAAAGAGCTTTAATTTGTTCAACATTCCTATTAAGTTATTGGGTCACCAAAATATGATTTTTAAAGTATGACGGCACAATAATAAATAGGTAAGGAGGTAATCACATATGAGTTATCACAAAAAGTACGTAATATATAGACGTATCAATTACTAACTTACTTTCTACATCTACTTTTTCCCAACCTGTAATAATTAATTCAGTACTTGGAACAATAACCGATAACTCTGAATTTAAACAAGCACTGTTGTAAATTTCGAGTAAATTGAATTACGCTAGCTAAACGAAGTAATGCTATATAATGATAATTTCTAATTGAAATTGTACTCTTAAAAATGTACACAAAAATAAATTAATTTAATTTAACCAATTTATATACATAGTATATAATATAATTATATATAATAATCAAAAATCTGCACAATCTTCTTTATTTAAAAACACCTGTTTGCAATTCTTGATCGGTTTAAGAGTGACAAAAAATTAAAAGAAAAAATTGTATACAATATATAAGTTCATAATTCGAATGAAAATTGTAGATACAACATTTCCGAATTACATTCTGGTTTGTTTATACTTACTCATGTACGTAACAATATCTTATATGCGAACTTGATTAAATATCTGCGGGTGACATGGAGATACGCATTATATTATTTGCCATAAGCCAATGTAATTTTAATGCAATAGTGATGATTTTCAACAATGCTTTAGTTGAATATAATATGATATATTGAATGTGATTATATTGTTTGGAATTAAATTATTGTAAACTATCACAAATAATAACGCATATATTCTGGAAGTACTATAAAGTAATAAATAAAATTTAATTCTTAAATTAGAGAATTAAACTTTATTGATAATGCGTAAATTGGCTGTGTACAAAAATTATAACAGTGGTCCTATATCGCAGCCATCTAAGAGGCCTGTGTTAATATCATTAAAACCAATATAGTTACTGCATTTTGTTGGAACTCCATGAAAATCTCTAACCAGTAGCTTTTTAAGTTTGTAAATTAATCAACAGTGCCAAACTCTATCAAAGGGTTGTGCAATTAAACTTGATTGATCCTCCTAAACTCCCAAAACTATATAGTTCATTGTACGTTAGCGAAAGGTTTATGTTCGTAAAAATACATTTTATTTATATTTAAATAATAATTATTCGATACAATAAAAAAACTAACAATTTTCGTCATCTACTTGAAATTGATATAAAATTATTTCCGGTTACAATAAAATTAAAAACTATTTAGCATACGAATACGCTTAAATAGGGCAGAAATAAGGCAGTTGAAAAGTTTAAAATTGAATTTCTATCCATCCTATTTGGAATGATCTATTTTTCCTTAGAAATTATTTTAATTATATTTCAAAAATTGTTTGATGAACAGGCATTAGTTAGGGCTAAGCCTTTCAAAAATATTTAATTCAAAATTATTTATTTTTAAATTAGTGGTTTTTATTTAAATGTTCTTATATCTTTGATATATAAATTTGAATCTGGACATACATCATAGTGCCCTGGATGCCCTTAAGTGCAATGTGTATCAGAAGAAACTTAAAGCTGAAAAAAGGAAGCTATTCTAGCAACCCGAGATAAATAATAGAGATGGATCAAATGAAGTGCAATGTATTTATTTGAATATTAGAGGACTAGTTAATAACTTTAATGAGCTTGAAATGGTTTTAAATATGGATAATATTGACTTTGTATGTTTCAGTGAGACACATTTAGTTGAGGAAGATGATGATAATATTATTATGATGGATAATTATAAAATTGTAAGATCCGACTCATCATCAAGGCATTCAGGTGGTGTTATGATATTTATTAGGAACAATTGGAAGTATGAGATTATAGAAAAAGTTTCATTAAATTATGAATTATGGTATTTAGTCTTAAAACTTAAATCCGATAATGTTAAACTATACTTGGCAGTGTTATATAGGGCAAATGGTTATTTGAATATGAGTGCTAAATTTTTTGATGATTTGAAGAAACTAATGGATGTATTATGTGAATTTAGAGAAAAAGTAATTCTTGTTGGTGATTTTAATGTGAATTGGTTTGATAATAAGTTTGACAAATTGAAAACAGAGAATATAATTTGTGATAGTGGTTTTAAACAAATCGTTAATCAATATACTAGAATTGATTGTCAGTCAAAAACTTTAATTGACTTTGTGATAGTTAATGATTGGTATAATATAATTGCTATGGTTGATGCTGATATAAAAATAAGTGATCATGAATCAATAAGAATAATAATCAATGAAAATAAGGCTCCTGAAAGTCATAAATTAGTAAAATACGTTGATTATAATAAGGATAAATTCAGAAATAGAATAATTCATAGTGATATGATGAACTTTTATTACCTTGACTGTGATTTTAATAATGAAATATTTTTTGATAAATTGAAAATTATAATGAATGATTTCATAGTGATGAAACGCATTAAAGTTAATAATAATCAATGGTTTTCTGATAATTTAAAAGTTGCCAAAAACAATAAAATTAGACAACATAGGGTGGCAGTTTTTACTAACAACGAATCGGAGTGGAGCAAATACAAAAGGTTAAGGAATTATTACAAGAATGAATTAAACAAACAGAAAAATAAATACATTTCGGAAAAAATTGATTTTGCATCAGATCAAAGGAGCATGTGGAAAACAATAAAGACGCTAGTAATGAGGGAAAGACATAAAGAAATTGGAGATGTGGTTTTTGACAATGTATTGTATGAGGATAATAGTGTAATTTCCAATAAATTTAACAATTACTTTGTGTCAAGTATAGAGGAAATCAATCTGAGTATACAGTTTAAAGTATACGAGAATTTAATTCCGGATGTAATTACTAAATTTGAATTTAAGGAAATTCAGTATGAGGATTTGAAATTAGTGATTAAGTCAATGAACAATAAAAGAGATTTTAATTTAATGAATTCAGTAATTATTAAAGATATTTTAGATTTAATTGGTGCAAATTTGGTAAAATTGATAAATCATTCTTTAATAAGCGGCGTATTTCCAAGGATGTTTAAAAAATCCCTAGTTATACCTATTGAAAAGATAAAGAACACTATAAAATCTAACGAATTTCGTCCAGTGAATATGATATCTATTGAAGCTAAAATTTATGAGAAAATAGTATTACGTCAACTAGAAGAGTACTTTGAGTTGAACAAAATCATATCGGAGCAACAGTCGGGATTCAGAAGTAAACATAGCTGTGAAAGTCTAATTAACTTAGTGATTATTAATTGGAAAATAGCTATTCATAGCAATAAGAGGATAGTTGCTGTTTTTTTGGATTTACGGAGGGCCTTTGAAACAATAGATAGGAACATTTTGTTACTAAAGCTAAACAAATATGGCATTATGGATACCGAATTAAGGTGGTTTGAATCCTATATGAGTAATAGAACGCAGCAAACAAAGGTAAATGAATTAATTTCTACCGAAATTACTACAACATTAGGTGTACCGCAAGGGACTGTTTTAGGAGTTTTTCTGTTTCTGATTTACATTAATGATATTGGAAGGGTCGTAAAAAATGGTAAACTTCTTATGTTTGCGGATGATGCTTTATTGTACGTAGAGAGTGAGGATGTTCAATTAGCTGTAGATAGAATTAACGAAGATTTACAACATTTGAGTAATTGGTTTAAAATGAACAAGATGAAATTAAATATTGAAAAAACTAAATGTATGATTTTAAATAGTAATATAATTAATTATAATATAAAAATTGATGATAATATTATTGAGCAAATTAATGAAATTAAGTATTTAGGGGTAATTATTGATAGTAAATTAAATTTTCAGTCACACCTGGATTATATTTGTAAAAAGATAGCAAAGAAGCTGTACTTCTTTAGAAGAATTAGAAATAAATTATCAATAAGTACTTCTATTAGAATATTTAATTCGATTATTAAACCTCATTTTGAGTATTGTTCTACGATAATGTTAATGTTTAATAATGAAATGGTTAACAGAATGCAGGTATTACAAAATAGGGCTATGCGAATTATTTTGAAGAAAAATAGATTTGTTTCTAAATCTGTTTTAATAAATTCACTTAATTGGTTGAATGTGGATCAAAGAATAAAGTTTAATGTTTTAATATTTGTATTTAAAATTATAAATGGTCTTTTACCCAATTACTTAGTAGAAAAGTTAAAGTATGTCAGTGATATAACTCAATATAATCTGAGAAATAAATTTAATTTTAGGTTAGATTTTTTTAGAAATTCTAAAACTCAGAATTCCCTTATGTATAAAGGATTAAAATTATATAACGAACTACCTATAGAAATAAAAAATGAGAACAATTTATTAAAATTCAAGAAAAAATTAACATTTTAATTGATTTTACCTATTTTATATTATTTTGGTTAAGTATAAATTTTGTAAAATAGTAAGTGTACTAAATAAAATAAATAAATAAATAAAAAAATAAATAAAAATCTTTCACTTAATCTAAATCGAATAAAGATAAAGGTATTCCCACTTATAACTAATTAAAAAAGTGTAAAATACAGAAAAACTTTTAAATCGCTCTATTTTCAAAGTGTTGGACACTTAATATATGAAACAAAACGAGACATTGAGCTCATACATTTTAATAAACGATTTAAAGCACGTTACCAATATCGGTGAAATGAATGCTAATTCGTTCAGATTTACACATGGCATTTAGGTTGGAAAATGTATATCAACATTGAAAATAACTTAAATTATAGTTAATATAGAAAAAAAATTTTATTATTATTATTAAAATGCGTACAAAAATCTTAAATTGTTAAAAATTAAAAAATTAAAACGAAATAATTTTTATTATATTTAGAAGTACTTAATTATAGCATCGATTTTAGATTTTATAGCTTGAACGTACATATTTTTATTTGGCGGTCAAACTATAATATGTATATATGTATAATATGAAATTGGCATTTGGCTTAGATTTAAGAATGATTTTATTATTAAATTACAAAATAAATATAAGTACATATATGTTTATAAAAAGAGAATTTTTTTGTTTATTATATTTTAATTTTGGTATCATTTAAATAAAATAAAAATATATTTACTGCACAATTCATATTATCTGGAAATATCTTATGGACCATATTTTGTTGAACATTACAAATTAAGTTAATACAAATCAAGGTATATCATTTATTGAATGGAGTAGCAAAGAATCATTTCCTGAGAGATTTTTGAAATTCTTTTTGGCAACCAGCGGCGATGAAACAATTCTATAATTTTTTTACAATACGTATAGAGTCGCATGCCCATATGTAGTACATTTTTCTATGTGTCTTACAGACCGTGGTTCCACCGGAGGTACAAATTTAACTGAACTGTTATCATTATGTATAATTGTATACCACCGGTGAATACACGGACGACGGTTAAGCACATAGGGAAATGTACCACCGCCAGACATGTTAAACCTATACGTGATAAATACAATTTTTGAATTAATTAAAAAATTTAATTTTTAAAATATGTATCGTACTGTTTAGGATCACTTACAATTCCAATTCGTCGGATGATAAATTGATCACTGCATTTTTCCATTTCGCAACATACGGATAAAGCATCTCATCAATTTGTATATATTTAATGACGTTCAGAACGTCAACATCGGTTTTGCTAGGTTTATCTCTAAAATAATAATTTTAAAATAATTTATTTTATAGTTTATGAATAAGTAGTAGAGTACTATGATTAACTTACCCTAGAATAAAATTTTCAATTACATATTTTGTATCACAAAATTTAATATCATCATTTATATCCACAAAACTTTCGGGTGGCGTAAAAAATTCCTCATCGTCACTATCCTTTTCTGAACCAGTTAAAAAAATATCATCATCACTATCATGATTTAAATTATCTCTCATAGCCCAAATACTATTTGACTCGTTACCATTTAGATTCGTTTGGAGGTGACTAGTTTCGCTAGCCACGTACTCAAATAATTTTCTAGAAACATCATTCGATTTAATACGATTTTGTCGTTTACTAGTTCGAAAAGATTCGGCAAGAAAATCACATTCACATGGTAATTCTAATTTCCAAGCCTCTTCACATGCCTTTTCGGTTATCAATAAATCTAACCCGTTGATGCTATCAATTTGATTTAATTTAACTTTTAATTTTGCCCAAACACAATCCAAATCTGAATCTGATATATTTTGCGATACTTTAAAACTATTTACACATTTTGCTATTATTCCCAATGTATCCGCGGTAATTTCCTCTTTTTTCAAGTAAGCAACAATCAATGATGCGAATCGTGAATGCACCAGTTTAAAATTAACATTCCAAAATCGAAAATCACCATTATAACTAAGAATTAACGATCGCAACCGTTTCAGTTCTCGATCGAGACGTTCGGTTAAAAAACTTGTACAGATTTGATTATTTGTATTCGTAAAGGTTTTAATGAAGCGTTGAGCAAATGTTTGACACGATTTTTCGACACATCGATATACTTTGACAGATTTTGGACTCGACATGATCGTATTAAAATCATCGATTAATTTATTGGCTAAGTGATTTTGTGAATATTCCTTAAATTCTTTTCCTTTATTTGTGCGTATATGGATTTCCTGAAGCGCTGAACACAAATCATTGATATCAGTATTAAGATTTATAGCTGGATTATTTTCGGTGGCTTCCGAATTTTTACTAGTTGAACTAGCTTCTAAATAAACTTCTAATTGTTTTAACCCCTCATTAGTTGAAAAATCAGCAAAAGTTCCTAGAAAATTCCAATATTCTTTCCAACCTACGTTTTGTTCATGTGCTAGTGTCCGTCCAATAGATTCTAGTCCCTTTTCAATATCAGCTAGTTTTGTATTACGTTCGTGGAACGAAGGCGAATCTGTTAAACATCCAGATAAATCATTTAGAGATGTATTACTAAGTAGCAACGAGGAATTTGTATCTTCATTCTGTTGAACATTAACCTTATCGGATAAATCATCAGATGAAATTGATATATCCTTCACATCAGTTTCTAAATTATTTTCAAACGATTTATTTGTAAATAACCGCCGACTTGGTGTTGATGAATTTATATTTAATTTTGCGCTCATCGAAAATTTTAACGGGCTTTGAAATGAACTATTAAAAAACGAATAGCCGGATGATCGAATCGGTGATAACAAATTAGGACGAGGTGGTGTTTTCCATCGTTTTCGAAAAGCATAAGCTTGATCTTTGTTCATTGGGCCAGCGTACGCCTCGATTTTAAGTTCCGGGCTTAACGGATCCTTATTTAAATTGGGTGGACTTTGAGATGAAAATGGTTCTCCAATTATAGGTGGCACAGAACTATCAACTGATCGAATGACAGGAACATAATATCGTTCTTGTAATAGCAAAGAAATTTCATTGATTAACCTTTTTGAAGGATCGTTCATCCGCGAACATATTATCTCATTGGGCAGCAGTTTATCAGAATTAAATGTCATTTTGCATTGTGGATATGACGTTAACACTTTCACTACTTCAGTAGCACCATATTTAACTGCTAAATGCAGTGGTGTATCGCTTCGACCCTTTTCTGGCATATTTAAATATAAATCTAGTAGAATATTACTAACATCCTGGCAGGTTCTCAGATTCTTTTTCCCATGCAACAATTGTATGAATTGCACATTACTTATGGTCTCTAGTATGAATTCGCATATTTTTGCCTGTTTATGTAGCGCAGTAACGTGTATAGAATTATACCGTGTTCCTTCTTTAAGAATCGATGGAGTATCGCCCAAACCAATTAAATATCTAGGATTATCCCATATTGTCTTTTTGACGTTTTCCACATTGCCATTCTCGATATCTTTCCTAAATAGGACTAGCTCCTGACTTTTTGGTGCTTTGAACGCCAATTTTTCAACAGCCAACGCTGGTGGGGCTAAAATGTAAAAACATGGCTATAATAAATAAATAAAAATAGGACTACAACTGAAATGTAAAGAATTACCGCTTTCGGTTGTCCCCGAGTCTTCTTGACTAATACTTTTGTCTTTCGACGTAAATCCATTTAGGGAGAATTCTATAGCATCGTCACGATCATCAAACACTTTCAGTCGACCTTCTTTATGTTTCCGCAGTGCTTTTAAAGCTTCCGTAATATCTAAATATACATTTTTAGCTATAAAAACAAAATAATTGTAGACATATTATAATTGGAGGTTAGGATCACAAAATTTATAATCAACATTTATACCTTCATCCGATATTTCACCTGCTGTAGGTATAAATATACCATAATATGATGTTTTACTAGTGGACGTCATTCTATATTTTTTAATTTTCTTAATTAAGTTATCCAGTTTTTACTATTTTTACTAAACAATAAACGGTTCGTATAAGAATCACAATGGTGTTTGTATTATTTATTTGACAGTTCACTACGATGTTTTGTTTTCACAGATATAAAAAATTTTGAAGGCCATTTTTACAGTATACTATTTTTATGTCACTCAATCTAGGGTGCGTTCAATAATCAGAAATGAGGGTGCATTGTGTTTCCCAAAAGACACTCCTGATGATTTGTCACAGCTGCGCTGACATATGAAATACCCGAACGAATTTTTTATTAACATTTGTTTTCAATTCATCCGTATATTGTTTTTCTTGTAACGCCAAACAAAAATGAGGCTCCGTTAATTCACACAGACAGAAAATTGCGACTAAAAAGTGGTTATATGTAGTCACTTTTGAGGAAACAATGTTTGAAAACACCTTTTAACATAAATTTCATTTATTTATTTATGGTGAATTGAAATTGTGTTTTATTTCTGTCACATATAAGATGTTTTCTAATTCATCAAGTAAAACCAAATTTCAAACAGACATATTTAAATTCAAAATTAAATTAAAATTGGGCTGATTGACTTCACCACTCAATGCCACTAACGGGCTCACGATGCAATACCCTGACAAACACATATACCTACACATTAAAAACACCGAACCGTGATTTTTGGTCACCACCAGCGATCAAACCCGATACCCTTGAATAACAAAGCAAAGACGCTACTTACTGTGGTACTCTGCTAACGAGGGACATATTACATATTTGCACGTTATAGATCAACTTTGCTCTTTTATTTTGATGAGAACGGAATCAATTTATTTTAAATAAAAAACTTTTATTTTTGATTTTATAGTTTAATGCTTCCTTATTGTGACAATTTTTATTTTTGTTTTAGTTTTTGTCACAATAAGGAAGCATTAAACTATAAAATCAAAAATAAAAGTTTTTTATTTAAAATAAGTTATATAGTGACAAAAGATTACACAAAAACATTAAAATGAACAACATTCATTTAAACTCAATTAGGAATCAATTTGTTGCGATGTACAGAAATCATTTAGATCTCCGCCAATGGTAAAAATTTTCAAAACAACTTTGAGCAACGAGCACTCACATGTAAACAAAACGTTGCTCATTAGTACAATTATGTATAACTGTTTTTAAAAAAAATTTATGTCACAAGTATTTTTATGTAGATACAATACACGTCGAATTAAATTTCTTACTCCCTAATTCTCCAAAATTATTTAAGTAGCTTTCATCGAAATTTCTTAAATTAAAATGAAAAGTGTTACCTGTATAGCTCCGACAAATATAGCTGTCATTAAATATTGTAATATGATTTATAAACACATATATTTTTACAAATACATAATCGAATCAATGTTCGTTTTTCATCTATCTAGGGGGAAAGCGAGACGAAAAATTAATTTTACCCTTAAATGATTCCCTGAGTGGAACACTTTCAACCGACCAGGTAAGTGGTTACTTCTGTGATGTACATTGTGCCTTAATAAAAAAAATTATTAAATTATAATACATTAGATGTGTGCCAAAACCACTATAATGGCTAGTCGTGATTTTAAGGAGAATAAAATTTGGCTGAATGGACAGGCAGAAAACTTCAATAATCCTAGATTAGTGAACTGTCTACGAGAAAGTGAGTACAATGCTGTATTTAGCATAACAAAGACATCGGACCTATTTGAACTTTCAAATTCTATTTATAGTGAAAGCGATTGCTGAGAAGATAGAAAATTCAAATAAAGAAATACTTAAATGGAATATACATGTATGCTCAGAAAATAATTTTCCTACTGCAGCTGGATTGGCCTCTAGCGCTGCGGGATACGCTTGCTTCGTTTACACACTAGCAAATTTATATAATTTAGACAATACTGAAATATCATCGATTGCACGACAAGGGAGTGGTTCTGCGTGTCGAAGTATATACGGTGGATTTGTTCAATGGAAAATGGGGTCACATGACAATGGTTCAGATTCCACAGCTCAACAAATAGTACCGGGCAATTACTGGTCGGATATGCGTGTACTTATTATTGTAGTGAACGATGCAAAAAAGAAAACTAGTTCGACCGGCGGCATGATGAGATCTATCAAAACTTCAGAATTACTAAAACATCGGGTGGCGCATTGTATACCGCAACGTATGGTTAATATCATTGATGCTATAAAAAGACGAGATTTTCCGCGATTTGGGGAAATCACAATGAAAGATAGTAATCAATTTCATGCGGTTTGTTTAGATACATATCCGCCTTGTGTTTATATGAACGAAATTTCTCACTCGATTAGTGATTTTGTCCATGAATATAATGCAGCCCATGACGAAGTAAAAGTTGCGTACACATTCGATGCCGGCCCAAATTGTTGTTTGTATTTGCTTAAAGATGAAGTACCAAAAGTAGTTATGTTGCTTAATAAAATATTTCCGAATGATGCTGGCGATGCTTATATCAAAGGCCTACCAATTGATTTCAAAGAATGCTCATTACCTGGCACAATACAGGATAAAATTTGTACTATCTCTAGAGAAAAAAATCTTTTTAAATATTTAATCCACACGAAAATTGGGGAAGGTCCGATGAAACTAGATGATTCGGAATCACTATTAAACGACAACGGTCTTCCTAAATAATTTTTAATCTCAATGTTTTGTATTGGTAATTACGGTGTTGTTCAAAGACAATAAATTGATATTTTTTAAAGTATTGTTTTTATTAACTTTCTATTGTACATATTTTAAGGAATCTTCAGGATCTTTGATTTGTAAGGTCCTTAATTGCTGATTTCTGCTTTACCTGTAAAAATAAAAACGGTATTAGAGACTGTATCATATCAGTGGGACGTACATGCAGCACACGCAATATGTAAATTCACTCGAGGGTTTGTTAGACTATATAGGTAGCATTCAATATAGAATGTCGGTTATTGAGATTAATACGTAGATGCAAAAACAATCGAAAGATTAGATTAGTTTTGATATCAGAGATGGCAATCATACAACTCAATACGGGGATAGTTGTATAACTTACAAATTTGTTTTATAAAAAATTTATTTGTCGTCTGTAAATTCAAAATTTGCATAAAAAGTATATATTTAATATAAAATATAATAAATGAAAAAAATATAATTCACAGGAACTTACGTTCTGGTTTGCCCTGGTCCCATTTAGTGAATCTAATATGTGATTCATCACGTTTTAAGGCTTCATTTCTGAACTCGGGTTTTAATGCGCGCCGAAGTAATTTTGCGGCTATATTGGAGTATTGGATGTAACTAAAAGAGAATACGGACAATACAGAGTTTAAATTTTGAAAAAATCATTTTATTACATTTAAGAAAATTATGTAATCTTAGCATATAGCTCATGATCATTATTTATCTACAAGCACAGGTTTCAAAATTATACAATAAATATATATTAGTGATGAATTTACTTACTTGACTCCAGCAGCTCTCCATGCACCTACAGGCATTTTGAAAATTTATTTAATTCTGTTTTTAATTAAATATAAAAGTAGCGTAAATTCGCTAATGCCTGATTTTTCTAAAATAGAAATGTCAAAATGTGTTAGAAAATGAAGTCAAATGAAAATTTATGTATTATGCCATCTATATGTGAACGTTTGTACTTAAGGTATAATGACGTAATGTTTGATATGCGTTGAGTATTTTATTGTTATTTATACATATGGTTTTTAAAATACTCGTTAAAATAATATTTTTATTTATTTAATTAATCCAATCGATGTCTTTACATAATGAATAATAAAGATATCAAATTTGTAATTTACATTTTCATTATATCAAAATATAAAATTGAACCTATTCTTTTATAGTTTATTTAAAGTCGAAATGATTGACTCCCACGTCTATCTGTCTAATTTGCATTTTTTTTGATGATTTTTTGATAGCGCAAAATTTTCAACAAAGTGAATGTTTGTGATTACTAAAAAATAATTTGAACAAAAATCTGTGTATAGAGTAATAAAGATTACACGAAAACTGTAGCGAAAATAAAATGGACAATATATACTTGTATGTTAACTACAGGGTGTTTAATAAATGTGTTAAAGAATAATATTAATAGCTGTCGAGGTCTAACAGTGGTCATCAATTTGTACAGACGTTTCGCTGTATATTGCATATTTTAAAATTTTGCTTAATATTATTTCTCTTTAATTCAAATAAACTTTTAGCGAACTTATATGTTTCTTCAATAAAATTGGTTAGTACATTTAGGAAAAGATTTATGCAGGCTGTACAGAATCCGCGACGCATGAAGTTTATGCTTGACCGGTTTTGCTGCTATCATTAAAAGTTTAATATCAAATTTTAATGTCGCAAATTTTCAGCGACGTAAAATTTAAATTGATAAATAGTTGATCGATATGGTTAGATACAAATTAAGCATTATCAGCATTAAACTATGTATATATGCCTTATTTACCAAAAAGCTGCCCAAAACAAAATATGAAGTACAATTTTCAAATAGAAATTCTAATTTATGGTAGTCTCGGGTACATCATTTAATACATTTACCTAACATGAAATAGTTTCACCAAGAACTTTATAACAAAATTCTACTGTAATTTACATAAATATTCTATAAGCGTTTGAAAAATGAAATCTTAGCTTTGGAATTAGATATGTACATACATTCAGTTTAATGGTCACTTTCAATGTAAGCCCAATGTTTAAAATTAAATTTTTTTTGATGATAATCAGTTTTTAATGTGGGATGAAGCAAGCAAACCAATGATTGTGTTGATCTTATCTCGACAATCTCAAGTTTATAATCTGAGAATTAGTTACATCTGTGGGAGAAAAGGTCAAACAAGTTTAAATATTGCGGTTTGAAATATATGAATGCCACTAAATCAATTTGTTTTACTATGTTAAATATCTACCAGACGCAGTTAACCGATGCACTGCAAAGTGATTTGTTTCTTGCTGCTTTGATGCGGAGTGGAGTCAACAATTAAAGAAATGTTGGTATAATTAATCCATTTTGAATTTATGTACTTAAATATTTAGTTTAGATTTCATTTGTGAATAAATTTAAAGAAGTGGTCTAACGCATCCAAACCCAATTTCCTCGCTATTCTTATACATTATGTGACTGTAAAATATTATATTATCTAAAAAAACATACCAATGTCAAGATAATAATTAACTATATAAAATTACGAATAAGCACCTGGCTAATATCCCTTACGTAAAAAGGCTGTATGCACAATACTGATGTTTACTCATTCATTATTAATTGTTTATTCGAATGAATCAGTAATATTTTGATGTTATCACGTTTTCCAGTCAATAAATCTAAAAAAAAATTACTAATCTTTGAAATTAAACGCGCCATCACAGACCATTACAAAAAAGTCACGTGGACTGTGGAGCTAAAGATTCCCCAAGTTTTAATTTGTCTTCTACAATGTATATACATAATACATTCATATAAGACATATGAGTGTGAGTTAAATAAATAATTCATAGTACCATCGAAATTATATATACTCGTAGGTGGTTAGTTTTAAAATTAGAATAAGTCGTAAAAAAAATTAATTTAATAATTTATTTGAATATTGATTTTTTAGAATTTTTTCGGTTTTTTTACGGTTCATGAATATTAGATAACGCGATGTTTTAAGGACATCTAAATATATTTAATTAATCTCTGAATATTTACATTATATATTTACAATTATTGTAGCTTAATTTAAAAAAAAAAACAAAAAAACAAATAAGGTATTTCAATTAAAAAATAATAATAATTTGTTTATATTCAGAAAAACTGTGTTAAAAATTATTCCAATTTACTAAACGATTAGCAATGACCTCATTGTCTTATCACTTAAAAAATATTAAAAACTTAAAAATGTATATTTAATTATTTATGATGTGCTTATAACATAACACAATAATTATAAGGAATGTAATATTATAGCACTTGAGTGTAATACTCACGCGCTAGTTTTTAATCAAAATTTTTGAATTTTAATCCAAAATTATGATAACAAAATGATCAAATGTTGCAAATATAGATATACAGATTCCTTCAACAGCAAAAATATTTTTAGACCGAAATTCAAATAAGATTAAAATTTATGTAATTAGCTTATTTATTTATATTAATTAAAAGTATATGTATATATATAAATGATAAGGACGACATTTTAATAAATATTTTGATTGCAACGTGATTATGATTGATGTATATATTACACCGCGTATACGCAGATTCAATGGGAGATATCTTGTGCTACTAAATATAGGTAGCTAAATATTATGTACATACATGCATATATAGATAAAATGTTGCTAGACACTCATATGACAATGGGCTTCCTCAATTTAAATATACATATACATAACACTATTTGTACGTCAATGCATATATGAAAGAATGAAACAGGTTAACTTTGAAAATATATATATATACATAATAAATAAAATGTACAATAAGTGAAGGTTATCCATGTTTTAAAATTATTTTGTCGTTTTAAATAGACTATCCACACTTAAATATATGTATTATAAAATGAAGATCAAGTATACAATTAGTAGTTGTCTAAGCCTGCGAAACTATTTTTAATTCCTAATGTACATATAACACGGGGGATATATGTATTATGATAAAATGAAGGTGGGCGAGAGGGCTCAGTATTTCATGTGCTCATCAATAGGTTAATTGTTTAAATGTGCTTGCATAATATGATATTCTATTAGCGCGCGAAATATTCAAATAAACCATTAAATTTCCTTGGAACGTTTTTTCACGTTCGCTCGAGTATAACTAGTAGATACTAAAAAATTCCTGTTTTAACTGAATACTTCAATGATTTACGTAAATTGAAAAATTGTACAGTAAGTAGATGTTATTCGTCAAATGAATAATTTACAATGAAATATATATATATATATATATATATATGGTGAAAAATACGTGAAATCACAAATTTTTGTAAGTCATATTTGAATTTTATGATTTTTATGTTTTCAATGCATAGCCTTGATTAAAAAAAAAATTTAAGAATACTTAATTTTTTTTTATTGTTGTTGTTGTTAAAAATACAGGGTGTCAAATTTTGAGAAAAATGATAATCATGATGTTGTATTTATGGCAATAAAAAGAAAACTAATTGTCCGATAATTATAATTTTGGGCTCATTTTAAAGATAAATTAATAACAATTAATAAAAAAATATAAAAATAGTATGTTGTTTAATTTCTTCTTCTTTAAATTTCCCGCCAAAATGTTCTTTTTCAATTTTCTCAAAAATATATTTTTTTTTTTTTGTTTTTTTTTTTTTAAAGAATTTGGTAACTAATATTTTACAACATATTAAAACACTAGACCTCCGTTATTTTTTGTATTCTTGCAAAATACGTTTTAGTAAGAGCATTATTTCATTTTTATATGGAAAAACTATATTTGAATAGATATTTCAGTGTTTTGCTACTGTTTAATTTTTTTGTTTTGTTTATTAATAATATTCAATTTAGCGTCACATTTAAGTATGAGTCACCGAATTGGAAGGTGCCACCCCTGGTTTATATCGTTTGAAAATTGGTTAACCATAGTACCATAAATCCCTTTTGTTTCTTAGATTATTTTATAAGACTAAATAAAATGTTTTTTTTCCTTTTTTATTGGGGGGGTTGATTATTTTTACTTGACAGGTGTACCTGTTAAACGATGAGTAATTCTTTTCAAAACAAAAAAAAAAATATTGTCGATATAAATTACAGTTAAAATTTAAAATTTTGATTAGTTGACATTGTGATTATTTGTAAACAACATTTAAATAAGGAGCAACATTTTTTAAAATTTGTAAAAAAAACAGTGTGTTAAAGTGACTGATAAATAAGTACTAGTGCATTAAATTTGATAATGGATAAATTTCGAAAGTGTCGCGACTCAAAGTGTTCGAGTAAACTAAAACCAGTTACGGATTATGTTAAGCAATTTATGCCACAATCGGTTGAGAATCAAGATAAATTGTATCTCTGTTCAACGTGCTATATAAATCTAACCTGCAAACGACGAAAAATAGAACCAGAATTGTCACCAGTTGCGGGACCATCAGCAACATAACCTATAACACCGCAAATAGCCGATGACGATGATAGTAGTGATAGTGAAGCGTGTTATTTAAAAAATATAGCTGTTTTGGAAAAAATAAATGAGGTGTTACCCGTTATTGGGAAGTCTCCTATATATCCGAGTACATTGGAAGTCAGGCCAAAACAGCAGCAGCAAAAATTAATCGGTTTAACTTCAATGACATTATCAACATCTTTGGTTTCGGGAATCGTGCCGCCTTTTAATTAGTCAACCGATGACCAAAGGAAGATTAAACTATATGATGAATTGATTGATGACCTAAAAACCAAATTCCAAGAACTGGAGAAAACCAGTGATAAGATTCAGTTACTTACTATATTGCCAAAATCATTAACCATGCAAGAAATTCAGAACGAGTTCAACGCAACGCAACATATGGTCCGAACAGCTAAAGATCTACGGGACAAGAACGGTCTACTAAGTCGTCCAGCAACTAAAGTAGGAAAGCGAATAAGTGAGCTGAAGATTTCTGGATTATTTCATAAATAAGATGAAGAATCTATTGCCTCATTACTTCATTTCACTTCAGCAGTCCAGTTTCTTAAAAAATAAAAAATTGGCGCTGAAGTCTACCGAGGTGATAGTTTTATGTGATTTTGCAGAAAATTATGCATTTATAATGCAAAATGCCGCACAAGGTTTTCATTGGAATAATAAACAAGCGACTATTCATCCATTTGTAATTTACCAAAATTTAGAAGGCAAATTACATCACCACACCTTCGTTATAATATCGGATTGTCTTCACCACGATACTGTAGCGGTTCACTTATTTATTGAGAAATTAATGCAGTGTTTGTAAACTAAAATATCCAGTTTATCTAAAATTTATTATATTACCGATGGTGCAGTCACGCATTATAAAAATAAGAAAAATTTTAAGAACATGCTAAAACACAAAGAGGATTTTGGAGTTGACTGCGAATGGCATTTTCATGCAACAGCTCATGGAAAAGGTCCATGTGATGGAGTAGGGGGTACCATCAAAAGAATGGCATCCAGAGCTAGTCTCACAATGGAATACGGCAGTACCATAACCAATGCAGATGAACTATTTAAATGGGCTAAAACGTTGAAAACAGATATCAATTTTGGATTTTGTTCAGACGCAGAACATAAATCAAAGCAAATAAAACTTGCAACTAGGTTTGAAAATTTAAAAACAGTAAAAGGAACTCACGGTTTTCACGCATTCATTCCAACAGAGGATGGCTATTTGAATTGTAAAAAATATTCTAATTCTGATGATTATCTTAAATTTAAATTGTGATTTTTAATTAGAATAAGATTGAATTTTAAACAATAAAGTAAAATTATCTTTGGGTTCGAAAATAAATAAATACTAATAATTTAACTGAACTGTCTTTTTTGTAAATATCATTGAATAATTACATATAGAAATGACACGTTGTTATAGCGCTGCCAGCAGAGGTATCTTAGATAAATTGAAATTAAAGGTTTGAGTATACACTACATAGTAGAATTTAGTAAAGATTGTTGACGCCATGCTCATATGTCGCTGCTAATTTGGAAGTGTCACCTTCTATATGTAATTATTCAATGTAAATATGTAATTCCAAAACAATGAGATATACATATCTATTCAAATATAGTTTTTCCATATAAAAATAAAATAATGCTCTTACTAAAACGTATTTTGCAAGAATACAAAAAATAACGGAGGTCTAGTGTTTTAATATGTTGTAAAATATTAGTTACCAAATTCTTTAAAAAAAAAAAAACAAAAAAAAAAAAATATATTTTTGAGAAAATTGAAAAAGAACATTTTGGCGGGAAATTTAAAGAAGAAGAAATTAAACAACATACTATTTTTATATTTTTTTATTAATTGTTATTAATTTATCTTTAAAATGAGCCCAAAATTATAATTATCGGACAATTAGTTTTCTTTTTATTGCCATAAATACAACATCATGATTATCATTTTTCTCAAAATTTGACACCCTGTATTTTTAACAACAACAACAATAAAAAAAAATTAAGTATTCTTAAATTTTTTTTTTTATCAAGGCTATGCATTGAAAACATAAAAACCATAAAATTAAAACATGACTTACGGCTCCATATAGTGAATTTGTGAGTTCACGTATTTTTCACCATATATATATATATATATATATATATATATATATATATATATATATATATATATATATATATATATATATATATATATATACATATATATATTGTTTTTTTTTTTTTTTTTAATTACATATAATGTGAAATGATTATGATTTTACGTGACGTCTTTATTGCTATAATCCTAGAATAAAGATTTGATAAAACGTATAAGTAATAGATAAATGTTATTTAAATTTGTCAAGCTGCTTCTCATTTCTGCTTCGTATATGTAACTTTAACCAGGCAAAATATTTTGTTTTATTAAATATTTGCCTTAATTAATTAAATTTCATTTTAATTTATTGCAAAACTTTTTTATGAGATTGACAAAATTAATGATAAACAAGTGTACCCATATGTGTGTACTTTTTAATTTACGTGTACGCCAACGTCATGGTAATAGGTAAATAAAAAATACATATATGTAGTTTGTTATTTATATTAAATTTTATCCAATTCATTCATAAATGTGTAATAATATATTTATTATGATTTTAAATGTAATTCTTGTGACAATTTGCTTTATAGCTAGCTACTCGTAGAATTCTATTTCAATATTGAGATTAGTCGACAGAGACATCATTTACCTATATAAATTTGTAGTAAAGCAGATGATTTATAAACCCATATATATATATATATATATATATATATATATATATATATATATATATATATATATATATATATATATATATATATATATATATATATATATATATATATATATATATATATATATATATATATATATATATATATATATATACTAGCACGCGTTGACCTTATATTATACATGCACAAACTAAATAAACTTGACATTATTTTATATCTAGAACGATAAAATAAACTGAATTGTGGATAACTTAGGCAGACTCAGAGTTGATTTTGAAAGATGAAATTGTATTTTTATGATCTAATATCCAGGTATTAGTTATGAACTGTAACTAATGTATTTAAAAATGTATACGCCGAGAAGGATATTTCAGAATTAATGGAATACATATGTACCCTAAAAACTTTAGGTAAATATAATGAGCTTCACTGAATTTTTGAAACATTTTAGATCGTGAAAATATTTCATAATTTGTATACAAATTTAAACAAATTTATTAATATTTGATTTAAGGCATGAGATTCCACATTATTGAATATTTCTATATATTGTTTAAATATAGTCATTTTTATGTTGTCAAGTTGATGTTGCTGTTTCCGATGACAATTGTTCTTTACTATTGTAATGAACCAATTCTATATTAAAAATCTTATCGATAGTAACAGAAAAATTAAAGTTTTCTACCATTACCAAAACCACTATAAATTTCCTATTAATTACTAAGCCACTATAAAAATAACATAACTTATGTAACAGTGCGCAGTCGCCGTGCTTAACTTACGCAAAACTTATGCTTACTGGGCAGAACTCTATATGCTTACTAGTCGTTTTTTAAATACACATATATATATAGCACAATAAGAACATCCAAGAGCATTTTATGACTGAACCCTATTAGGAAATTTGTTTAACCTTATTTACGAATTATCATATATAATTTTAAATATTTTTTAATATGTTACAAAATTTTAGAACAAAATTCATATAAAATTTATCAACATATTTTACTTCCCTATATAGAGGTAAAGGTTATAAGAACAAAACATAAAACTATTTTAGAATTAGACTAAATGCTACATATATAGTCAAAATACTTAAAATTGTCACGATTCCAATTGTTCATTATACAAATCTCTTTAATTTCTTACACTTATTAAACTTTACTGGAATTTTAGTCATGAAGATAAATCATGACATCTTACATACCGCTTATAGTATATTTGAAAGTTCTGAAGGTCGTTTTATCATCTGATATCTAAATAATATAATCAAATTTGTTCAAATTAATGAAATTTAATTGTTTCGGGAGTTTCACAGGTTTTGATCCAAGGACCTATTACTCTTATTTATATTTTATTAACGAGATTAATTATATTTATATATTTTATTATATAGCTTGGGGTGAGTTTCTCGTTTTGCCTATTCATTAGCCCAACTATGTACGAATATATACAGATTATTAAAACCTTACATTCAATATATTAGGGACTACAAATTACTCGAAATTCATAGTTTTCGTATACTAGAGTCTCGTATATACCATAATTAAAATTATAATCTTCCAAATTTACGTAAGATTAAGTACGAATTTATTTTTTTTATTGCAAAAATCGTGATTCTAATTCTTCATTACAAACTCCCGCAAAATTTTAACATACTCATATAATTTACGAATGGTTTATTTTAAGAAATTTCATTTGAATTTGAAACTGAAGCTTTATTACCATCATGTGTTATTATGATTTATATAAGTTTTGATACATAAAAATATATATATATTTTTTAATTGTTTATAAAATTTTTATATTCTATAAATATCGTTAATCATAATAAAAATTTGATTTGATTTGTAATTAAAAGCATTTAACAAATACTCGATATAAAATTATCAACTAGTAGATTACTCGAAAATTTTGAAAAAAGTTCAAGTGTTCGAGTACTCGAGTACCCGGATCCCTAGAGAATCCTTAGTGCATATATTAACAGTAATATTATTTATTAATAACAAAGCACTTTTCTATTTTGAAAAGCTTTTATAAGTATTTATCATGGACTTGTTCTCTCTAACTTGGATTATTAAGCGTCCAATTATTGTTAAAACAACAGACTCTCGAATAAAATAAGTTTCCGCATGGAATATCGTTATAATGTATCTAAAATAATTTACCATTAATTATAACTTATCGCACTAAATTAAGAACTAATTCACTATTGTTTAGATTTTAAAGTATGTACATATATAAAAACTATTCAATTAGATTGATTTGTTTTTCTTTAAAAGTCTTTGATTGTTCAGATAAAGCATTAATCAAATTGTTCAAGACTGAAGTGTTTTTAAAAATAAATGATTGGGCAATAATATATCTTATATTCAGAAGATAATAGGTAGGTATGTAGAGTAGTTTTTTTTTGCACGGCCAAAAATTTCACAGATTTAAATCACATGATTTTTAATTTATTTTGGATTTTGGTGATACGGGTATTACTTGAAAATATAATAAAAATACAATACAAAATATAAAGTTTATTCAGATTTTCGATAAAGAGACATGTGGCCGCGAACAGGGTGAACTTAGATTTGTCTGGATTTTATTAGAATTAAAAAAGCTGATCTAGTGCGATAGAACATAGAATGCATCGATCTAAGGGAGCTTCATATAGAAAAACTCAAGGAAAAAACCAAACAATCGAAATACGACATATACGAGTAGATGAAGGGTGGGAAGGGTTTAATAGAGAATCAAATTTTACAATTTTTAAAATCGGGATCTCGTAAAGTATCTATATAGTAGCCATATATGCGGATTCGGAAAAGCTCTGAAATTTTATCTTTCGAATATGATTATAAATGCGTTTTGTTGTACATGAAATCTGAATTTTTCTAGAAGTTTGATTTGAAATTCTACCATTTACCGTTTATTTTACTAAAACTCAAACTTGTGGTTTTCTTGTTTAAAACTCAAACTTGAATGTGGAAAAAAAACTTCAAGACTAATTCAAAATTTGCGATATACATACATACATATGTATATAAGTATATGTAAATGTATTTCAAATGTTAAATAAAAAATGAAAAAATGTTAAAAAATATATTTTAAAGAACAAAGTATAGTAAATGATTGTGCTAAAATATCTAACCAATGACGTCTTTTGTTTGATCGCAGCCGATTTCTTTAATATATACCTGATTTTGTTTTTAGCTTCTCGCAAAAATTCTCAGGTACCTAAAACAATTTCAAAATAAATAAAACTGTATTAATAAAAATTTGCGCTTTTATCAAGCTGTATTTATTTAAATTAATTTTTTCTTAAATATTTTGATTTCATAATTTCTTTTGGGAATCATAGAAACTTTTGTTCTCCGAGTAACGCCATAAAGTCCATGAGTTGATTATATCTGCTCTCCGTAAAATTGTACGAGCCTCATGGACAATAATTAATAATTAGTTATGCTTGAATTTAGTGAAAGTTGAATTAAAATCTGCGCAGATTATATGACTCAAATGGAAAAATTTTAGTATCAGTATAATATCTGAAATTGTATTGGTTATTTTTAAGCAGCGTTTTGGTCAAGTTTAACCAAAAAATAAAAACCACGAGATTCTGGGAATTAAGCAAAATTATAATATCTGGTTATCACAATACGTTTATTATTAAAAAAAAAAAAATTGATTGAGGTAAAAGCGCAAAATATATATTACATTTTAATTCGCCAAAGAAATCAAAAGCAATACTTTATTATAACAACATACTCGTATTATCACTCTCCTTGTCATAAAAACTATTTACAAAAAATCTTTATATTTTACAAAATTCAATAATAAGTTTTAAAACTCAGTGTTTGTATATCTCAAAGTCGTCAAAAATATTCTCAAAAACAAAAACGTTTTATTTATTTAATTAAGTTTTCTTTTAAAATTGTAATTTAAATTATATAAATTTTTTTTATTTTTATTTTTTTTTTATTACTTTTCGAAGCAAAATTTTTCTTCAGTTGATTGTGCGGTCTTCACTTGGATAGACGTGAAAATAGTTTTATACTCGATTACATGATAAACTAATTTAAATATTTCTATATATACATATATAATAATAATTTGATTATCTACTAAATAAAATAAAATAATTATATATGCTAATGTAATTAATTAATTAATACATTATAGTATAATTAAATTAAAACAAAATTTTATGTATAATTAAAAATTATATTTAAAGTGAATTAGTATATTTTATTTTACCAAATTATTGCTGGTTTAATGTGAACTAAGGATTGTTATATTGTAAAGTAATCTTGAAATAGAGATTTAATTATAGTTTAAATTTTTAAAAGGTAAATTTAATTAATTAAATTAGAAATCTCCTTTTAATATGCAATTTGTGATTACACCAAATTAAGTGACATGAATAAATTTAAAAAAAAAAAACGTATTCCATTACTAAAAGTTGTTTACAACGGCGCTTTATTTAATTAGATAGTAGACTTAAATAAAATAAAATAAAAAATACCAGATATCTTTAATATCTACCTAATTGCAACTCGATGTTTCTTTATTAAATTTTTATTTTCTTGAAAACACTGTGACTCATGTGTAGCTCACTATAAGAAACATGTATTATAGATATATATATATATATATATATATATATATATATATATATATATATATATATATATATATATATATATATATATATATATATATATATATATATATATATATATACATATATATATAAATATCTGTGAAACCCGGTTTCTGTTAGCCGGACTAATCCAGATTTGACCGATTATTCATGGCACTTTTTGGATTTTGCATTGAAAATAACGATATTCTTTTATTTCTCTTGTCTATCTTTATAGTGAATGTCTTACAATTGCGATATAAAAATTGCAAATAATATAAAATCTAAGCAGAGGTTAATTACCTACAACCTTTTGGTAAGTGATTTTGCAAATAATATTATTGTAAATAATAATAAATATAGTTTTGGAATTTACCAAAGTTTCTTGATTTGTACAACCCCCTAAGGCTAATTATGGAATTTACGACATGCTATATCGTTAATCGATGTTTTGGAATAAAAATAAAAAAATATATTTTGGAAATACCATTATTACAATAAAATAGGATACGACCATTTTTAAGTATTTTGCGACTGCGCAGTAACCAAACATGTATATATATATATATATATATATATATATATATATATATATATATATATATATATATATATATATATATATATACATATATATATATATATATATATATATAATATATATATTAATATATATATATATATATATATATATATATATATATATATATATATATATATATATATATATATATATATATATATATATATATATATATATATATATATATAGATGCAACGTGCTCCAATAATACATATCGCGCATACACACACAAATTATTTATGATTTACAAAATTCTATTTATTATTATTTATAACAATTGGATTACATGAATATAATTAGCTAATTATTTCATTATATACATACCTATATAATTTGAAGTACAAATAATAGACCTCAAATCATAATTTTTCATTTTTTTTTTTTGCTCACACAATAAAAGTTTAGTAGTTGTAGATCATTTGTTGTTAAAAATAGGTTTTAATATATTTATTAATAAATTTTTATTAGAAACTATAAGAATTAATTAAAATTGTGAGTGACCATAAATGCGTTTATAAAACGAAAAAGTAATTATCATGTGATTTTAATTATAATTAAATACCGCATCCAAAAATTTCAATTGTGGAATATTCGAGTTTGCTATTTATAGAATTACAAAGAGAATTTATGATCAAAGATCATTTATAATATTCTGTTTGCGATCATAATATCTTAAGTGATGCGCAGCAAGATCATGTCCAAAATCAGTTTTTTTTTCTTCTTTTTAAATCATAGTTGAGTGCCCATGAATGGTACATAATATGTACATAACATAAAACTGCTTGGTTGTTTTTTTCCGGTTCTAGCATAATCTGGATAAATCAAGTTAAATTTTAACTCTCTGCATAAACGTTTGGTGTTTTTGTATAAAACACTGCGTACGAGTGTATATACATGGTATAGAAAAAAAAACCAACATTAAAAAACTGAATGTTATGAAAGTGGGTTATACACAGAAATGTATATGTGAACAAAATATAAACTCAAAGTCACCAAAAGCCATTGAGTTTTTATAAGAGAAGAAAAAATTAATAAGAAATATAAAAGTTTTAACCGGTTCAATCAGGATATCCCCCATGTAAATCATCTAAGCTTTTGTGTTGTTTTGATTATTCCTTCCTATATATAATGCATTTCACAAAAATATAATACGCAATCCAGTTTTAATATTTATCTTAAAATCGTTTATATTTCATTGCATATATTATATACGTTCTTTGTTATCATCTCATTGGTCTGACATTAATTAAATATAATACATAATTTTATAGTTATTATTTATTAACTATTTTTAAGGTATTTCATATATATTTTAATTTGTATTCCGATCAGAAATTTTGTAATAAGGCTAAATATGTATGTGTCAGACGAAATGTAAACAAACTTTTACATGTGTATACTATATATATATATATACATATATAAAATAATAAACTCTTAAACATTGACTTATGTCAATATATTATATTTTATATAAGTATATACTAAGAACTAAGGTCAATAGCCGTCACCTTAATTTTTTTTAATTTTCATCACTTTTAACATTGAATCTGGCGGAATTCTGCGATGTTCAAATAAAATCTCCCCAATTATGCATATATATATGTACATATATACAATACATATACATACATGCTTATTATATAATTCATCATTTTTTCAAACAATTAATTTATTATTTAATTAACATTATTGTGTTAATATTTTAATAATTGATTGCGAAATAATAAATCTATCTTTTTCTACCTTATATGTATGTTTAAATTCACTTGTCTATTATTACAATTATTCAAAAAAAATCAAAAGTTGTTAAAATTTATATAGTTATTTAAAACAATAATAATTTTAATTCACGTTTGTCAAAAAAATAAAAGCTCGTGCCCAAGTATTAAACAAGTTATTGCACTTCCTCAAGGTGTAACCGACAATATCACCTATACGATTTATTAAATTATTATTTTTTTAACGCAGAAGGATCTTCGCTACGCAATTAACATTTCAATCTCTCTCTCTCTCTCTTTGAATAACCCAAATATTTATGAACAGTTTAACATTTTCAAAAACATAAAAGATTATATTTAAAGACAAGGCTTTTTAAAGATATTAACACTTAAATATATAATATTCAACCTTATTTTCAAATACAAAACTATTTTGCGTACATTTATACACTATGAGCTGAATATTTTGGCAACCATATTTCCGATATGCACTTGAATTTTTTTTTAAGTTTATGCCTATCACGTATATATACTAAATTGGAGACTTCGCATATTAACTTAACACATAATTCGTGATTGAAATGAATTAATAAATAAAATAAACACAAGCAAATGTTCTCTGTTCTAGCCCTGGCAGAATTCCTTCAAAATATATACATACATATATATATATATAAATAATTGATTTGCTATTTGTTTTCATTTCTTTTTGCCACGTTATTGTTATATTAATAGCTTTAAAGGCCATTGATGTCCCGCATCGTGGCATATATTATAAGGTGGATCACCTTTCAAAGATCGTTGCACTGAACCTGCGTATTGGTTCTGGCTTTATTATTTTATTTATGCCACCTATATCCCTCAATGGGCCTGATAAAACACTATATACTAGGGATCACAATCTCGCGGTCCCGAAATTTGACCCCGTTGCATTTATTTTTATATATACCTATCATTAATTTTTATTAAACACTCGGATATTGATAATATTTTCTGTTAAGTAATCACCAAAACAGAGTCTTAAAGCTGAGTGTGCGGCTTTCATTTGAACCTACTTCATCGTGAAATAAACTGACAATCGAAGGTTATTGATTTATGGTTTTTCATCATGTTCTTTAGTGCTATAACTATAGTGAATTATGCTGCGATTTAGTGGAGTAAGCCAGTGCCGAGTATTGTACAAAAAACATTAGGAGTTTTGTTGAAATAACGTTTTTCAATCTTCCGGTGTTCAAATTATACAATCTATAAATATTTTGGTGAAATATTTTTAGTTTTTATCGCTTTAGGTCATTATTTAGAATAAAAGTAGTGCACGTAGTCCTATCAGAATTAGATTCACTGAAATCTAAATGTATAAAAGATACAATTATTGGTCCACAATATTTTTCGATCTGAATTTCGCCTGATTCAAATTCCATCTGCTCTGCACCGAATGGCCAGCTACAACTTTCAGACCAAATCTTTTCATTTCTTTAACGATGTGTTTTATCTCCTAACAAGTTGTTGTTGAATGACGCGGGCAAAAGTAACTACTGAATATTTTGATCCCTACTCAGTATTGAAAGTTGAAGAATTTAAGATGAAACTAAATGGATTGATGTTTCACAATCTTGTAAAAATGGAATTTCAACTGAAAATAGTTGTACAAGGAACCAAAACTGAAATTGCAAGTTGTAAACTCGATGTACCTACAAATCAGGCCAAATATTTTTTGTGTTTTTTGCAATCTCTCGTAAGCTGTTCTAACATATCTCTGTGTGGTTGTACTCAATTTCTGGTCTGTGACACATATTGAACATCAAGTAGATCAATAACATGTTATTTCAAAGTGAGACACTTCATAATTGTGACACAACTAATATTTGGGCTTGATCCAGTAAATCATTCATTTTTGGGTTATAGTTTTTCACTATATTAACACTGGCCACCAAGTTTTCTATATTTCTCAAACGTTCATATAACCTTTTATATATCTATCGCTCAGTATTATTTTGGCAGTGCATCCATTTTTCTTTCTGTTGACATTGTATAAATTGATATGATTTTACGGATGCGAGTAGATAGCCCAGCAGCGAACCAATCTTTTAGTCACCTCCTACAATAAAACATTTTGTGTATGCAACGTAATGTGTTAATTAATACAATTTTCTTATTTGTCGATTTATATATTAAATTTGTTATAAGGCGGTCATTAACAGCCAATCATGTGAAAATTGTTGGTTACAATATAATTATCATGCATGTACAAGTAGAATATGGCTTCCGTACAAATATGTCATATGTATATGAAAAGTTAAAATTGTTTAACAAACAAAACATTTGACAGCTTCCTGAAATTCTTATGTATATATACATATATGTATATACAATATTTCAGGTATGAAGGTTACTTCATATCGAAGATCATAGGAAATTACATAAATCGTTTGTATACAAATATACTATCGAAATAAGTTTCGTTTAATTCGAGAATATACATTATCCACGATTATATTTAAATAGTTTAACATAGAGCTTTAACTTTGCTCAAATTGTATATGTATATATAGGAAGTTTAATTCGTCGTATATAGTAATATTTTATCAAACTTGTGAGCAACCTATACCTAGGACTGGACATGCGAACATAACAATTGGCAAAAATTAAATTAAATATTTCCTACAAAGCATATCCAAATTCGATTTCAGAAGATGGTTTGAAATCGTAGAGGTATATATTAAGGCTGCCAGACGTCTAAATATGAGAACGTAATTAAATATTTACAGATATACAAAGCCTTGCAGAGCTCCGATGTGGACCGAATACTGAAATTGTTTGAAACGAAGTCTCCTCAAAGGTTAGCTGCAATTTCCGTAAAATCCAGAAAAGTAGCATTTTTGATACGACTTTCGCGACTCCAAAGAGTTACGGAAGATTTAGTTTTAAATTCAACTGAATTGAAAAATTTTGATTACCTTGGTTTCCAATTCGTATTTTTCTATACCGTGCCTAAACTTTTCTGGACCCGAAAATGGAGATTGCGTGAAATAACAATATAATTTTGGATTTCTAGACTTTCTAAATTTGTGAAGAATTAAATTCAAAGTTCAACCGAATCACATATTTCAATGTTCTTGATTTTAAACTTATATTTTTCTCTGGCGTCTAGCTTGCAAACTTTACAATTACATAATTTCTATGAATTTCTAGGCTCTCCATTAAAAAGTCAATGGAATCTAAAAAATTTCAAATGATTTGGTTTCCAACTGGTATATATTTCTCTGGCTTGCCAACTCTATTTTGGTCCAGACTTCTTTGAATTTTTTCTCAATTGTATGAAGAATTTAAATAAAAAAAGTTAAATTGATTCTAAATAAAATTAATTTTCTTAATTTCCAATTCTACTTTTTCCCTATAAATTTTAACATTTTTTTGAATATAAAATAGAAATTGATTCAACTAATAAAATTTCTCTGAATTGAAATCCTCTTTGTTATTTAAAATTTTAACTGATTCAAGTACATTTCAATGGTTTCCAACTCTCTCTAGCCTCTCTGCAAATTGTCAACTCTTTTCTGGACCAGAAAATGAAGATGGTTTCAAATACATTTATTTTAAAATTCAACTGAATTCAGTAAATTTAAATATTTTGGGTTTCTAATACGGTCATTACTTCAAATTGAGAAAATATAAATATTTATCGGGCATTTTCATAATATTCTTACTCTTATCTTTTATCTTTTATCCTTAAACGTCAAAGCATTTTTTTAAAATTCTGAATGAATAAAACACCAACCATTAGCAAGTTTTTCGTGAAGGTAATAATTTAATACAGACTTTGATAATTTCTTGGAAGATCAAGCAGAGTAATTTTAATATATAACGCGAAATGATCATTTTGGTTTTTTCGTGGTTCTAGGAATATTTTTTAGCTGCGTACTCTAAAACCAAACCAAGTTTGAGGTACTATAATATGTGTATAGATATTCGACGTAAATTCAAGTTCTTCAAATACCTACAGCAATTGGATGTTCAACAAAAATGAACATAAAATCAATGTAACACAAATTAATTATATGTTCAGATGCATAATATTCTCAAACAAGACAATACATTTTAGTTAGAAACAATATACGAAGAGTTGAATTTCCGGTGACTTTTCGAGTATAAGATTTATTGTTTATGATGGAAATTATAACCACGTGATTTATTTATAACAATAGCAGCGCAAAAACTTGTGTGTGCAAAATTACTAATAAATAATTTTATTGTTTATTATTTGTATAGTTTATCATTGTCATGGTGGCATGATAGATGTAAAATAAAATTTGATAAATGTGATGAAAAACAAATGGAAAATCTATGTACATACATAATCGTATTTTAAAATGAATTGATCATCATAACATATGTATCTAACATGTATAATGATTGTTAATTAATTCTTAACAAAAAGCTTTCACGGTACTAGCTTCATATATTACAAAAATATCGACTGAATTTTCGTGTCATCCTGTTCATTATCATATTTTATTTTTTCAAAAACTATCATTATGGCGGATACACTAATAATTATCTAATTTTAGAAGAAGTATATCTGTTTTAGATTTAAAAGATTTATATTAATTATTGTATTGTATGTAAGGTAATGTTGTGTTTCTCACTAAAGCATATACATATATTATTGTAATACAGCAATATAATAATTACATTTTGATTGCTCATATATGGATAACGAATCTAAATTTGCTAGCAATCTTTAATTATAATTATAAAAGCTAAGATTGCTCTAACGCATTATATAAGATTGTTAGACTAAATTAGACGAACACCAATTAATTATCCATACGCCATTTATATAGCATACATCAGTGCATAGTTCGGACCATCTCGTGAGAATTCTGCCCTTAAATTGGGATACGGACTTCGCAACGCTGTATTTAATCGAGGTGTAAAGCAATTTATCTATTTGAAACCTCATTACGCATATTATAAATTTATCGATTTCCAATCTGCATTTTATTTGACACTATAGACTATTTTCGTCTATATAACATAATACATATAACGCAAATATACATTGTTTTTGTTTGTATAATACAACTACCTCGCATCATCAATAAAAATTATCAATTATTTTTAATTATACTTCTATAAGATTAACTATATATAAATATTTTATTGTTTGAATTAATTTCATAATTATTTTCATTTTAGGTAAAAAACACATAAAAATTATTTAAGCAAGTTAAAATACATATATTTTAAAAAAATGACGGCGGGTGCAGGTTATATAAACGATGATAATCCGGTAAAGAGGCAATATCCAAAAAATGATGATAGTGGATCGGTGCGTGAAAAAGTTAAATTGGCACGTAGCGAAAAATGGCGAATTTTGAAAAATATTGGAACAGTTTCGGTTGCGTTTATGGTACAATTTACAGCTTTCCAGGTAACAAATTTATTAATATCCACTGAATATTATTCGAACATAATTGTCTATACTTAAGCCATTAAATTTGTATATACTTACAGGGAACTGCAAACTTACAATCATCTATTAATTCAACAGATGGGCTTGGTACTGTTTCATTAGCAGCTATATATGCGGCAATCGTTGTATCATGTATTTTTATACCGACTTTAGTTATACGAAAATTGACTGTGAAATGGACTTTGTGCGTTAGTATGCTGTGTTACGCTCCTTATATTGGAGCTCAATTTTATCCAAAGTAAGTTAAAATATAATTACTAATTAGCAATAAAATTTATGTATAGTGCATTTAATTTTTTATTTCTATTGCTTTATTAAATGTTTTGTCGTCGTATAGTATTATATAATTGTTATATGTGATTTAAGGTTGTATATATATGTATATATGTATACGTACAAATAACCAAGGTTTACTCATTTCATTTATTTACAGGTTTTATACATTAGTTCCTGCTGGTATATTATTAGGTTTAGGTGCTGCACCGATGTGGGCTTCTAAAGCCACATATTTAACACAATTAGGTCAAGTTTATGCCAAATTAACGGATCAATCTGTTGAAGCCATTATTGTAAGATTCTTTGGATTCTTTTTCCTTGCCTGGCAAACAGCTGAACTCTGGGGCAATTTAATCTCAAGTTTGATATTATCAAGCGGTGCACATGGAGTAGCAAGTGCAAATGCATCATTAGATTCGTGTGGCGCAAACTTTTGTGTTGTTGCATCAGCCGCAAATAATAATCTTCAACGTCCACCAGATAGTGAAATTTATGAAATTTCATCGATTTATTTAGCATGCATCGTAGGGGCTGTTGTAATCATAGCAATATTTTTGGATCCTCTTTCACGTTATGGTGAACGAAGACGAGGATCTATTTCGGCCACAGAAATTGGGGGAATGCAACTTTTGGCCGCAACATTTAATCAAATGAAAAAACCAAATCAACAACTTTTGGTTCCAATCACAGTATTTATTGGTATGGAACAGGCATTTATAGGGGCAGATTTTACACAGGCGTATGTTTCATGTGCGCTTGGAATACATCAAATTGGTTATGTTATGATCTGTTTTGGTGTCGTAAATGCTATTTGTTCAATTATATTCGGTTTAATTATGAAATATATTGGCAGAAAACCAATTATTGCACTAGGTAAAATCAATTTATAAATAACTATTCAGAATAATTACTATTAATATAATATTACTATTTACAGGTACATTAACACATGGTATCATAGTTGTATATATGTTATTCTGGAGACCTACACCTAGTTCACCTTTGTTGTTCTTTGCTATGTCTGGACTTTGGGGTGTTGGTGATGCTGTTTGGCAAACACAAATTAATGGTAATCATAAATATTTAGGTTAATTCGAATCAGTTGAATTTTAAAACTATATCTCATATTTATTTTATAGGTATTTATGGCGCTTTATTCCGACGTAATAAAGAAGCAGCCTTCTCGAACTATCGTTTGTGGGAGTCATTTGGTTTTGTAATTGCATACGCTTATTCCACAACCCTATGCGCTCGTATGAAATTATATGTACTATTTGCTGTGCTCGTTATTGGTATATTAGGCTATATAATAGTTGAAATTAAACATACACGAAAAGAACGTAGACTTAAGAAATTGGAAAGTTCACCCAGTCCTGTTCACACTCTCGAACAAGAAGCACAAACAGCAGAAACCGACGATGAAAAAGATGATCTAGAAGAAGATATTATCATCACACATTTGTAATATGTTAAAACGCAACGGCACTGTTTTAAAAGCGCACCCACTGCATCCAGATACATACAAACATACATCCACATAATTTTTAATTAGCCTCCGTTTAAAAAATATTCATAAAATATTTTATTTGATTTGATGATTTAAAATATTAATTTTATAAATTAATATTTATAGTCTAACTTAAAAATTCCATTTAATTTTGTTTATATATTATATCTACCAAATACGGTATTATATAAGAAACTACATATAGTGGTAGATATAGTAAATGTTACTAGTAGAATTTAATAAATTACTCAAATTAAGAAAATTGAATCTTCATATTATAGTTTTTAGAATACCAAATAATTAATTATCCAACAATAATGATCAACACAAATTACATTAGAAATTATTATCGAAATTATTTACATTATGTAAGTTACATTTAAAATTAACTTTAATGTGTAACAATCAGAAGTTGACCTCGTAGAAAAATTTTGTAAATATTATTTTAAAAAATAGCATTAAAATGCATATTTTAAATTTCGAATCTAGGAGTTTATCTAATATAATAATTTATAATACCTAAGAATAGATAAAAAATAAAAATATAGTATTTTAAAATATAATTTTGCATGTTTTAATTTGTTTGAAGGATCTTACGATAATAAATCAAACAACTTGTAAGGTGATTTGAAACACATCGGACAATGGATGCAAAAGATTTGTCCTTATTTAAATGATAATGGACTTCAAAATAAAAAAGATGAGTCTACTATAATTTAAGAAGTATTATTTAATTTTGATTCTTATTGAAGCATATAAGATATAAAATCCCTTAAAAATTAAAACTAAACAAAACATAAATATCTTTATGTTGCTTATCTTTTAGGCACAAAGGTGTGAAAGTGAACTCATTCACAATTGCGTGTACAACAAAAAACGAGAATTTTCAAACTTAAGTCGCGTACGTGAGTATGGATTTAAATCCTAGGATTCAAAATTTGTACTATGAAGTGGAGTATACGAGTATAGATTAAAATCCTAGAAATTAAAATCCAATATCTCTCCCAATGAAATCAATAAAAATGACAAGAAAACTTTTTCTCTTATTCAGTTAAAATATTTTTAATACATTTTTGTACGAATTTTGAATCCTAAAATCCTTAAGTTGGGTGCATGAGCGTGGATTTAAATTCTAGGAATTAAAGATTCGAATTCGAGTATGGAATTAAATCTTTTGATTCTAAATTCATACAATGTTGTTAAAAATATTTTAACTCAAGAAGAGGAAAAAGGAGTTTATTTTGTCATTTTAGTTGATTTGATGGGGTGTACACGAGACCGGATTTAATTCATTGGAAATCAAATAATCCGATCTCTTTACCATTGAAATCAATTAAAATGAAAAACGCCCCTTCTTTAGTTGTAATATTTTTAAATTCATTGTACGAATTTTGAGAGATCGGATTTTATTTCCTAGGATTTAAATCCATACTTGTGTACCCCCGTCTTAAGAGAAAAATTGCGTTTTTTATTATTTTAGTAGATTTGATTGGGAAAGAGGTTCGGTTTTGAATCCTAGAATTTGGATCCATATTTGTGTACTTTCCAAACACCGAAAATGGAAAAAAACTTAAAACCGAAAATTAATATTTTTGAATTATCGTACAAAAGTACACCGAAATTAATAAGTCGACAAACGCGACAATTGAAACAGAATATTGATACAAATTTTCATAAATTTTTAATGTCAACAGTACAGTAACAAAATGGGAAACTCTTCTTCCATCTTCATCATAAATCATCTCTCGGGACTGAAACCTTTCTACCCAGTTGACGTCGTCATTTATGAATAACTACTATGTCTTGATGTGACGTTAAAATTAATTGGAACATAAACCTAACTACATATACATATAATCATAATTTGACAGTTTTTAATGCTATAATTATTATTAATACTTCTAGTAAAATTCATACATTTAATTATCAAAATAGGCTATAATCATAACGTAGATAGAAAGATAGAAAGTTCAATTTATGATAATTTGTTGACGTACGACTATTGTTGGCTTCAAGATATTTCGTTAAAGTTTTACTATTTTGTTTTATAATAATATGTAAATAAATATTAAAAATAATAAATTCGCACATAATTAATAATAATATATGTCGTATTGGTAAATAAGTAACTAGTACAAGAATAATATGTCATACAATATTGTATTCGTTCGTCTACGCGTTCATTACGTAGGGAATTTGAAAAAAAGGTAAATTCAGCTACGTTTAGTACACGATCGAGTGCTGCATGCAACCAAAAAAAATTATGTTGTATTCAACTTGTTTTAGTACATAACGTTTCTTTTTAGTTTTTGATGATTTTCATACAAAAATTCGCAATTTATGAAATGAATCTTCTGCTATAAATCGTATTTATTTAAAAAGTAGAGTTTTAATGATCGACATAATTAAAATAAGTTAGAAGGTTGAATATTATTATAATATACTATTTGGTGTATCGTGCTACTTAAAATATAAATATTCGAAGCATTTATAATTGGATTATACTCGTTTCTTTGATAAACATTAGGTAAGTTGGACATTTTTTTCAGTGGCCTATTATAGGAAGTGAAATTAAAAATGCTGTATAGAAATTAGTTTTTTGTTACATTTCTTCTAAATTATTCAACGAATCCTAAATAATATAAACAATTGGCATTAAATTATAATAACTAGATTGACTTCGGTTAAACAACCACGCGGCTTTTGTTTTGTGCTGCGGTAACGGCGTACCCCATTGTGAATTATTCATTTATCGGTAAAGACCAAATGGCAAGAAAACGATTATTCTTTGGGGGCAGCAGGCAAGCACCCGACCCATATGATCAATTTCTTGAAGAAAGAGGATTCTATCGGAAGCACACAGCAAGAGATGCATCATGTTTATTTCGAGTAGTGTCCGAACAAGTAAGTTCTTTCCATCGTCATTATATTATGATAATAAATAATTCTACTAATTCGGCCTAACCTATTATTCTAGTTATTCGATACTCAAGTACATCACTCAAAAATTCGAGAGGAATGTATCATCTACATGAAACGTAATTATCAAAAATATGAGGAGAGTGTTTATCCCAAAACACTTGATACTTATTTAGAAGATCTAAACAAAATTAAAACTTACGGAACACTTCTAGAACTTAAGGCATTGGCCTATAAATACCAGTAAGATTTTATCGTATTTAATATGTATTTTAAATTGTTTTTAATACATACCTTGTAATTTTAGATCTAATGTTCTTCTTTTTGAGGCTTTCAATGTTGGCCGTTGGTATGTTAAGGAAGAAGAATTTCAGAAATGTTTTAAGGTATTTTTTACGCCGGAAAAACATTTTGACTCGATCTATGATAATATCTATATAGAGGATCTAGCTTTTACTCAGGGACTCTGCTATGAGATTTTATATCGTCAAGTATTTAATTTACCCGACATTATGTATGCTGTGGAACGTATGTTACATGATCCATTAGAGGATAATATGCAATATAAACGAAAAGTGATAAACAAAAAAATATGCGATGTTGTTACTTCGGAAGGTCGAGAATTTATTTTAGATCGTCCCGAAAATACATCATGCATTCTAGATAATTACGAACTGTGCCATTTTCATAATAAAGATTTTGCGTTGTTTGCTACGAATTTGAAGCGTGAGGCTGAAATGTGTAAATGTAATCATGACCGTTACAAAATAAATCGGAAACTCGAGTCTCTGTTGCCCGATAAATCTTTATCGTGTGTTCGACAATTGTTAAACGAGGGTATTACACCATTTCCATATAAGGTGGCAAAAGGTTTGGATGTGGATATTTATCGAAATATTGAATTCGATGCTTGGAGTGATTTTCGTAAATATAAGCGTATTCAATACACGACAAGTCGATTACAGGTAAGATTTTATACTTACTAATATTTAGTAAATATTCATATGTACTACTAGGTTGGATTAAAATGCCATGTTCGACTTCGGTCCTCTACATCGAGCTTATATAATTGCCACATCCAAGAGATAACCGGAGATAATGGACCATGTCTGGTATATGTAGAGGAATTAGGCGAAAAGAAACTAGTATAGATATACCTAAATAAACGTGTGAGCGAATTTTAATTATAATAATTTGCTTTAGGTTCCTTATGGCCGATTAGAAATTTCTGAAAAACGGGGCCGTTGGGATAATGTTACTTATCGCGTAAAACGCAGCACAACAAACAAAAAGCTTGAGTATGACGGCAAACCGAGCTATCAAAAAATGCATAGAGATGTTCACCGAGGTCATCCCTATTTGAGTGACAACGGATATTATGGAGATGAAGTGGATGATCCTTATATGACTATGAAGGAGTACAACAATTTTCGGAATTTTGTGGCTCCTCCACCGTACGAATTTGTAACAATGCCGATAGTTCGCAGCGATAATTCTTATAATAAAAAGGGATCAAATGATCTAAAGCATAAGTCACTTGAGAAACATTCGGCCAACAGTGAACGAAAAGATGAAAAGGAAGCTGAAGAACTAGTTCAGCATTCAGAGGTGTATACAAGTTGCGAAGCGCCATTTGGATATTACGAACAGGTGATTGTTAATTAGTAATTCTTTATGTAATATTGATTTAAATAATATTTTAACCAGATCTAGGGAGCATTATTAGCTCGATGGGTATAGGCAATAATAGATTTAAGATTTAATTATGCTTTCTGATCTCTATCTTTAAAACCGTTTGGGTCCAACAATAAATAATTAAATAGGTTGGGTAACATGAAGGTTTGAAATCTTCATTTTGGTTTAAGAGACGTATTGTTCAATATCCAATGAAAGTCTTATTTATCTTCTCATATTATGTTTATATTAAATTAAATTTAAGTTTGGGGCATAACTTCAGTTGTATTTTGGTTAAATGTAACTGTTATACAACCTTTCTAATTCTAATCTTATTTTAGTTTTCATTTTCGAATTGTTATTATATTCCAAAGATAGTAAATTTTAAGAGACGTAAAAAGAATTATTGTGAATTGTTTAAAATGTCGAAGACGTTTAATTTTAATGTTTTACAAATTTAAATGAGCTCATAAATTACTATATAGATCGATTTGAATTTTCGTGCATTCTTCGTTGATTTATTTTATGCTATCTGGATGTCAATAACCTTACTTATTAATGTAGTAATGAAATATAGATGGAGTTGAAAATAAAAACAGATTAGAAAAAATAATATGACGTTTCTAATGTTTATAATACATAATGTGAATTTTGTAAGATCTACATTAAAAATTGTTATTTATATTTAGGTTTTACCTTTCCCATTTGATCCTAATATACCACCACCACAACAAGTGCAACCACAATATTTGGCAGCTCCGGTTCCTGCCCCAAGTTATAATCATGGATTTTACTACAATTCCGTATATTCAACTGGACAACCGAATACCAATGCTAATGCTATTTATTCACCTTCTTCACCGGGTAATTATTTTTTAAATATTTGCAGTATGTATTGTTTTTTATCAAATTATGTGTAGGTAATCCATTTGGGCCGGTAACGACAAATCCAAGTAACGGAACCTTTATCCAGGGATCATTTTGTAATGACACTGCTATATTGATTCCGATTAAACGAAAGGAATTATTACAAACTCATCTTCCAATTAATTTTGGAATCAATCCAAGTTATAATCCGAATGGTCATGACATTCCCAGTAAGTCAAAGATATCTATTCGATTAAGTAAAGATTTAATGTAAATATGTATATTTTATTTAGCTCAAGATTTGGTTTCGGTACGATTTTTTTATAATTTGGGACATGAATATTTTAAACATTTACATACGGCATTCGGTATGCAAGGTATTACAAATTTAATACATGGTGGTGATATATTACCTGCAATGTATGATCCAGCCGATCATCTTAATTCTGATGTAAAAGCATTGACAAATGAAATGCAAGTGGGCTTGAGTTTAAAGGAGTCTGAACCTATAGCGACGCAAAATCAGCAACAGCAATCACCAAAACCTGATAATATACAGCATGGACGACGTTATAATAGAAACAGTAATAATTCTAATAATACGTTAAATAAAAAGGATGTTAAATCGTCGCATTCCACGAAAAATTTATATTCTGCACATAAAGGTAGTAAATGTTCATCTAAAAAAGATGTAAAAGATCAGCCTCATAGTCCAACAGGCTCTGCGCCACAGGTACAGTTGGAAATTAACTACGCAACTGAATATGTACATAATAATCCGGATGAGCATGGCCAAATGGGATATGTCCAGTATATTCCGTATTCCCAGTACCAAGCATATAATCCATATAATTCATTCGAACGAGAAAATATCACGTACGTTATGCAACCAACTTATGTACCTACCGCTTATACAATGTCGCCTGGTATTCAACAATCAAATGTAGAATCTTATGGTTATCCACCACTTGATAATGCCGCTGTTATGGAAAATAGCAATTATCCCTATCCCATGTTGTATCCGGCTTCGATGAGTGCTAATACACCGCAAGCCGGGCAATTATGGTATCCACCAACGTACACAACATTAATTCCGTTGGCACAACCGCCATTAGTAATTCCGGGTGCTGCAGGTACGTACAATACTTCAATGAATGCATCAAGTGTATCACAATAATTAGTAAACAGGATTTTACTAAAATCTACAAGTGCACCAAGCATTTTAAACAATATGTATTTAGTACACATAAAAAAAGTGTTTTTGTTTAATTTTATACGAATTAAAATTGAATTATTAGTTAATTTTTTTTTTACTCTTTGAATGAATTCGATCGATTATCATTTTGTTCTTTACAATTTCATATTAAAAATTTCATAAATTAATCGAAAATCGTCTCTAGATTAGCATCAGTTTAATGAATTACAAGAATCTGGTAGCCTTTTCTCTAAGACAAAAACCAAATTAGTTTTTCATGATTTTACTAATATTGATATGTCCTATATCAATTTCTGAATTTAGTTCATTTTTATATTTGTAATTATATAATAATAATATATATTTAGATGTACAATCAATAATAGATTAATTCTATTTATTTGTTTTGATTTTTTGGAAAATATATTTTTTTTACATTACATAATTTTTTTTTTTGATTATTAGTTAAAAAGTTACAAATGAATTATATAATTTAATAAATAAAATGAATTTAATAAAATTACATATTTATAATGATACATTAGACATTTTCAATCCTTTTGTATTTAAATTGGTAACTTTAAATAATGAGCCAGCTGTAGGATATTCCTCTAGATTTGTACGTTTCGAAGCTGATGTAACATAAAGTATGTCCAATTCTGGTCCACCAAATGCACACGATGTTATTTTATCACATGGAAATTTAATTTCCAACTCAGTATTCCCATTCCTATATTATAATAATAATACATATAATTAGAGGATAGATTCATATTATAATAAACTTTACTACACATACACATTCACAAATATACTTTTATGGAAAAATCAATACATTTTTGAGAGTGATTTTCTCTTATATTAATAAATGAACTTTTTTGACTGCATTTAATCATATTTAAAAAACAAATATGATACAAAAAAATACATACTCAGGATTGATTTTTAAAATTTTGGATGCACCCCAGAAACAGACATATAAAAAGCCATTTTGATCAATTGTTAAACCATCTGGAGTATAACCGGGATGTTTATTATTGATTTTAAAATCTGCTAAAATTTTTTCATTTGCTGTGAAGTAAGATAAAAAAAATTATGTATTGGTATAATTTTAGTTCATCATATTTACATATGTTTCCAGTGTTCGGATCATAATCGAATTTCTTAACGTTAATATCGCTTGAATCGATATAATAAAATTTATTGGTATTTTGATTCCATGTCAATCCATTTGATATGCTAATGTTTTCGCGTAGCACTTCAAATCCAGTTTCTTCAGAATATTTGTATAGTTTACCAATTCGGGCATTAGCAAAATCGCCACATTCCTCACGCATCATCGTACCACCGTAGAAACGTCCAGATGGATCGGCTTTAGCATCATTAATTCTTATCGTATCGTCGTCTCCGGTACTAATCGACCGAATTAAGTTTGCTTTCGATGAAATCCCATCCCATTGAATAATTCCCATTTTATTACCGATACCAATAGCAAATTCATTAGCACGTCCAGCCACAGGTAAAATAAACGAAATTACATTTACATTATCGACGCTTGCTGTATAAATTTTACCTTCCTTATAATTATAACGATGCACAGTCGCACCAACAATATCAATGTAATATAAATTTTGACTCGGAATATCCCAATGTGGGGATTCGCCTAGGATATTTCTGGGCGCCGCTTCAATACGTTCAATTTTATAATTTGCCATTTCTACGATCTTCACAATACACGTTTAAAATTTATACTGTAATTTTATATAATATTCTAATCAAATTTATACTTGAAAACATATATATATATATATATATACATATATATATTTTTTTCATGTTATCAAGTTCAAGTACTTGTTGTATGTGAGATGTGCGTATAGAGTTATATCAAATTTATATTGCTTTCAGATATTTCTAGTTAAGATAACAAGAATACATATTCTGATAAATATTTGTTTGCTTAAAAATATAAGATATTGATATTTTGTAGCTATGAACAGCGTTCAAGTAGTTTGACTTTTAATTTATCAGATTTAATCGGGAATGAATTGTAGCAGAAATTTCGTGGCATAATCAGTGTTACGAACATTCGTTTATCATATGAGTAAAAAATTTAAAAAGATTAAGAAAAAAAAATGTTTTATTTGGATATAGAGGATATCAGACATTAGAACATGAACAAATTTAAACCTTTGCTTTCGACATTGATAGTCCTTTGGTGTTTAGACCAGTAACTTGAAATAAACGACCGGCTGGTAGTTGTTGTGGTCCATCACGTTCAGTAGCAGCTGTTGTTACATATAGTATATCCAAATTTGGACCACCAAATGCAGCTGATGTCACCTGGTTGCACGGCAAATTAATTTCAAGATCGATTTTACCGGTTCTGAAATAATAGAGAATAGATTTAAATTTTGTTTTAGTGGATATATAGTAGACAACATATGTATGTACTTGGTATTAATTTTTGACACTTTTGAGCCACCCCAAAAAGCGACAAACAAATTGCCGTCCGCATCGATAGTCATACCATCAGCTACGAATGTAGGGCGTTCATCTCCAGTTTTAAAATCGATCAATACTTTTTCGTTTGCTGTAAAAATATAATGTAATGTAATTTATATAAAATTATTAATATTTAGCTCAAACTTACAGATATCGCCTGTATTCGAATCGTAATCAAATTCTTTAACATCCAGATCGATTGAGTCAATATAATAAAATTTATTGATTTCCGCATTCCATGCCAAACCATTAGAGACACCAATATTTCCTCGTAATTTTTCAAAACCATTTTCCTTTGAATATTTATAAAAACTACCATTCGGATTAACAAATAAATCTCCACATTCTTCCAATCTCATGGTGCCACCATAGAATCTCCCGGTAGGATCGGCTTTTGCATCGTTAAAACGATTTGTATGATATTTTTCGGTTTTTTCAACTTCACCAACAATTCTAATTAGTTTAGCTATAGAAGATTTTCCGTCCCATTCTACTACGCCAACACGCCTGCCAATCCCAATAGCAAATTCATTTGTTGTATTTTCAACAGGAATAATAAATGATATGACTTTTTCTCCCTCTATATACATACATATTATTAAGAAAAAATCAATTAAACTCAAAATTTTCCAAAAAATAAAATTTTATTTGTACCTACCTACACTAGCCGTGTATGTTTGATTTGCGACATAATCAAAACGATGGATTGTACCGCCATATATATCATTATAGTATAAACTTTGGGATCCAATATCCCAATGTGGACCTTCGCCCAAATTATTTATGGGCGATGATTCAACAACTTCAACTTTATATTCACTCATCTAAAAATAATAATAATTAATGACAATAATTACTAATTTATATCACTATTTATATATTATAAGGAATGCTTGTAACACTTAAGAACTTAGGGAAAAATGGAGATATTCTATTTTATCTATATGGATAGAACACTTACAACAATTATTATAAATTGAAGAGTGAATAATATTATTATTGCGATATAATTATACATGGTTGAAAAAATAATTCAAAGATAAACAATTACAAAATGTATAAAACTACTGAACATAAGAAATAATAAACTTGTTTCTTAAATAATAAAAACGAAATTCTCATTGAGAAAAACAACACAATTGTGTGTTGAAAAATGGAAAGTAAAAATTGTGGGGATAAAAAATCGTCAATTTGTAAACTTCATAGAAATCCTAAACTACGAGTACCATGAAATTAATTTTAAAGACCTCACGTTTATTGATCGACAGATTACGACATTTTTAATTGAATGACATGTGCATCTTGCAATTTACCTATTGATTCATAACAAAACCAAACAAATTTATTAAATAATTAGAGATAAATTATCAACAAAATCCGAAAATCAAAAATACATATAGGCTTAAACTATATTATATAATACATAATATTTAAACTTTACAAACACTAAAATGTACTTACAATGATTGTGTTTTATAAATTTTTAAATTCCGTTCTAGATGATGTGAACAATCAAATTAAAACGAAAGCTGGTCGGCTTGTTGTTATGATTTTATAATATTTGTTTGTTCATAGGACTGAAGGATAAACTTTGACCTAGTTGATGCTAATTATTTGATTATTTTAGTATTTAATATTAAAACCGTCGGTTGGCGACAATAATTTCATTAATTGATAATATTTTTTAATTATAAATGTATTATATAAAATGCACTTGAAAATAACTGGGCATGAATTTGGAATTGGAAGCATGAAACATGAAATTATTGAAACTGATATTGCGAAGTTTTTATTTGAAATATTTAAATGTGTACATAATACATGAAAAAACGTCGTATAATTAGAACATTATTGAATACATTACTTTCAACATTGAATTTTACATCTGCTAAAATTTATATTTGACACACATTTCATTTACAATTTATCCATGTTTTAATAAAGTTAAAACAAAAAATTCCAAAGGTAATTATGTCAAATTTAATAGAACAAGCCACATGAAATGATATTTCAAAATTATATTATACTAGAAACGAATATTACAAAAATATGAATTAAAATTGTACTTAAAATTCGCTTTCTAATTTATAAAATAATTTAAATCCGATATTTTGATTATAAAATTCGTGCTGTTATATTTAAAATTTTGTTCTCCAAAATTTGTAACGAAATTAGAAATTCCGAATTATGCTTAAAATTCAGTTACCATAATTCGAAAATCTACATTGAATTTCAGAGTCGTTCAATATGGTTTGAAATTTTGAATTTTATAATTGAATTCGGTTTCTACATTATTTAAGCTTACAAGTTTTCAAAAGATATCAAAACTGCAATAATTTCAAAATTTATTTGTAATATTGGTTAGATCTTGCGTAATCCAGAAGAAGTTTGGAATTACCTTTATTTTATTCGCGTTTCAATTCATTCGAAAACTTTAACGTATACAGTAGTAGTTTATTTATCTTTGGTTTCTTCAACTAACATTTCAAAACTAATTAAACATCCATAAATATCTACTAACCACACGGATCTATTCGCTGGCTTCTGGCTATCAAAATATTCAATCATATAATTGTAATAAAATTATAATTGATTTAGACAAAATAATAATAATTATTATTTAATTTGAAAACCTTAAATATTACATAAAAATGTATAAAATTGAAACCAAAGTCAATTTTTTTATATACACATATATTAAGGTCAATGTCACTATGATAATATTTTTGTTATGTACACAAGAATACTCGTATAATTGTAACATTTTTCCTGCATACTGAAATTGAAAGGAATAACAAAAAAAATGTGTATACATATATAATATACATTATATGTATATAAATATATAGACAAAAAATAATATATAGAACGGTAAATAAAAAAGGAGAATAAAGGATGGTTCTCAAGTTCTTGAGTTTTCTAAATTTCGAATTGTATATTCAAATAACAAATACGTATATTTGCTAAGGATTAAATGTTGCACGTATAATTAGAGTCGGTACACAATAAAACGATTTACAATTTTAGAAAATTTGCTCATATCACTTGAAAAAGCTCAACAATTTGCTATTATTAAAGATTTCGTTGTTATTATAAGAGATTTTTACTTCTGAAGTTACTGAAGTAACTCTCGTTGCGCTGGAGCGTGTTTCGGTCGTGTCTTTAGCTAAGATGCTTACTTATAACGTTGTAAGGTTTTTCATTATTTTGACTCCGATCGAAAACTAATCATAGATTCATGATCGGTTAAATCTGATTTAAAAATTTTGCTTTGCTTAAGTTGGAAAGCTGAACGTAATTGGCTATTATTCGGACAACTGTTATTTTTGTACGAATCTTTTTATTACTATCAGTACTAATATTGATACTCATGACGTAATTACCTCAAAATTAATTTTATAATTAAATTAGCATTCCGTAGATCAATCAAAAATGGTTTTATTTAGTTAAGTCTATTCATTTTACCTACATTAAAATAAAAGCCGAATTTTACTTTATAATATTCGTTAAAGACTACTAACAGACAGCCAGATAATATGGATATATTAAATAATAGCTTGCTAAAATTATTTTTTTATTAGATTGTTTATTACGGTAATTGATTTAATAATAATATTGAGGAAAATCTCGCGTAGAAGAAAATGGCTTTTTGTCATTCAAAATAGGAAAGATTATTGATCTTATTAAGATTGATGTATGATTAATAATTTCCTGTAGGTGTGTGACAACGTATGTACGAGTACATAAAACATAATTGTTCTACATTTATTTATGCAGCAACTTATCAAACATACTGTATTGTATATTTTTTGTATTTTATTTTGTATTATTACATTTTTATATACATTTTTTGCGGTATCTTGAATTTTTTAGTACTTTTTATATAAAAATAGTAACTTTACTCTTATGTACTGTTTTCAAATGTTCATTCATACTTTTCGTAGTATTTTTTTTTTACTTTTAGAAAATAATTTTATTTCAAATTTGTACGTTTACTGTGTATATTCGATTTAATATTTTTGTTAGTGTATAATAGTATAGTATTTTTATTTTGTTTTGGTGTAGTATAATATTGTGGAATGCGCCTTGGAAGATGTTCTTTTTATATTTAAATTGTGTACTGTTAATAGTATACTGTAATAATTTTAGCTTCTGAGGCATAATGAATTAGTAGCTAATAAATCATAATTGGTGCATCAAGGAGTTCCTTAACAATGAAAAAAAAAATATTTTGGAAATGACTAACATAAACGACATTGGTGTTTGAATTCTATATACAAAAAAAATTATATTTTTATATAAAAAATGTGTTTACATAATTGTTTGAATTCTCAAGTAGAGTATATTGGTGTGTACGGCGATGATTTTTGAGAAAAAATGAATGAATTTTGTGTAGTGTAAAATTTTTAAAGGTATACACATACATATTTCAATTTATTTATTATTGTTGTACTGCTGTGCAAAGAACAACTTTAATATTTTACTGAAAAATATTTAATATTATTTGGTTATTTTATAAATTGAATTTTCCGGAACTGTTTGTGGTGTGTCGTCATCATTCAATTACGTGAAACGATTTTGTTCAGTTCCATAATCAATTTAGAGTGACTAAATTTAATATAAAATAATTAAGAAAAACGACAAACTTACTATTTTATATACATATGTGTATATATATATATTATGGTTATATAAACACATATATATATAGGTATTCATGTTATACATATATATATATATATATATATATATATATATATATATATATATATATATATATATATATATATATATATATATATATATATATATATATATATATATATATATATATATATATATATATATATATGTGTGCGCTTATTTGTGATAATAGATTAAAATTCAGTGATATTTAAACTTTTAAAAAATTTCTCTATCGGAACGGTGTTGTTGGGGATTTTGAAATAAACTATAAACTGATGTAATAGTCTGGTCCACTTTGTGTATTGTGTTTTTTCTGCTACATTCTAATTTTGATAGTTAACATTTTTTAAATGTCATGCTGTATTTTAAAAGGCATTATGTTTTTGATTTGTGAAGCTTGATGCAGGGTGGTTAAATAGGTCTCAGAGTATTTAAGAAGCTTATTCGTTATCATCCGTTCACTTATCGGCTAAATCATTTATTATTTTGCCAATTTCTATATTTAAATTTTCTAATTTGATGAAAATTCAAGTCGCTTAGATCTTCCTGCTAAATTAAATGGTGCACACACTCAATTTTGATAATTATGTTTATAGTAATATTGATCGAAGGAATATTTCGTGTTTATAAAAAATAAAATAAAAATGAGGTGAAAAATGAAACTTCAATCCAGAAAAGAGCGCACTAAAATAAATCTATATATACATATACATATTTATATAATGTATATATAGTCAGTCATTTATACTTATATATCTATATATGTATGTATAAGGAAAAACGAGAAATGCCAAAAAGAAGAACTAAAACTTCTAAAAATTTTGTGTTCAATATTCTCTTTCCATCATCATCGAATCGAAGAAGGCAGGAAATCCCACATTAAAAATATAAAATTTTTTACCCAACACAAAACCAAAAACGATAATCAAAACTGTACCATACACATCTGACATCCTACTCACAAAACAAGAAATAAAGTTTTACTTTATGATTAAGCTAGTATTGGTAGAGGAAAAAAGATAATTATCACACAGAAAATTGAAAGAAGACAAAATCTTTTATATAACTAATAACAACCGATATAAATTATATTACGGTATTTTGAAAGTACATTTAAGTAAAATCAATTCGAAATTAAATTAAACCAACATTAATACCGAACTGTGTACATAGTAAAATTCTTTTCTACAAAAACCAAACCGAGAAAATGTTTGCATAACATTCATCGAGTAGAGAGAAAAAAAAACCTTTGAAGCGAAGCCAGAAACTAGAACTGAAATACAAAAATTATTTCATATAGAGCACAGCTATGTATGCGATCAAATAACAATAAAAATGTTCACTACTACATTCAATATTCCCTATTTAGTTCGTTTATGTGTCCCGTTTTTAAAATAATCGTAATGAAATGGTGATAAATTCTTGGTATGAGTATGAGTTCTCTATCGAGCTCTTCGATAGATTAGTGATGCGATTTTAGTATAAAATTCATTAGCGGGGTGGAATGACAATGTATCGTACATACTTTATTATTTTATATACGTATACATACTACTATTTAGTTAAATAGGTGTGTAACTTTATATTAGTATGAGAATTTTGTATACTACACCTACCCATGTAGTATTCCCATGCCCAGTAATCAAAATTTCTTAGAAGTATCAAGATGAGTAAATGCGATTCAAATTACGTACGTAAAATTTCTTGAACTTCAGTTAAACTACAACAACACCAACAAAACGGATTTCTTATTATTTCTTTCGTTTTTTTAGGTACTTTTTCTTTTCCTCTTTAAGACTTGGTGGATTGGATGGATGAAAGAAAACCCTAATGTTATTGAGATTCTTAGGTATATTTTCATGTCATGTACGAGAGTTCGAACCCATAAAGAAAATATATATATATGTATATATACATATATATATATATATATATATATATATATATATATATATATATATATATATATATATATATATATATATATATATATATATATATATATATATATATATATATATATATATATATGTATATATATATATATATATATATATATATATATATATATATATATATATATATATATATATATATATATATATATATATATATATATATATATATATATAAAGAAGGGTGTGGCATTTTTAAGACGGATTTTACGTACAGTGAAATAAGAAGGGAAGAAATCAAAAGTGTTTTCGAGGATGAGTAAGAAATGAAAACAAAAATGTTAAGGAAAAACTGATGATTCTCTTTTTCTGTTACTTAGTAGAGATATGTACATATATTTTAATATAATGATGGATATTCTGTTTATACACAAAAATATATGTATACATATATAAGAAATAGAAAAGAAATTCAATCCTCTGAAATATTTTATGTTAGGAACTGCGTAAATTGTATTTTTATTCTATCCCTAGAATAAAATCTTTTATTTGTATTAGTTAGTTGCGGATAGATATGGAACAGTGGGAAGCTAACATTTATATACATTATATTATGTACATGTTCAATTAATCAATTTTATAATAAAAAGAAGAACTTACTGCGTTTCTTGCCTTTTGCTTTTATCGCAACTGTATTTTAGATAAATAAGATTGACCTCAATGAGAAACAACAAATTTTATGTACAATAATACCGAAGAAACATGTACGACTACTAGTTATATTCTTTCCTCTTCATTTAAAATAGTACATTTTGTTATTCAGCTGTTATCTATTTTCTTTGTGGAACACCATTTGAAATGCTTCCAATAGTCAAGGGAACCCATACATATTACATTCCCCTTGGCAACGTGTAGCATTTTTAATTTTTTTTTTTACATTATCGTTCAATGGCTTACATAATCTCAGAGTGTGATATTTTTTGTTGTTAGTGTGGTCGTACCATTTTTCTTGAAATTATAAAGTACTTGTATTGTGTGTCTGTATTATAAACTTTTAACTATTCTGTTTTATTATTTCGTTCTGCTTTAGGGTTTGGTTGGTCGATCGTATTTACAGAAAAAAAATAAAATGCATGCTTCAGTTAAGTTCCTATATGTACAATAATATAAAACAACTGCTCTGGTCGATTATTCGAATTATGATACCATATGTCGTTCGTTGTTCGCTCTATGTAAAGATACTCTGCGGATTGAACATTCTATAAAGGCATCTTTTCGCTTGTGTTTTGTCTCGTTATATTCGTTTCACATGCCAATTTTTACACACATCTTGACTTGTTAAAAAAAAAACTTTTTTATATAAATTTTATAGTCAGCCGATTAATTTTCCATTTCATGTAATTTTATTGATTTTGATTAAACATTTTGTGATGTTTTATATACATTTGCAATACATCGATATATTTTAAATATATGTAATGTGTGGAATAGGTATTAGTGTTCCCGCTAATGTTCCTCTCTAGAACAGTGATTCTTAAATGATGTTACGCGGATTGCTGGTGTTCAATCACCAGTGTGATTTTGTTTTCAAAGTATATCAGTAATGGTGATGCACCTGCCATAAAATAATTACTTGGTTGTTTTATTGTTATTTTATAAATAATTAAAACAAATATGGTTTTTCAGATACGCCCAAACTGAGCATCTGTATAGTCAAGAAATAGATGACCACATAAATTGGAGAAAATATATTTTTATGTATATGGTAACGAATTTGGGGATGTCAATATACCCACACACAAAATGTTGTTTCATCAAAATCATGGATCTATAAAATTTCAAATAATAAAATCTTGACTCTGAATTGATCTCGTAATTGATACTAGATAACATGCCATTAATGGGACATTTATGAAGCTTGATTTAGATACCAAACAATTTTTTTACGGCTTACGGCGCTAAAATCACTTTACTCATTCGTCAATAGGCAAATGGCAAATTGAAAATTTTCTGGAACTTGTTTTATTCTTTGAATTGTGGAATGACATAATGAAATTTTTCGCTTTCGGATTTATCTCAACTGCCACGTATACATATTTCAATTTTTCTTTCGTAGATTCCAAAAACTTAAAATCGGCCATATACTAAAAAGAATACATACTTTAATATTCAGTAAACAAAATCATAATTTTCGAAACATTCTAATAATTTTAAATTTCGAATTCCTTCGAATAAACCGAAACTAGGAAATCTCCTAATTTAACTTATTTTGCTGTCTAAACAATTATTGTACTTATCTTCCAAGATCCGAATTACTAATATAAATTATTAATTGTATTTTAATAAATTTGTTATAACTATGGCTAAACTGACCTTTATTGCGAATATTGTGGGACCTTTTCAACCATTTAACGTAAGTCCAACGAAAGAAGTTACACTCAATAGTTTAAGAATTAAGACTGTAACAATTGAAACTGTACGGGTAACATTAACATCCGATGTTGGTGTAATTAATTGATTAATTATTTGTCAATGACGAGGCTTCAGGAACCTCAGCGTGTTAAGCTACTCTATTAATAATCACCCTACGACTAATGTTTTTTTTTTCACTTTTAAAGAAAATATTGATTTGCAATAAAACATTGTAGCATTCATTTTTTCTGGACACTAGAGGTTAGTCTTTGGTCTCTGCCAAATTGACTGTTATTGATTTAAACGAGAAAATATTTCGATTAAGTAAAGGTTAAGAACCGCTGATTTTAATACCTAGATTTTTGTCCAAACATGCAAGATGAAACACATGTATGCAAATTATACATACATTTTGACTGTACATACTTTTTATGATGATGTGAGAAAATCAAATGTAAATATTCAATAACAATTTAATGTAGGTAGGTAATTGAACTTTATTCATAAATTTCTTGACTTATAATCTTATTATCATTTTCTTTTTAGAAATTTTAAAATAACTTCATAGAGAGAAAACAATAGTTCTTCTTTTTAGTATATTATATATGTACACATTATACATTTATATTTTGTACATAGAGCATAAAAATTATATTGATTTTTACTTTTTTGTTAGTTTAGTGTGGGTAAAGAAGGACACTAATTTTTGTATTTTAAATCGTGCAATCCATCAAAAAATATACATACTCTTTTCTTGTGGAGTGTGTAATGTAGTAAATGTGGAAGAATAAAAAGAAGAATGTGGGGTATTATAAAGCAGCGCGTTAGCTTATATTTTATCTTTATTTATATGTACATATATTTGTTAGCTTTTATATAATGTATATAAGTATATAACATGTATGTATTAATTGATCAAAAACGTATCACGAACCTGGGAGACTAATCAATTTATTTATGTGTACATTTATATCTGTATAAATTCTGCGCGCTACACAACACGTATAACAGTAAATCAAGTAGTACTATACGTACAATTCAATCCACAAAATGATTGCACCTGTAAAAAAGCATAGGTGTAGGAAGTTTCATAAAACCATTGGCGTGTTTATTTTAAAAACTTTTATGTTCGATGACTAATACAATAAAAACAACTCTAAAATTATTATTATATATAATACATATAAGCTTACTTTGGTGCTATAAGCATCTCTTAATCATGAATCATCTGTGAATTTCAATTTTGCTCTTTGGAAATGACTCAGTAGGTATGTAATATAAATTTTGCTTCTTAAGTAATACTGCTTATAAATATATTAATCGCATAGAATTATTAATTCCGTCTATAATTGGTGAATACATATTTAGGAAATCATATATTTAAAATCTCAAAATTAACATATTATATATACATAATACATATATGTATTATACATAGTACCTACATACATAAAGAAATCACAAAATTACGTGTAGATTAGATTGTGTGGTTCGGTTATATAGTATTATCAATACATTTACCATTAAATATAAGAAATTTCGTTCTTCTCGTTTCTTATTTAAGAATGTTGGATTACCTAGAAAAAATAGTATTAATACGTAGTACGTATAAGTCGGAAGAAGAGAAAAATTCTCGATTCCTTCATCTTATTTTAGATCATTAATTTCTAATCAATAAAAATAACAGGACATTCCGTAAGTATGTACAAATATACATACAATAATACAGTAACGAATTATACATCACCGTCAATATTCAATAAAATCTGACCGACTATACCTTATTGAAGTAAAATGAAACGAGATGAAATACATAAAATGCTTAATTCAGATAAGGTATTCATATTCATGTCAAGATGCCTTTTTTTAAAAGATTTCTGTCTATGTAATTGTTAGCTAGCAGGGTTGTGTGTTTAAATAAAATGATGCCAGATGCTTGTAAATAAACACAGTAATATGAGATAATCATCATCATCACGGTTGTGTAATGAAATGATACGTTTATGTATTGCTGTTGTATGCTTACATTTTTTCGTTTTCCGAAATGAAGCCACGCAAAAAACAAGAATATCAAAAATTCAAAAATCATCATCCTTTTTCCATCTTTTATCCTATATAACAGAGAATTTAATTTCTTCTTTTTTTGGGATATTATTTTAAATGTATACATATATGTGTGTTCATATACATCTGTTCGATTTAAGTACATTTATATATGTATTTAAAATAGTTTGGTGTAGTGTATGTGTAGCAGTAGTTCGCTTCATAAAATGTTCCGTTCATTTTTATTTGATTTTTTGAAAATGCGAACAATCCGTCACCATATTTTACAAATTCTCTCCACACCATTATATTAGTTAGTATACCTCCCTGGTGTGCCGGTGTATGAGTACATTAAACGTGACAGCAGTGAAAGAAAAAGATACGAACAAATGTGAAATTTAATTTTTATAATGTGCCGTCGATAAGAAAAAAAGAGACGGCTATTTCTTGGGGATTATTTTATTTTGGTTAATGGTAATAGTGTGTAATGTCAGTTCATTTCTGTTTGGCGAAGATAATACATGGAGTTCTCGTAATAGTTAATCGAAGTTGAATTAATTAAAATCCCTAATTAATAATAATTTAAATTCATAGTGATTTTTTTTTGTTTATTTTTTTTTTAATTTAAATAAAAATCTTTTTAAAAAAAATTGTAAAACATTTAATATATAAATGTATTATTAAAAGTGCAAATTCAATATGGATAATAGTGAAATTACAATATCAAATAGACAAATTTGTTGTCGTCTATGTTTGGCACCAGATAATGAATGTGTTCCCATTTTTACAAATTCGGCAGCTGATAAAGAACCATTATCATCAAAAATTCAAGCTTGTGTTAATATTAAGGTTAGTTTTTTTTATAAATAAAAAAATGTTGATTATAATACGATATATTATTACGTATGAATAAAAAAAAAGTTTATAAAATTCAGTGCAAAAGCATTCTCATAAATTATATGAAATCATGTCATGTCGATTCACGTCGATTCAATTGAAAAATTGGAACATGTCCACCATTTTGGAATTTCATAAGTAATAAGATGGAGAAAAGGCATGCATATCGCACACAAGGTTGATTTGGAATGGAAATGAAGAGAATTACAGTGTTTCTCAATCTTTTTTATTTAATCTTTTTTTGAAATTTTGAAACATTCTTGTTGTAATGAGAATACACGTTTTAAAAATTTAATATGGTTGGTTAGTTTATTCGTTGGTGTGTGGAGTAAATTTAATAGAATGTTTCAAGAGTTTTATGTGGTTTGGGATGAGCGAATTAGTCTGATGAGTTATATAAACGTTTTTTTATATGCTTTTTATTTTATTTTATAACCTAACCAAATTAAAAAAACCATCGTCAAATACAAAAATGAGAATGCTTTTGAATATAAAAAAGAGAAATTCTTAATAGTTCGGAATTTTAGAAAATTGATGAATCACGAACTACTAGCTAACTACATACATATATGCATTTTAAGTTAAATGAGAACATTTTTTTTTAGGTTCATGAAACCGATAGACTATCATCACGAATCTGTCATTATTGTATAAGTTATTTGAATTCCTGGCAAAGCTTCAAAAATCGGTGTTTGGCTGCACAGAAAAAGCAAAGAACATTGTTATTTTTATTGTCGGAGAAACAAAAATTTCAGAGACAACATGCAGCGACACAGGCAGCCGCCATAGCAAGGCGACAACTACAGCATCAATTACAGAGAAATTTATTAAATTTTGTTGCCAACAAAGATGGTGGTGGAATTCAAAACGAAGTTCGAGACGAGGATAGAAATAATTCAACGAATCAGACAAATATTAATGACGACGTTGATTTAACTTGTGTTAAAGAGGAACCACAAGAAATGATATCAGACGATGAAGTAATATAAATAAATCAATATATCATTTTAATTTCATATAGTATAATCAAATATCTATTTTAGGACCAAAATAATATGAATGTGGAATTAGATCCATCACAATTTTTAGCAAACAACGAGGATGATGATGATTATCCTGCGTACGATGATCACGGACCAGTTCCCGCACCTATAATATCAATGGAAGAGGGGCCACCAATCTTAACATCATTAGGACTAACACACGTAAATCATGTAAATTCTTGCAATTTTGTGGTATGCTTTTATTTGTTTTGTTATTCACGTTATTATATTATTCTGTTTACTATACAATTATTTTTTTTTACTAATGTTTACATTTTTATGGTTTTTGAGGTTATATTATGATTTATTTTTAAATTATACAACACCCATTTTTGTTTTTATTTATGACATTACACAATGCCATCTGTTAACATTTTATGTGCTATAAATGTTTTAGATTGTACATATTGTAGCTAATGTAATATAGATGTCTCTAATTTTTAATTTTATTATAATGAATTATTTCGAATTTCGATCGATTCTTTTAATGATATTTGTAAATATTTTGTAATTGTACCATCGAAATTTACCCTTACAATTTGCCGCGTATGTATATATAAAATAGGCAGTTTATGTTTACTTAAGATACCGGTCTAACGGCCTGGTTAATTTAAAAAATATGTTTACTTCAAAAATTCTTTGATTTCTTGTATTTTCGATTACTAGTTGATGGTAAAATAGTGTAATTATAGTTTATAACTATGTAGTGTGAACGTAATTTCAATTTCGTTTTCACATAACATAGTTCTATAATAGTATTATACTATTTTGCTCCTATACTATCTACAGGTGTGAAACTTGTGTATAGTTTTCATTATATAAGAAATGCAAAGTGCATTTTAACTTTAATTTTCGATCAAATTTAGTCGAATCTGCCTGCCGTATGAGATATCTGTCCTTACCATAAGTTTTATTCAAATATCTTAATTGATCTATTGGAAATAGCTTTGTTGTTGCAGTTCACATTAGTTTAAATGTTAGTTCACACTTCTCTCATTAAACTGCCAAGCTTAATATAGTTTATAATTGTACTAATTGTGATTTTATTTTTAAATTTTATATAGAAAATTGAACCTGATTATGGCGATGATCTAACAAATCCAGGCGACTTATACAACTCGTTAAATGATCAAAAATTAGGTGGGCCAATACCCGGCGCTTGTTCAATATGTGACATGAAGTTTTCAAACCGCGCAAATGCACGACGGCACGAACGTAACATACACGGTATATTGCCGAACCCGATAACATTTACGCCACAAATTTCCAATCCTACTACATTAAATTCAGCTGTCGTAAAACCAGTAATTAGCCGCAGAGTTGTTCAAGTTCCTGAAGTCTATAATTATGAAACACCTGAAAAATATCGACAGTATTTAACAGAAAATAAAATCAAATTTATTCGTAATAATTTAACATTTCTAGAACAATATCAAGATATGATATGTGCGTGTTGTGATCGACAATACCAAACGTATAAAGCATTTATGTCTCACATGAGAAAAAAATATCAATTTTTACCACGAAATTTATGTTTTAAATGTTTAAAACAATTTGAAACCAAAGGACAGTTTATTGCTCATTTAAAAAAACGAAATTGTATAAATTTATATAAATTATATATGATTGATGAGTCAATTACAAAGCCTGAATTAACAGAAGAAGAAAAGGCTCGTAACAAAACCAAAGATATTCTTGCAAATAAAGACTATGGATGTAAATTGTGTGGACTAACGTTTAAGTTAAAAATGGATTTTCGTGCACATGTGTTCGAACAACATGCCGACAATCAAAAAGGGAATGACGTATCATTAACTATTTGTGGATTTTGTAATGTAAAATTCGAGGATGCACCAACCAAAAAAAGACATTATACTAATTTGGAATGCATCATTTCGATTATATGTGGCTCGTGTGGCGAGAAATTCACGCAACATCCACATTATATTGATCACGTATATACCAATCATTTATCGAATGCGAATGCAAACGATTTTAATGAAGCCGATTCGTATGATGGAGAATTTGAAACATATCAATCAACATCTCGTTTGCGAACACCCCAAAATTGTGCTGTGTGTGGGAAACAATACAACAACTACTATAATGTACTACGACATATGGAAAGCAAACATCCAGACCAACTACCACAAACCTATTCATGTGAACATTGTCAAACTGGATTCCCGCGACAATCTGAATTACGGGAACATATAAAATTAAATCATCGTGACAGTTTATTTCGGACGCCAACATCGTCGACAAATGTGTCACTAAGCGGCGGTCTAAAACCGTCAATAATTTCGTGTAACGATTGTGGTCTAGTGTGTGAAACTCGAGACGTCTGGATTGAACACATGACAACTCATTCAAAGTTTGTTTGTCCACAATGCGAATATAAGACAGAATCGAAAGAAGAATACAACAACCATTTGAGTACACATTTAAAATTTAAATTATACTCTTGTGTAATATGTAAACATTCGTTTAATAATGAAAAAGGATTAGATCTACACATGAAGACAATACACAACCAAAGCGCAGACGGAGAGATAGGAAATAATGAGCATAGTAATGAATGCAAAGACAATGAGCTATCACAGGTGTCAGTTAAACGAGAAATGATTGATGAAATGGAAGTTTCTAATAATGATAATGATAACGATAATGATGATGATGTTGATAATACTGAGGAAAATTCAAATATGGGCGATTTAATTCAACCCAGTGATAATGATAATACGAATGGTGGTACGCAATCACCACCAAAGCAACGTGAATGTCCGATTTGTAAATCAATATTCAATGCCGGCGTATCATTTTCAAACCATATGCGAACTCATATGGTATCGTCACCGCATCAAAATTTTCTTCGTACGCTAAATGTATCCGGACAACCAATTGTAAAGCCATCACGAATGCGTTGTCGTTTATGCCAAAAAAGAATCAACACAAAATTGGGGCTCAAGCGACATATGTTGTTGGCGCATCAAATACGTGATTATACGTGTGTTAAATGTTACATGTGTCCAGCTGAATTTAGTAGCCATAAAGGATTGAGGGTTCATTTATTGAAATCACATCAAATCACTAAACCTGAGGAGGATTCAAATACGATGGATGGCGGCTTGTCAATCAAAACGGAAACATCGTCAAGTAATTTTGAATGTCACATTTGCCATATAGTGTACAAAAATAAAGATGATTTGAAAAATCATTGTTCATCGGTGCATGGATTTGAGCTGTAAGTTTTAGTTTAATAAACTTAATCAATTCATTTTCTTGAACCTATTCAAAAGAATACAATGCTTGATTATCAAACCTCAATTTTGATTTTTTTTGTTGTTTAAAATCTTATTTCGTAAAGACTTAATACTTAAAGACTGTAAAACCTGCTAAACATTAATTTATTATTTAATTATGTTTGTAGGCCAACAGATGACGTTGACTCAAAAGATAATCTACTGGATGAAGATACATTGAATGAAACAAATGAGGAATCATTTGAAAGTGATTATTGGTATCAATGCCGTTATTGCGTGGACACATTTAATTCTGGAAAACAATTGACTGTTCACATGAATTCACATGAGGAACAATATCCAACAGATTATTCATGCAAAGATTGTGGAAATGTATATAATACAAGAAAGGTAAGTTGTGCCAATCTAAAGAAATGATTGAATATTTTTAATGAGAACTGTGCATGTTTTATAGTCACTGTGGGTTCATCGATACAATAAACACCCTCGGCCGCCAAACCCAACTGTCTGTGAGATTTGCAAAAAGCTATTCTTCGACAAAACAGAATTGTTTTACCATTTAAAAACCCATACGCAATCGAATACAAATGCTGCAAGTCAACCATCGAATTTAAAATTTTCGTCGCCATCAACTACAAACCAGCCAGGTAAATATGCATGTCATGTTTGTGGTCAGAAATTCCATGAAAAGGGTCCCCTTAGCAAACATATTAAAATGCATGAATTGGAAAATAATTCGTTTGGTGGTAATCCTTTAATGTCAATGTTTGATGAAGGTGGTTCAACGAGCGGGGGAAACAATAATAACGGAAATGATTACGATAGCGGAAATGATATTAAGACACAATTTCAAGAACAGATACGTATGGTGAATGGTGAATATGCTTGTGATTTATGTCCAAAAACGTTTCCAATTTTAAATGCGCTTCATGTACATAGAGGATGGCATTTTCGATCACCGAGTGGCAGACAAGTAACAGATCCTAGTCAAACATGGCAGCCTGATAGTATACCACCATCAAAATTAAGACGGATGCGTAATCCATACGGCCAACCGCCCACTTGTCCATATTGTAGCTCAACGTTTGCCAGTACAAATAATCTACGAAGACATATTGTCGAAGTTCACAAGCGGAATGAAGCAAAATTGATGCGTGAAAGTGCGAGTGATAATGCTGGGTTCTATGTAGAAAAAATAAAAGAATGCCGATCGTGTAACATGTCATTTAATACAACCACGGAATGGATTGATCACAAAATTATCCATGCACGAAATCAAAAACCATCGACTACATTCGAATGGGGCTGCGAAATATGTGGCAAAATGTTTACTCGTAAAGAACGATTATTACAGCACATGATAACACATTTAAATAGTCGGGAATTCGATGAAGATGGTAATTTTACTAATACCGGTGGTGATGCAACCAATGAAAATTCTATGGAACCCTCCCAAATGGGTAGTGAATTAAATTTCGAAAGTAATTCGCAAAGTTCACAGAGTTCAATGTCTTCGTCGTCGAATTCACAAAACAATGATGAACAAAATGATGATAATGATAATTTTGATCAGGATGAGATGATGTCCGAACCAGATAATTCCGAACTTCCCGAAGCTTTATCATGTGAATTGTGTCAAAAAAGATTTACATCGACTGCAGCGCTTCGTGAGCATATATCCAATCATATTTTGAATGGTAATTTACAATCAGATCCGACTGATACTTCTCAAAAATCTAATGAACAAGAAATGCAACAATCTTCTAATAATTTTTGTCAAATATCAAATATGTTTTAAGACAACCACAAAATAATTTCTTTGTATTGTAATATAATTTGACAACTACTGTAGAGTATTTAGCTAAATGTAGGGAACTTTGAACAAAGAAACAAAATTGTAATTATCAAACTAATTATCTAATTCCAATACTGCAATTGAATGGTCCATATTTTGTTTAAAAATTCTGTAGATGTCAGGTCAGAAAATTTACATTAAATATTTTTATGAGAATACTGATAATTTTATTTATTATATTATATTTTTTTTTCTCCGGACAAATTATTAATACATATTGTTTATTAGGTTATATATGAAATTAAATGCCCGATAAATATATATTTAATATATAAAACAATCATAATAGTTGATTTAATAAAAATTAAAATGTCGTTTTTAAAATTAAGTTTAAATGTATCGATAATGAAATTAAAACAAATTATCGGAACTTATAAAATATAGCTAGTTACATTGTATAGGAATGATGTTTATATGGCTAAATGGTAAAATTATTTGTTTAAATGTAAATTTTGATTTAAATTAATTTAAATTGCAATACAAAATAAATTGGGAGCCCAAATAGTCCAGTAAATTATTATATTATTTATAACATATATATGTATGTTGTTTATGGAAGTAAACTAAATTACAGTTCAAACATGAAACCAAATTGTTATTTTATAAATTAAAAATTTAATGTATAAACAAAGGCTTCTTATTTATAGTTTAGGATCGTTACATCCAAATATAACATAACATTCATGTATGTTTCAGTTACTTAAAAAAACAAACGGAATTTTTTCGTTTTGGTATTTAGTTTGTTTTAAATAACAATTGGATTGGTACTTTTAGCTTGTTATAAAAATATTTAATGTCGAGTTTATTCGTGTAAGCTATATAATTATAACATTTAAACGTACAATTAAAAAATATATTCATCCAAAAACTAAAAATCCAATAGTAAATAGACTTAATGATTGTTCGACAATCAATTTATTTAAATTTTTATATAAATATTTTTATAATTTGTTTTAAAACGTTGGAGTAATCAATAATAGACTAATACTAAATGATTACTGAAATAAAGCAAGCTACTATTAATAAATGTATAATTTGTATTGTAAATAGAACATCATCCTTTTTTTTTTTTATTATTATTTGTCATGGAGTCGAATAGTCGATAATCTATTATTTAACAATTATATTAATTTAATATTTATTTAATTTTTAATAATATATTAATTTAAATTTCATGGAACAACTATACTTTAGTTATTATATTATGTTAGGGATGAGTTCAATTCATTTAACTTTAACAAAAAAAAATCTAAAATAAATTGATTTATATACATTAAATAAAGACTAATTAAAAATTTAAATAGTATTAACAGTTAAATAAAAAAATACATATATATTTTAAAATTTAGTTTATAGAATATTGAAATCTAGTGAATATATTCGTATTAAAAATTCTTATTTTCATTTGAAACAAACAAAAAAGTACATAAATTAAATAAATTATAAAAAGAAAAATGAATAAAAAAAACGTATATGTAAAGATAACAAAATTTTAATTTAGAACAATTTTTTGTATATAGAGAATAATTAAAAAAAAAATATTGAAGAAAAATAATTAATTTAAGAATACACACACGTAATGCGTTTTTGCATTAAAAATGCATATTTTTTTTAACGAACTGAAAAATGATCAATTTAACAAAATTAAAAAAATGTAAAAATATATTAAATTTATTTACTAATAAAAAACTAATAGAACAAGAATTTGAATTATTTTATTGTATTACTAAGGTTTTCTTTGATGGTTAATTTCTTTGCTATATAAATTGAATTTTATGCATAATGTCTGTATATACATAGATAGATGTTTTCAAACCTTATATTTTCAAAACCAGACCCTTACGATTAAATAAGCGCTGTAGTCAGTTGAGCATTATCATGTATAATATGTGTTATGTTTAAAATCCGAAAGTGCCAAAAAGAAGTTTTTTTATATATTTTCATATAGTATTTAATAAAAATTTCATTTGTTTTCAAAACTAATTTTATCGTATTCTTGGAAGGTGTATATTGCTAAAATTTAATTATTAAAGCTTTGGTTTATCGACACCTACGATATATTACGTTGTAGTTGTGCTTATGCAGCTAATGAGTAAAATAATGTTGTTATAATTTAGAATTATTGATCAAATTTAAATGAGACCATAATAAGCTCCAGGGGTTTGTATTGTATGCTAGTATAGTAGCTTAATTTGAATTGTATGCAGTTTACAGCGATAGTTACCATTCATAATTTAATCAGAAAATTAAACAACGATTACAACTAATAATAATAAATTTATTTGTTGCAACAAAAAAAATATAATTTTTTTAACAATATGTTAAAAACATATTCCGTTAATAGCTTATTTTCTTAGGGCAAGTACAATGCTTTTTTACTGTTATGATTGTCTCAAATCAATTTTTATTTATGGTTTTGTACATTTTCAGCTTAATTTTAAATTTATAATGAAATTATATTATTTAATTAAACAAACAATGTATTATTTTAATTATAACTACGATTCAAATTATAATACTAGATAATTAACATCATAGAATGCGACAAGTATAAAAATATCATTCTGGTAATTAAATTGGGCATTTTAATTTTAAAAGTACAATGGATTTGATGTACCAAGTAAATTCTTAAATCCATTTGTGAACATTTTTTTTTATTATTTTTATTACAACTATTTATTATATTATACTATATAAATGCTTAAAAATATATTATATACTTTTTTTCATGTCATTATGAATTATCATCACAGAATTTGATTATTATTATTTTTTTAATAATTACAGCTATCTATAAATGATTTATTTTCAATGGGCGTATAATGTCATTTTTGTATAAACGCGTAAACGTGTAATTTAACTAAGTGCCAATAGTGGTTCTATTTCAGCAGCGGCTTGTTTCGTCTCCTTCGATAAAGTTAGTTTTGGTTTTTGGTATTTCTTTTCTAGTTTTGTATTTTTTAGTTTAATTTTTATTTTGCTCAATTTATCGGCCGCTTCTTTTTTCTCCTTGTCGAGCAATTCGAGTTGTTCGAAAATATTTTTTGGATTAGCCTTAACGGGCGTACTCTTACCAGAGCCGGCAGCCACTGTTGCATTTTTATTTGCGTACACAACAACAAATTCCGAATAGGCGGGATCTCCCGGTGTATTAATATCGGCAAAGTCTCTAAAATTAGCAAATTGATCATCGTGGAAATTATATTTTTGTACATAATACGGGGAATGTGGACGTCCATGCCCATTCGAATAATAGTTAAAATAATCTGCTTCTATATTCCGGGTTGGTGGATCATTGTCTTGATAAAATGTTCCACCCCGTATCACACCAAAATCACCTGAACCTAATACTGATGAATCATGCGATCGAGGTAAATTGTAATTTGGTGCGGCCGCTTGATATTCGGTCTGTTGTGGAAATGAAAAAAATTGTCGTGCTTGGCCCAGCGATGATGTATCTCGGTAGTAGGGAAAATAATTTTGTGCGGCTGATTCATTTGTGTCGCCGAGTGTAGATGAATCTGTTTCTGGTAATTCAGTTGAAATCGTTCGTGGTTGTACTGAGTCCGGCTCCATTAACATGTCAGAATCATCCTCGGCTGTATGTTCTGCAAAATATTAATAACAATATTATTAGGTATATTATATTATAAATGTATTTGTTTAAATGTAGTATAATTTGGGAACTATTTTAACAATATGCCTTTGTGTAAATTTTACCTTAACATCGTTTTTAAAAACAATCAATTTACGTAAAATGAGTATTTTGGGACGCACACAATGGAAAACTATGGGAATCATTGTTACTTTTCGATGTCGAAGGTTTGCGACGTAATTTAGGGGTTAGAAGTACGAAGATTAAATTATACAATTCTTTAAACTTGAATTTAGTACAATTGGGAATTAAACCTTCGGTGATAATATGAGGAAATTAATTTTTAGCGTGTTATTCAACTATTGTCTTATATAGAGAGTTTATGTACGGCTTTTTTAATTTTCAGTAAAATTATCGCGGTTATAACAATAATTACAGTTTCGGTCCGTTTCTATTTATTTTGGGCACATAATGTAGCTAGGTATACACAATTATTCTATTCGTGTTTAAGTAAATATGATCGAATCATCCGCGAATTTATGTTCGGTCAGGTCATTAGAATATGCATAGAGATGTTATGAAATTCTGCACAAATTAATTATGGTCTGTAAATTAATTCAATAACCGTTTTGAAGACAATAACAACCAAACAAAAAGTGAAAGTTTACAATGCAGCAATGTTTATCTTTATACGATTAAAGAAACATGAAGACGATTAATGATTTGTTTAAAATGCTAGAATATAGAGAAGTATAAATAAATTGAAAGGAAATTGCAATTATAGATGTATGTACACAGAAATTGTTTATTATTACATATTATGATTATGTATATAATCTATACATGTATGTATATTCACATGAAGTTTAGCTTTTTAGCATTTCCATGTGTTCAACTTTCTTTTTTATTAAATCTTTTGATTTTGATAAAATACGTATTGAAAGTCAATTTAATTTCACTTGTATCTATATATAAAATCTTGTTCGTTAATTTTCACATCCTAAATTGTGAAGAAAATTGCTTTTTAATAGATATAACATGTCATGTTTCTAAACTAGAGAAATAGTGTAGTGCTTAATTGGAAGAACCACTTTCACTTCTGGTGCTGGCAAACCGAAAATTACAACGGAACTAAATAATAACATACATTTGGGGTTACAGAATAGTATACTTATAAGTAGATATTTTTAACTTCCCCATTATACTTATATATTTTATATTAACATAAATTGAACATTAATATGAAAGCTTCGAACCAAGGTTATATAGGTTATGAATTTTACATATTTTATGTCTAATTTTTCACGATAAAAATGATTAATATTTATTTGGTTTTTAATTCAAGTATCACGATTTTTATTTTTTTAAATTTTTTGTTGATTGACGATAATAATTTTATTATGTGTAACAACTGTTAAAACAAAAGCTGTAATAAAGTTAAAAAATTGAAGTGGTGTTAAGATTTTGTTGTCTTTCCTCGCTCGATCTTGTTATACGAGCTAAAATAAATATATTATATACGTCTTGTATATATATACATATAAGAAATTCAAGTTTTAATTACATAAGTAGTGTAAATGATTAAATAGATGATCAAATATACCATGTCATCTTAATATTTAATGAATGAGTTTTTAGAGATAATATGTGAAGACGAATATACACATATTTGTTTTTTTTAAAGCTGTTGCGGTTAGAGTAGGTTATTTATTATACACATATTATGCAAATTATTAATGATTATTTCCGAGTGAAAGTGATGACAAAATAGCGGTTATTATATAATTTTTTAATGTGATGTATATATATATTTTATATATATCGTATATGTTGCATATAGAAAAATATTTATAGGCCGTGTGATTTGTATAGATACATGTTACATGTTATACGTACACCGTTGTTAATGTTACTTGATGCGACTTGTTATTATATAAATGAACTTCCGTATATATGTATAGACCTTAGATTTATCATGAATTTCCAAATGTCCAAATATATTATGTATACCTACACAGGAGAATGTTATTTTATTATGTGTTTTTTTTGGCGATATATTTCTTTGTTATATTCTTATTAGTCAATTATAAAGAGTAATTTTTCCGGTTAGGTTAGACAATATAACATAAACAGTAAATTAGTTTGCAAAGTAAAGGTACATACACTACTTACATATTTATTATTACTTTTATGTTATATTTTGACGAAACACTAAAAGTAAAAGTGTTTTATATATTATTTTTATTTTAACGACTCTTTTATTATTATTTTTATTTTTAACCTTGACTGTTGAAAATTATTAATAATAATATTAATGTACGATTAAATTTTCGTTTTCTTTAGTTCAGTAATCCCCAAACTATGAGCCAATTTCGGCTCGCACCAGATTAGTTCAGTAGTTCACCAAACAAAATGCTAAAAAAACAAAATAATAAGTAAATGACTGTAACGTTCCTACGTATAATAGCCTGGTTTAATGGACATTGCGTCCCAGTGGTCGTGCTATACCATAATAACGATGAACCATGGTGGTGGTAAACTAAGTTTCGGCCATCCGAGACATAATATCACAAGAAATCAATATGTCAACATTTTTAATAAACTTGGACCAAGGTTTCTTATAGGAGGTGACTACAACGTGAAACACTCTGCGTGGGGATCACGATTCCTAACATCAGGAAAAGGAAAAGAACTCCTAAGTGCAATAGAAATGTCAGGTTGTGAATATCACTCATCGCGTAAGCTAACTTATTGGCCTACAGACATCAACAAAGTTCCTGATTTGATTGAATTTTACATCTCGAAAGAATAGCCTCGAATTGCATTGAAATCGAAGGCATGGAAGACCTTACTTCCGACCACACACCGGTCTTAATGACTCTGAGAACATTAGTAATTAAATATAAAAGGAAACTTAACCTTACTAATAAATTCACGGATTCGGAATTATTTAGAGAGAAACTGGACAATCTAATTGAGTTAAAGGATTGTCTCAAAACTAAATAAGAACTTGAAATACAGCCTGGATATTTTATTAACTGTTTGTGTGAAGCAGCTAAAGAGGCTGTACCCGTATTACTTAAGAAAGTTGTACAAGAGATCAACTAAGACGCATATGGCATAGAACCAGAAATATTATTGACAAAAAGAATTTAAACGAGTAAGTAAATATATTTAACCGATTATAGTTAAAGAGCATAAAGAGGTTTGTACTGTAAATTATCTGACAGGACTGAGTCTGTTTAAGAATTTATTAAGAAAGCAGTCATTATGTTAACATATTTATGTGATTCTAACTTGCGACTTACATATGTGTCTGAGTGTTTCAAAGCTCACAAATAGTCATGACAAAAAAAAACAGACACACCCGGTGATCAGGCTGATCTCTTTGTTAACAACTATCTCAAAGTTGTTTGATAAGTTGTTGTTGAACCGACTAAATCCAATTATCATTATATTTGATTTCCAGTTTGGATCCAGGAATAAACTTTCGGACCATTGGTCAAGTTCATCGCGTGACCGCAAAGATCGAACAAGCATTTGAAGAGAAGAAATATTGCCCTGCCGTATTTCTAGATGTATCATAGGCTTTCGATAGAGTGTTGTATGAGGGTCTTATCTATACAAAATACGTAAATTAGTACCACAAAATTACTGCCAATTACTCGAGTCAAAAATAGCAACTTCCATACATTTCCCAATAGGGTACAAATTCCACAAACTGAATCTGCTAAATATCTCGGATTGCATCTCGATTCAAGATTGAACTGGAAACACCACGTTAGACAAAAATCTGAACAAATTAAAATAAAAAAACGTGAAATGTACTGGCTGATAGGAAAACATTCTAAGCTTAGCCGGTACTGTAAATCCTTATCTACGAATCGATTACTAAACCAATTTGGATGTATAGTATCCAACTCTCTGGCTGTACTAAACAATCAAATCGAACGTTGTCAAAACAGATTTCTGCTTGTGAATGCTTACCGCAACGTAACCAACGAAGAATTACATGATGACCTAAATGAAATGTTAAATGGATTGATCCAGGGATTTGCCATCAAACATGAACGAAGATTACTATGCAGCATACAAATACCGAAGCAACACAACTTCTTGACCTAACACAAGAACTTAAACGCCTCAAAAGAATTAAACCGCCTGAGCTAGTCATGTAATAATTGTGAAGATTCGTTGTTGGGAGCAGAATATTGACTCCTTGTAAACCTGTACTGTACAAATAAGTGCCTATCCATCATTAGTAGTAAATTATCATGTGCGATAAGCTTGTACTATTACATAAAATATAAATAAAAATATGTTTATAAAAATACGTTTATGATCAGAAAATTATTTTTGTTTGTTTTACATCACAGCTTAATTTTGTTGAGGATGGTCAGGTGTGAATGAATGCTCATAAATATACGTTGGACCTTGGACCAAACCGCTCAAATCGGTGTTTTTGTATTTTTATTTTAAAATTTCGCTCGCTTGCAGGTCTAATAATCAGGGCGCCATCTTTTATTTTCTACATTGACGTGTCGACAACCCGTAGATAACGTCAACAATGTAGACAATTCCTAGAGTGGTTTTGTCAATTAGTTCTAAACTAAAGAGTGACCAAATTTCTTTAGGAATAATGCGTTATTGGTGATAGTTTTATAGAATATTCGTCAATGCATTTAAATCTCTTTTCAAAAAGAGCGGGATTTAAAACTAATCGTGCTCAAATACCATAATTCTACTTCAGCGTCTTGATAGATTTCAGCGATAAATCCATTACAATATTATTAAATTGATCCAAAACAACGATATGTAGCGTAATATAGAGTGGGCCCTCTTTATAACGGCGGAACGGTATAGAACAGGAAAAATAGCTTAGACAAAAAGGTTATAATTTTCATTAAAAATAATCCGGGGAAATTTAACTATGACCGTTAAAATTTAACACATCCCGCTCCATGGTAAAACGAATTCGAGTTCAGGAAGGCTATAAGTGCTACCGAGTTATTAAAAATCAAATCGTTGAGATAACCAACACTTGTTCGATAACATATGTGCCAGACTGATGACAAAATTTTCACAAAATTTAGTGGATGTGTTTTGATGGATGACGAAACGTACATGAAATTGGTTTTGAAACACTTCCAGTTAGATACATTTGGAAAAAAATTTATGATTTGGCCAGCAATTTGCAATTGGAAAGGTGGAGCCAGGTTTTTGTCATATTTTTCATTTAGAGGTGAGTTGTACAAAAATTAAAAATTCTCATTTATTTTTTAAAGATTACTTCTTTAGAGGTATCACACGATCTAAATAGCCAATTCAACGATCCGAACCGTGAAATTAATTGCACGCAAACATGGTTTTTCAATAAGTATACATTGCTTCGCGCGCTATATGGCAAATAGCGCCGTCTTCTTGGAACCAAATGTCGACGAGGTCGGGCTTCAATTTCAGGCAGCAAATATTCCGTTATCATGGCGCAATAACGACCTCTATTCACAGGTACGTCCCGGCCGTCTTGTTTTTTGAAGAAATACGGACGAATGATTTCACAGGCGCATAAATCACACCAGACCGTCTAACTACGATTCAAACTTTTCGAAACTTGGTCTAAGCGCAGGAAACACATTCCTCACAGAACGCTGATTTTTGTAATAAAGCTGAACAATTTGTAGACGCTATGCTATCTTTCCATGATGAAATGGCAAACAATACTGAATAAATAAAAACACGATGACAGTTTGAAACTATTCATCCGTCATTTGTCAAAAAGAAACAATTGATAAAATTACCTCTAGTTGAACGCTTTTACAAAATAATCCCGCGAACTGACGTATTGAATTTCAAATCGCTAAAATAGCGTAGGTTGTTGACATTATTTTAACTGTCGACGTTGACAAAAAATACTGCCAAGTAATCTACGTTATATTTTACGTGTCGACAACCGCATAGATTCCATGGCGTAATCTACCTCGCCCATCCCTGCTAATAATTCCAATTGTAGAGAAAGGGATTAGAAAACAGCCATAGCAGTTGTAATTACATTTTGAGAACTCCATAATATAATTTCATTTTGAAATAACTAGCTCTCTAAATTTCAATTGACTGTAATATACATTTTGAAACAAATTTTAAGACAGTAAATGGAGATTTCAGTTCAATATTATACAATATGCAAATTATTTGCTTTCCAAACGACCACCAGAAGTACTTAAAAGTACTTATGGTTTATGTCTTTGCTAAATTAACTTCTCATACATAACTAAGTGATCTACCTTTTTAACTTAAGTATAGCTACAAGCAGTTATGTTAAATTTGATTGCTTGGTGGGTTGGTGTCGAGTAATTTAATGTCATAACTTTTTGTGTTTTTAAATCGACCATTTAGCCGAGACACATTATTAGCACTTATAAATATTTGCGGTGGGCGATTGTAAAGAAATTATTTATTTTTAATTTAAGTCAGTTAATTTTAGCTTAAGCCAAATAATTTCACAAGTCAAAGTAACACGTAATTCTAATTAAAGTTAAATTTCATTTCGTACAATTCAAACACGTGAGTACAATGGTGTCAAAATTTTGAATTTCCAGCAAAAATAATTATTTTAATTTAAATAAATTTAACTTTTTTGTATAGTCTTGTGACTTAGGTTAAATTCATATAAAACCGAATCCTCTCATTTCCATAGGCTAACTTCAAAATTAGTTAGCTGTTACGTGAGTCAATCTATATTTATTTTAAGCTAATATGTCTTTTAAATTGACTTAGCTAGAATTAAAGACACAATTAATTTAAAATAGTAAGTTAAGGTCGACATCGATTATAATTACGTGACTTAAGCTAGAATCGTGTAAAATATTTTTAATTTAAAATGATAATACTGTTAATACGGAATTAGGTATCGATATAGCTTTGTTATTTATTTATATTTCGACATTACAATTACAGAGACCGCAATATGAAAAGTTTTGAGAATCTCTGATTTAGTTTAGTGTTTAGACCAAATGTGTTTTATTCATATAAAGATTTTTTTGTTTTGTTAAGAAGTTTGTGACGGGCGCTGTCAGTTTTTTCGTATACAACTATATGATACATGACGCGGAAGCGAGATTTATTGTGATGCAGAACTATAGTAGATTATTATTTGTTTGTCTCTGCCTATACACACCATTACTGTACTTATACCAACTCTAACCTACATACAATATTTTAGCGCGGTTAAATTTATTAAACGAGATATGTACGTACATTCAAGATCGTTCTTTTAGCCACTAATTTGATCATAAAAAATAAAATAAAATTATTGAATATTTAATACAGTTTTCAGATAAGTTTTGAACGGGATGGTTGACTGATTTATATATATATATATATATATATATATATATATATATATATATATATATATGTAATATATATTACACAAAAACAAAAATCTTAACTTTAAAAATCACTATAATCAATTATAAATTATTTATTGATCGATTACAATTGTTTGAAACCAAACTAAAAATGTATTTGTACAGTTTTTTGTGTTAAAAACAAAATATGTCACAATTTATTATAAATGGTAATATTTTTACATTTTATGTAGTTTATGTATTATTCAATAGTGTATGGTTGTTATAAAATTCCTTTCAAAAAATTTTTTTTTTGGTTTTTTTGTGTTGTTAAAAATTGTGTTTAAAAAAACTTATCGGATTAGAAAAATCTATTATTTAAAATATTAATATATAGAAATAGGTATAGGTACATATATAAAATTGAGATAATTGTGAAATTTTTTTTTTAAATCTATATTATCAATTTGGTCGACATTATGTTTTTGGTAATTACATAACATATAATTTCGAAGATCTGTACTCTGATATAGATTTTCGTTGTTCCCCAATTGTTCGATTTTTTTTAAAACGATTTTTATGTAAATGTGTGTAATTATTTTTTGTTAATTACCTTGCTTGGTGTAGCAATTTTAGAAATAAATTGAGTAAATTTTATTTTTTTAACTATTTGCAAGTATACATTGTAAATTAGGATTTCGCTAAAATCTAGGTCAAAATTTTATATGAAATTGTGTGTATATAAATACGTATTACCTATGTGTCGAGCAAGGTAGTTAAATAATTAATAAAATATATAGCTTGAACTTAATGAAATTTAACAAGTTAATCAAGTGGATCGTTTTTAATTAGCTTAAGAGTGGAAATCGCTTTACTAATTTTGTTCATATTGACTAATTTAAACATGTTTATTCAATTATCCTAAACTATTCAGCCTATGTACTAACTAAAATTAGCATGGATGCAGTTTTATTTAAAGAATTTACTGGATTAGTGAAATAATGGTTATTTACTTATAATTTGTATTCGGAAAAATTTGAAATTAAATTTAGAAAACGTGAATCAATAAATTAACGTTATTTCTTATGCTGAATGAGGAAAAACTGACGATCTCACTACGTTAAAAAAACCCACGCATTTTTAGTTGGGTTTTTGGAACGTCTATATTTATACATGATGATTTTCACAATGTTCAACATTCATTCATGCAACATGCACAGGTGAGAAGAATTCAATGAGCTAAGATCCTATACAAAGTGTTAATATAATATATCGCAGAAACATACTGTTTAAATGTTTAAAATCTACATTACCACCTGTTACACATTAACGTTTCAAAGTACAAATAACTACTTATGAGTATAGATGGCTAATAGAACACGAATAGGGCCCGTTATACATTTCAGCCAAGCTAAGCTAAGCTAAGAGTTTTAATAGCTCGATGCACACTTTAGTTAAGCTACCTGTTAAGTGACCAGATATAACTTTTTTGTTAGGCAAAAAACATCAAAATATACTCATTTTTAATTAATGTCTTTTATGCCACGAAGAAATATATAGTGCAAACGAATACAATTATGCGAGACAAAATTCTTATCAATATTAGTCTGACAATATCATTTCGATATATCCAAGTCCTAACATGAAGCCAAACAAAGTGTTTCGAACCTTATACTCATGCGGTTCTGAGGGAGTGTTATTGTTGTTGTCTGAGGTGCCAAAATGAACTGGGTGTGGGGCTGGGTAGCATTGAAAGTTAAGATGGAACTCAGTGTACATGTGCTGTGCCAAACTAAAATATTTGCAGCTGAACGCGTTCAAATAATTTAGAATGGAGAATCTAGTAGAAACTAATATATGTAATATCAGTAGAAATTGTCAAAACTCAAATTTAGTCAAATATGTGCAAGTTGCAATACCTAAGTCTAAAATGGTAAGCAACATTTAAAAATTAATGTCATATTCTTCAATATGTTTAGTTTGCCAAATTTACATATATCCGTCTCAATATATATCTCAGGTTTGTCTTTAAGTTCTATAATTAAATTTTTTTAACATACTAAAATCTCAAATTTACAAAATATGACAAGTCATATAAAAATTCGTAATAGATTTTTAGGAAGCCAACCTCTGAGTTTGAAATTTGAATCAAACTTCAAAACTCAACAATTGCCAAATAGTTATGAATTTGCCGAATTTTCAAAATCGTATTTCGATATGTAATTGGTTAAATTTTGAAATGGAACTTACTTAAATACATAATCCAAGATTAAAAATTATATTTAAATTTTAAAACGATAAAATTTAACGAATCTGAAATTTTTGAAACTTTTGAAATATTTTGAATTTTTTGAAATAGTATATAGACAAGAGTATAGAGTTTTTGAAAATTTCGTACAATTATGATTTTATGCATTAACTGCATTAATTCGGAGCTCTTGATATTCGGAGGGGATACTTTGTGGAACTGTCTTTTCGACCTTATTCGATTAGTATGGCGAACCGAAGTTATGCCTGACGAATGGAAAGTGGCCGCGATATGCCCCATCTTCAAGAAGGGAGACCGCTTGAAGTGTGAGAATTATCGCGGTATAGCTCTCCTTTGCACATCATACAAGTTACTGTCATACATTGTATTGGATAGAATCACTCCTCTGGCGGAGGGCTTGGTTGGTGACTATCAAGGAGGATTACGTCCGAATCGATCAGTCACTGATCAGGTCTTTTCGCTGCAGATGATTCTATCTAAATATTATGAGACATCCATCTCCGTACATCAGGTGTTCCTGGATTTCCGGCAGGCCTACGACTCGATCAATCGAGAGAGTTTGTGGTCTGCCCTGGAATACCTAGGAATGCCAACAAAATTGGTACGACTGTGTAGGATGACAGTGACGCAGTCTCAATGCTGTGTTAAGGTTGATTACAGGCTATCGAAAATTTTTGCAGTTAACTCGGGTGTTCGGCAGGGAGATGCTCTGTCCCCGATACTCTTTAATCTCATGTTGGAGTACATCTTTCGTAAAACTGAAACACCTCAGCGCAACATCTTATATCGCCAGTCCAATCAAGTGCTTGCATATGCAGATGACATATGCGTGATTGGACTGAATAGCAACGGAGTGAAAGAAATACTAGATCCGCTTGTAGAGTTTTCAGCTTCAGTTGGACTCCAGATCAATGAGTCCAAAACGAAATACCTGATCTCTGGTTTTAGAGACAATGGCACTCCAGATTTTAGTAGTGGCCACCACACGTTTGAGGGAGTGAGGAGGTTCAAATATTTGGGCTCTCTTATCACTCACGATAACAGTGTGGGTGAGGATATTAAAGTGCGACTGGCAGCTGGCAGCCGTTCTTTGTATCCTCTAAGGCCACTGCTAAAATCTAAACACTTATCAAGTGCCGTGAAGCTGAAGCTTTACAAAGCGTTGATCAGGCCCGTTGTTATGTTTGGATGTGAAAGTTGGGCGCTGACGGATGAGTACGAGAGATGGCTCCTTACATTTGAGAGAAGAATCATGCGTGTGATTTACGGCCCCAAACGCGAAATAGATGGTACATACCGAGCTCTGTACAATTTCGAGATCAGAGATCTGATGAAGATCCCCGATATTGTACATGAAGTTAGATCCCAGCGAGTGCGCTGGCTCGGTCACGTTCTGCGTGCTGATCCGGAACGAATTGTGCAGCGATCTCTGAAAGGAGAGCCACCATATGGTAGGCGCAGAGGTCGTTGCAGGCGACGATGGCTCCACGATGTAGAGAACGACTTGGCCTCTTCTGATTGTCTTAGACAGTATGAAGACCAAGCTCAGGATCGAAACCGTTGGAGCCAAATTGTTGATTCAGTAAGGGGCCAGTAATGGCCTTTAACACTGTTAATTATTTTATGATTTTATAACGAATGAAAAAATTGCTGTATTATATGGACAGCATGAACTGCAAAAATTGATTGTTGTTTGATAGGAGCGCCTCCAAATATTTAAATTTCGTAAAATATACTCTTTTGCGTTCGAAAATATCTGGTTGTCTTAAAGCTACCCGATGAAAGTTTCAAAAACTAATAATCTAAATCTATATGATTTTAATAAATAATTGAAAATTCGTGTTCTTTAAAATCTATATAGTTACCACATGAAGAATAGAAAATGGTGAATTTACCACTGCATTGAGTTTTATATGTGTCTTGGCTTAATCTACTTTAACAACAAATTTACCATTCCGAATCAACTCAGAATTTATAACTCTTACATACAATTTTATAAATTACTAGCCAGTGAACGCCGGTGTGCTTAACCGACTAGGTGCTTTTAAATGCGTCACGTTGCTTCAGTAAATATTGAGATGTTTTGCAAATTATGAGAAAAGAAGCAGAAAGTGAAACTATACTACATTTCCATACTTAACTGTTTCTTTATTTAATTGGTCTTTTAAACAATAAGAACTATTCTGTGGACTTTACAACAACAAAATTTAATTTTTAAAAATTAATATAAACATTATACAGCCGAAAATTTAAGAAAGAAAACTATTTTATTTCTGAAGTCGAATTTATACATTTTTGTCTGCTACCAAAATATTGAGCAGTCCAAATCTACTAACCAATCAAAATTAGCCATTTTGTAAACAAATTTCCCCTCCAAATTAAAAAAAAATCAATTCGATAAAAATTGTACCGCAGGAGCATTTCATGAGCGATCACCCAGATAAGACGTATGAAAAAAACTGGAGGATACGAATTTGATGTAAACCACATGAGAGAAATAACCATATCTGTGAATGACATTAAAATGTAGTGTATCGAAGACGAATCAGTTAAGTATAATGTATAATGTTTCAACACAATCAGCAGCTGGCACTACCTGCCGTCTGACCACTAACCTTAAAACTGTGTACATATATATGTAATTTTTGTTGATGGGATCACTAGTTAGAATGAATTGACTACAATAATAATGATTTAATGATGAATGATTCTGTTGTTTTTTTTTTAATTTGGCTGGAATTAAGGTTCCGCACGCATTGCCACAAAGGCCCCATGGTGCAAACCTTAGATTCTATCAAATCATTTACACGCGTTCTGCATACCTATAGCAAATTGGAGAAGTTTGAACCTAGGCAGAGAGGATAATAGATGCACAGGGATTGTCTTTGAATTAAACACATGAGATCTAATACAGCTATCCTTTTTTTAATGAAAGTGCGTAATTAGTCAGCTTCGAATTGAGCTTACTAATAAAGTATTTCGTCTAACGGCAGATGGGGGTGAACGACCCCGCTTGCTTTAAGTGAAGTAAAGCAGAATTTTTGATTATTTTTTTACCAATGTAAAGAGGCAGCAGGTTCAGGTCCATCTGAACATGAACGTGAGCCAAGTTTTGCCAAATTGTCTGCGATTTCATTACCTTCAATATCACAATGCGCAGATACCCACAACATCGTAACTTTGTTATTACGGCAGAGAAGATTCATAAAATGCTTACAATCCTTCACCAGTTTTGAGTTGGCAAAGGATTATTTAAGGAGTTGAGAACAGATTTACTGTTAGTACAGAAAATAACAGGTTTACCACTATCGCGAAATTAATAGCTCTATAATGGCACAGCGAGAAACCGCGATTTATTCCGCTTGAGAAATAGTACAGTAAGTACCCAAATTGCCAGAAGTTCTCAGACCCAGCGATGGGCAGTAGATCGAAGCCAGCACCCTGTTCAGAAAGAGAGCCATATGACAAAAATGCTGTAAAAGTTAAATTCAGGCAATAGCCTGTCATTAAACATCAATGAATTTCCGGTACAGCTGGTTTAAATACACTAAGAATTAACCTATGTTCCGATATAGTACCGAATGCGTTCCACGCCCCATAACATATTTCAAGCGAAACGCCGCTGAGCACGTTATGCCAAAAATGCATTACTGTCGCTGGGGCAGAGATAGAATAGACACCATAGAGTCTAGAACCGGAGTCGAAGACATGGTAACAGCCCTACATACGATATTTTGCAAACTGTTGAGTTTAGTAAGTCATGATTTTAAATTGACTACTGGCTACCAAACCACAGAAGCATATGTTAGCATTGGTAGAACTAGTAATTTGTATATAAAAGAAAGAATTTTGGGTGTAAAGCCCCAAGAGTTGCCAAAAGCTCTTCAAAAGCTAATCCGGATGATACTTCCAAGAGAGTTTATTATCTAAAATAATACCAAGCTGTTTGACGTAGGCTGAGCAATTAATCTTACACCCAAAAAGAGATGGCACAGAAAATGCATCAGTATTCCTACGTCTAGTGAATACAACTAAGTCAGTTTTAGAGGGGTTTTTAAGTCAGTTTTAGAGGGGTTCACATGTAAACCCTTATCAAGACACCACTGTTCTACAATGAGAAGAGCGTGTTGCGTTAAATCAGATAATTAATTCAATAATGCTTACCAGAAACTGTCAGAACCAGGTAATAAGCGTAACTTTGAGCGATGATGCCGGATTCCTAAAGTTTTACAAGAAGCTCGTCAATGACCAAAAACGACAACAGAGGTGAAAGCACCCCTCCTTGTGGACAATCCTTGGCAACTTTGACTGAAATCGAACTATCATCTAGCTTGGTGATAACGATTCGAGATTTAAGCATAAATTCAATTCAAGTGACCATGGTAGATTCGATACCAAATTTGGTACAGGCATTAGTAATCGTATTGACCGATGTACTATCAAAGGCTCTTGCAATATCCAGGAAAGTACCCACAAGAAACTCACTATTACACAGTGATCTTTAAATCCTATAGTTACAAGTTCATGTAGTGCAGTTTCACAGGATTTGCCAACCCTGTTAGTTGAGCGATAGTTAAATGGTGATTTCTGAAGAATCTATCAACAATCCTTTCTAAAGATTTGAGAAAGGTTGATGGCAGTCAAATAGGCCGAAAAGACTTGGGGTCAGAATAGTCCGACTTGCCAATTTTCGGAATCAAAATAACTGTACGGTTAACTTCTTATTACGGTGAGGTTCAAGCGGCGGTTTTTAAAGGTTGATCTCTCACTCTCCAGTTTAAAACTAATTAGTTTGCTTAGTTCTTAATAAACTAAAATTTATTTTCCAAGTTTAAATAATTATACTGCCCAAGTGGCAAAATTATTTGTCTATTTGTTCGATAATAACACTAAAACGATGACATCTAGAAAAACGTCCAAATAAAAATGATTTTTTTTCCTTTTATTAATTGACGACAATAAATTGAGCAAAACCGTCAATAACGGCTAACTACATCCTGTCCCGCAGAATATATTTTAGCAGGCAAAAACGTATAAAGTCGACTTTATACTCGTGCTGTCTAAAAATTATATTAACTAATACGTTTCATAGTTTAGTCGATTGAGGCAGACAGTATTAGTATAGACTATATATATATATATATATATATATATATATATATATATATATATATATATATATAGAACATAAAGGCTAACCAACGAATCGTAAGAAATTTAAGTAACAAGGCATTATTTTTATTTTCCAATATACTCGGTAAAATCGTATATTTAGTACTCGAACTCGAAAAGAAGGGCATTTTTATTTATCGAGTAGGATCGGTTGTAGATTATCTGAATTAATTGGTTAGATGATATGAAATATTTGGAGACGGATTTAGAATAAGACAATGTGTCAAGTTTATTCCAGTTTAAGATATTCATTTATATTCACCACCTGTATAACTGGTTAGATATTTGTTTGATGTTTTTCACTATTGTTCTATAAGATTAGCGCCACTTGTTTTATATAACGTAAACACTATAATATATATGGCTGATTTTATTTTAATTCTTCACAAAAAATGTCGATCTCATAATGACAGGTTCGAATGTTTCGTGATGCTCGATCATTCGTATATCTATAATAGTAAATGCGTGCTAATTCAACCATTATTTGGTTTTCAATTGATTGATTTAAGGATATCCTGAATTTGAAACATTTTCTTCAAATAAAATGTCGATTAACCATTGAAATGAAACCAAACTATAGTAAAAAAAACTATTTTCTATGCACATATATATTGGTAATAAACTAGTTTCACTTCAGTGTGTATAATACATACATAATTGTGAATGGTTTCGCATGATAGACAAAGTGAATGAAAATTTACAAAAAAAAAAAAACTATTCCTATGTAATTATTAGTGGTTGATTTATTGTTAAACTTAAGATTTCTGTATATATGTGTATATGTACATATATTATTCTTATTCTGTAATTAAATGTTACATTTTATATTAAATCAAGGCTGTGTGTATATTTGATGACAATATTTATGTATAAAAAATTGAAAAGTCATTTATTATTTGTGCGAGATAAATTCTTTGCGGTATCTGGATATGCGAAACGATTTCATTTCCTTTGGTAATGACCAAATTTTATATATATACATACGTACATAATATTATGTATATCGCATTTTGTTGCATAAATAACTGTGTCATTTGGAAACAATATATACATACATACGTATAGACGCGTATATACAACGATTGGGCAATTAATTAGTTCTGAATTTCAAGCATAATTAGTGCACGAAATTGCAGATTAAAATAATTGATCATAATAAAGATAATAATATAACGGTTTTTTTTATAGGAAGTATTTTCTTTCAGTCCACGACTTGTGCAAATTTAATTGCATTTTATAAAATATACAATCAATTGAATGAACAACTCTGACTGTATACATACACACGATTCTTTTCTTTCGATTTCCTTTATAAAAACAAAATGTTATCATCTTGTTTTGGGTCGTTTACCTTTTTAGGGGGTTACATTATACATAAAACCGAATATGTACATATAACCAATTTTACTGTTTTTGGATATAATATCAGAATTTTACGGTTTATTTAATACAGTCGCGAATAATTACATTATACTCGTACCTATATAGTTTTTGTATGCAAAATTTATTTTTTCAATAAACTTAAAATTTTATGTCAATCCAGGATTTTGGTGTATGTATGTATATATACATAACATAACCTTCGATTTCTTAAGTAGGTATAATATATAATAAATAAATAGTTTAGATTACGTAATAATATTAATTATATAAAATGAAAAGTGTTTGTTAACGTATGTATATTAACTATATATAATGTCTATAACTTTCAATCATCCGCATCATAGATACAAATCAAATTTTTTTTAGCGAAACTTTCGATTGATGTTCCACATAAAATATATAAAAATTCCAATAATGGTAATTAAAAATTGATATTAATTATTTTAACTTATATAATTCGATTGTAGGGTTACATAATCGCAGGCCGTCTTTAAATTTTGTAAACTTATATATAAAAAAAAACACTTAACGTGTTTTGCCTTTATACATATTTTTATATATTACATAGAACTTTCAAGATGTCATCCAATTTCATTTGGTCTTATCATTTGGTGCCATTTAATTTTGACCGCATAAAGTCTGCCGGCCGATGAAGTCATAACCCCGCGTCATTATTCATTGTGTCCAATATATGTGTATAATTAATACCAAATAAATGTATATCGGCGTATGTTACAGAAAACTTAATTGTATAACTAGTTTATAATTTAATAAAAAATAAAAAAAATTTAAAATTTTTACGACGTACTAAAATTTTAGCAGATGATAAAACATCGATTCTTAAAAATGTAGTAAAAAAAAATATTTTACAAAACTTCTTAAAAATTACGCGATAGGGTGACTAACTATAATATTCTTATATAATAGATTTATATAGTGTTACAGGTTTACACAGTATAATCGTGCTATAATTGAAGATCTTTGTTCGAAATTAGTGAAGGCTGAAATATAGTTTAGTCATTAAACAATTTGATTTTTTTCTTGTAAGTATCACATAAAGCGTTAAACATAAAACGATTTTTATTTATTAGCGGCAATTAATTCATGCCACAATGCATACTATTTGTCCAGTAATGAGCTTATATATGTATGTAAATTGAGTTTAATGAACTTCTTGTTATATACATACTCGTTTAGATATATATAGGTGGTATATGATGCAATTCATATAAATATATAATATATATATATATATATATATATATATATATATATATATATATATATATATATATATATATATATATATATATATATATATATATATATATATATATACATATATATATATATATATATATATATATATATATATATATATATATATATATATATATATATATATATATATATATATATCTAAAGTTATTGCCATAAGTATGTGCATAATTGAAATGTCCAATTGAATAATTTTTGTTATTTTAAATTTAAGTTAATTAATCCAATTTCAAGAGCACTGTGTTGAAATTTTGGTTTTTATTTTATTTTATTTGATTGAGTGATTATTTAAGCCAAATAATAATTTGTGTCAAGATTTCTGGTTAAATGTCCACATGTCAAAATTTATTCTGAATGGTGGAATTGTATCATAAGGACATAAAACTTTTGTGTATGTATATGTATGTGGAATATATAGGAACATAAGTTTTATATATTTATCAGACCCCACTTTGAGCATATGAGCCCATTTCATGTTTATGTTTTTCAGCAAACATTGCCAATCAACATTCTGCTTTCGATCAAATTCATGACAAAATTATACTCGATACGACAGTCAAAGACAACCATTGTAATAAAATTTTGTTACATAAGTCGAGAATATCTCTATCATAATTGCAAATTTATAAACAAGTTGGAAAAGGCGTCATTTGATTTTATGAAAGTTGTTTATTTTGTTATCATATATAGCCAAATAACTAAACTAATTTTATTATCCGATACAAGATTTCGAGTATTCAAGTGTTTTGAGAAAAATGGTTTGAATCTTAGACAACTTAAGTAAATATCATTAGCTCTGTATAGATATTTAAATTAGCCAATATTTTCCTCTTATACTAGCTAGTAAAACTACTGAAATAAATATTTTAGCTAAAATTGGCTAAACAAATTTAAATTGTTTGTAAATGGCTTCATATTGGCTGCGGACAATATTACGGTAATACTCGGATAAAAGTCGACTTTTACTTTAGTTTTCGATAAAGTCGGAATGAGCTTAAAATAAACAAAATAACGAGTTTTACCTTAGTTTGGTAATTGATTTACCCGAGTTTTGGTCTGCAGCCAATGAACGACATTGAGCTGGAAATATCGCTGGAATGATTCAATTTCAATGTATACGTGATATTGACAACCCAATATTTTTTTTTGAATCTTAGCTAAATTTCTTTTTTAAACTTTTATAAGCTATCCTGACATTGTCTTTATTTGATATCCATTTTAAAAATGAAATTTTAGAAAAAAAAAACAATTTCGGATCGAAAATTTAGCAGAGATTTATTTAACGAAAATAGCAAAGACAATTTTAGTTTGGCCCAATAAAATGCGCCGTTTTATACTTAGCAAGGATAAACACCTTATTACTAGCGATTTCCTATAGGTATTTAGGCTGCGGACCAAATCACGGTTAAACGAAGTACATGGGTTTGTTTATTTTAAGCTTACTCAATCCGTAGATCATTAAAAAATTAACAACCTAAACGTTAAACTGTTACTTTTGTGTAAACTCGGTTTACCTTATCTATTGAGAAAATTCAAGTAAAAGTTGACTTTTACCAGTGAATTGGGCCGCAGCCAGGATTGCCACCTTTTGAAAAGTAGGACATTTTAGCATATTAATTTGAATTACCCTAACGTCATTTCTTAAAATTATATTGTTTAATCTATATAAAATATAATATAAAAATATTTCATAAATAAATGTAAAACATATAATATATTAACAAAAACCAATAAGTTATAAATAACTAAAATAATTAACTTATAAATAATAAATTGTTATGAAAAATAAATCCAATTTTCTGCAACTTTGATTGCTGTTAATTGTAATAATAAGTTCTGCTTTTAGAGCTCAACAGAACATTGATTTCTGTTATATGTCCATTTGTTGTTCATTATGAAAAACACCCTTTATAACTGACGATGAAGCAGGAATACTTAAAATAACATTTTCATTCTTTGTAAAAGAATTAAAAAATTGGCTCCACCTTTCCGACGACATACTTTTGTTTTGTCAATCAGATGAATTTATAATTAATTTAATATTTTCGTTAGTAGAAACTATTTCTTCAAAAACTTTATTCTTGTACTTAAAATTTCAACAGTTTCGATATATGAACAGTTGTAGAACTGTCCTACGTAAAGAAAGGCGGGTGGCATCCCGCGCCTAGTATAGATAGGCTGATCAATTATTTTCCAGCGCAAAAGAGTATTTTTACAAAATTTAAATATTTGTAGACGATTAACTAAGCAATAAACTATTTTTGCTGTTCATGCAGTCCAGGCAATTATTTCATTCGTTATAAAATCAGTCCCTGATTTTGAGCCAAATCTCCCAACTGACCTCCGCGGGTCCTATAAGCTGATCAAACGAATATTATTTTATTTGAACTTTAACACGATGTTGTTTCTATTAAAAACCGAACCGATAGAATGAGCACTGTTTCACATTTCAAGCTAAAATTTATCATAATTCAATCGTGTATCCAAAATTTTCAAAATTCAATAATACAAATTGAAATTTTAGAGTTATACATGCGAAGTTATACGAAAAATGAATTAAACAAAATTTTTAAAGCTATAGAATTAAAGTTTAATTTATTTCTTTTGTATATTTACATAAATGTAGATAGAGCACAAAAATAAATCAAAAATCCAAATTATTTTAAAAGTTTTAAAAATTTCATATTCATCAAAGTTTATCATTTAAAAATTTTTTTAAATCAAACAAATGTTCAAAATTTTAATTTAATAAAATTCCTTTTAAAAATTTAACGAATTAAACATCGAAATTATACTACAGTTCTGAATTTAACGAATTATGAAATAAGAATTTTTTAAACAAATTCAAAATTTCCATTCTAAATATCGCGATCTATGAAGTTGTTGGATGAATTAATTTCCGGATACTAACGAACCTATTAAATTCGAATTCAGAATTTTTAGAAAGGTTCAAAAAATTCTTTAAAATACCAAACTTTTTCAAATGTTGACTCGATTAAATATTTGTTCGAATTAAAAAATTTCGAAATTAGATTATATTTTAAATTTAAATTTTGTTAAACAACGCAAATTTTAAAAATAATTTTAACCGAGAGTTAAAATTACGAATTCTACGTGCATAGTCAAAGTTTCTGCTAATGCAGCAGTTAAAATGGAAGTTTACGAATTTGGGATTGTAAAACTTAACCTAAATTCGATATATTGAAATTTAATATTTGGAAAAAGGCAAAATTTAAAAAGTTAATAATTCAAACTGGAATATAAGATTGGGAATTGTATACCTAAAAAATCGGTTTAATACGGGACTATGAAGTTTCAACCAAACAATAACTGAAATACCATTTTACAAGTCTAAATAAGCCAATTAAATTCTACATCGAACAATCAAATTAAACATTTTATTAATTAAATTTAATAAGTCTGAATTCGTAATTTCTAGACGATCATCGAAATTTTAAGAAATTCGTAATTTCATTTTTTATAGTTTTTGATACTTTTAAAAATTCAAATTTCCAAATATTTCATTGTTCGATAGTTAGGATTGAAATTTCGAATTCAAAATTCCGTAATTTTTGAGAAATGTTTCGTGTTTAAATTTTGAGTTATAATATTTTCAAAATATTTAAAATTCAAGTTAAAATTTCTGAATTTCGAACAAATTAAATTTTTAAAATTTTAAATACATTTTTCGACTCTAAAAACTCGAATATTGTTATTTTCGTATTGTTCACTTACAATTTGTAAAATTCATTAATTCAAATTTAAGAATAAGTTTAGATTTGCTAAATTGTAAAAATACCTAAAATTGAAAGAAAGTTACATTAGAATATTGGAACTATGGGAAAGTTAAAGTTAACTTATGGGAAAGTTGAATTTCGTACATTTTTAATTCTGAATATGAAATTTCAATTTTAATTATCTGCCTTTGAATTTATACATTTGGAATTATAAAACTTAAATTGGAATTTCGTTATTTTGACCAAGCAAAATTTCAATGTTTAATAATTAAAATTTAAATTTCGAATTCAGATTGGTACGATTTGGTTTGATAATTAAAATTTTACACGAAATTCTAATTGAAATTAATTTTTGTTATTTTCGAATTCCCTAAAGTTTTAAGATATTTTGTATTTGCACTAAAATTTTTTAAAACTTATATTTCAGATAAAAATTCAGATTTCAACTTGTTAAATTCAGTCTCAATTCGATACATTGAAAATTAAATATTTCAGGAAAATCTAAATTTTCAATGATTTAATTTGTACGAAATTCAGAATTTGTAAATTCAATTCGAATTTTTAATTGAGAATTTAATGAAGAACGGAATTTTAAAATTTTTAACTAAATTTTACAAACTTGAATTCATCTGTCTTTCAATTTGTTTAAATAAATATTAAATATTAAATTTTAACGTATTTCTATACGAAATTTCAATTTATATTTTAGTTAACACACAGTTTGGATTAATTTGACAATATTTTAAATTTTACAAGTTTAAAATATTTCAGGAATTTATTAAAAACTTCAAGCATTTATTCAAATTTCATAATTTTTTTTTGTCATATTAAAAATCTGAAATTCTGTAAGCGTTTTACATTTAATTTAAAAAATTAACCAATCTGTGTAAATTAAACTTATTAAAATCATTTTAAATTGTGTAACGTTAAATTTAAAAGTTCTTTAAATTTATCCATATTCATAATTTTGAGCAAACTGTAGAAACATTTATAAATAAAATTCCAGAAATTCTGAAAATTTTAAAGAGTAAAACGAAACAAAAAGAGTACCAATACTCTTGAAAAATGTATATCTGGTCACCATAAGTAGAGAGTTTACAAATTGTAGTGCCTTAATATTTTAGAATTTCCAAAATTGTCTTATTAATATTTTGTCATATTTAATATTTTGTAGAACCTATAACTGGAGTATGAGCCCTCAACCAATTCTAATTTTATTCAAATTATTAATTTCATTTAAAATTTAAAATTCGGCCTAGTTATTTTGCATGGGTATTTTTAGGTCGAATTTTTAATTTAAAAATGCATAGTTACGCTTGGCATTTTTTTAGGTCGAATTTCCAACTTTAGAAAAATAGAACCGGCTCGTTGTTTTAAGTTAAATCGTATATGGAGATTGTGAAACTGGCCTGTGGTTTAGGTTCATAACTTCCTTCATATTTGGAAATTCAGCACAACGTAAAAGAAAATCCTGATGTAAAAAAATAGGCTTAAGGGCGCCAGAAATAAAAATAAAAATGATATTTGTTAAATAGATACATTTTTGTAGGGGCAATCCAAAAATTTGATAGAATGAAATTGGAGATTTTTAATTAAAATTATTTTCCAACAAATGTTGACCACAAGTTCAATTTTAAGAATAAAAATCCCCAATTAAAAACTAAATAAATCTCATAACTTTTAGATGACTAAAGACATATATCTATATCTATATATATACATACAGATTATCTAAACATCGTTACGAATTTAATTTACATGACGCATTAAATACATATAGTGCGATATGTTTAATAACCGGCATCGATCTAAGATAAAAATGACTGCATAAATCGTATAACAAATTAGTTTATTTAATTATGGTATATGTTTATTGTTTATAAATTAACAACATATAGCTATATATAATCAAATTTTGAACTATAAAAATGCCCATAATAGATAAAAAAAAATGTGAAATCTTGTTATGTTAACATTAATACATAATTATTGCTATGTACGCGTTTGTATGTTATTTAATATACGTTACAATAATAAACATAAAAGAAATGTTTTTAAGATGATTTGTTTCTGAGACCGCGCGCGCATATAGAGTTTATACGTGATTTCTAATTACGTAAGAGCGTTCTACGCTATAATAAATTAAAATTCTCATTGATACATATATACATATGTATGTACGACCTAAGATGAAAGTTATTAGAAATCATTTTGTAAGTAATATTTTAGAATATATATATAGTCGGTTTTATTATCAAGTCACATGATGCTGATCCTCGTAAATTTATTTATAGACTAATTGGATTGCAATTTGCCATATCGCGCTTTTATTATTTTATATACCTACTGGTGCCAAAGTATATCCACCACATACACACAGACACACAATCAAACTGGTTTTATTGACAGAATTTTTTACCCCGAAAATTCTGTCCGCTCATCTTAATTAAAAACTATTATTTATACATACATATATATACATATATAATATAAGACAGTTTTGCTGTGGTATATAAAATAAAATATAAAATGCTCTACAGCTATAATATAGATCTAGTTTTTCGAACAATTTCATTTTATTTCCAATATATGCGATAAAAGTATAAATATTGAAGGTCATTAACTGTTTTTAATTTCTTAGAAGTATAAAGCTTATGCAAATATAATATTATTTTTTATTATTTGTCGTTAATAAAAACAAAAAAAAAAATGAAAGTTAATCCAAATTTAAATATATTATTCCGAATGTTTTCTTTTCAATTTGTGTACTGTGTAATTATAAATCGCTGAGCGCTAAATGTGGGCAGAAGAATTAATTTATTTAATTCGAGCGATTAGAATATCGCACGCGGAATACATTATAAATAATATTTATTATAGAACACAATATGTACATACATATTTATTAGCGATTGTATTAAAGTATTAAAATTAATTTTATTTTAACATATTTTATTTGCGAATGGCACAAAAAAATATTAAAAAAGTTGAATTCGTTTATAACAGAAAATTGTCCTCTTTTATAATATCATTTACGTAATTAATTTAAAATCTAGACCATTTATATATATTTACATATATGTATATGAATTTGAAATACCAACCTGATTTATTATTATTATCGGATTTGGTTTCAGCACCAGATATAATTCCCATTGGTATCCCATTTATTTTAATTAGCAGTAAACTAAATATTATAACACAATATATTGATCTCATCTTATTTTGTATTTATAACACTGTACTTTCAATTATTTAATTATAATAAAACTTATTTTTATTCTTCACACTTGTACTAATATATTTTAGAATATATCCTAATATTTCATCCTTATGTATATTATTATAAAATCACTATATAAAATAATACAAAATCGAAATTATAATAAAAAAATATTAAAAATTAACAAATCGTAAAATTGCACCACACTTGAAACAAACCAAACACCAACTTATCTCGACAACGGTCGTCAACAATCTGAATGAAAAATTTACTTTCTACTTCAGTTTATAACTTTGTGCGCTTATTTGGAATGAACTCGCGCGCGCGGTTTGTATATTTTTTGTTTGGTTCGGTTATTTATTTTATTTTATTTTGTGTTTGTGTGTATGTGTGTGTTTGAATACACAATAATATAACTTATTAAATTATTATAAATAAGTATACATAGCTATCAAGTAAATAGATTTATCTATATATGTATCAACTTTCTTATAAGTTGTAAGGAAATTAAGATTATAATAATATTTATATTATGGAAACTAGTTTTATACCGCGCACATACACGTGTTTGGCACGATTCAAAATGACTCATTTAATATGCATATACATAATTAAAGATTTAATGTAGAGTGGAGTAGTTTTTATGTTTGAATTATGTACATAAAGTATCGTAATAAGTGATAGGAATGGAAAGTATATGTTTGTGATAAAAGTGTTTGTGTGCTTTGATTAAGATGTGCGCTGATATGAAGTGTTAAATCGATCAGTGGTGATTTAGGTTTAGTCGATCAAGTTTCATTTTATCAAATGTTTTTAAATTATCAGAGATTAAATGCAGAACCTTTAAATTTACATAGGTTCAAATAGGTCCTCCCCATAATTATTCCCATATGAGAATTAAAAATTAAACATTTTTAATTTTAGTTTTTAAAAATTTTAACTTTAAATTTTAGAACTAATATTTTCTAAAATTGAAAACTTACAGTTTTAAATTTTAAATGCAGAACCTTTAAATTTACATAGTTTTAAATGTATATAGTACTTCAGATTGAATAGAAATTTCATTTAAAAAAATCTCGTTTAAATTTGCTTCAATTTTTGAGAATTATTTATTTATAAATCCCACGCCATATTTGTTCCCATCTGAGAACTTCAAATTCGTTATTTTAAATTAAATTTTTTTAAATGTTTACTCTAATTAAAATTGTCTGAAATTAAGAGCTAAGAGCTTTAAATTTTAGATACAGAACCTTTAAATTTACATAGGTTCAAATGTATAGTACCTCACAATATATAAAAGTTCCATTAAAAAATCTCGTTTAAATTTGCTCAATTTTTGGAGAGTTAATTTTTATTTAAATTCCCTCGCCATATTTGTTCCCATCTGAGAACTCCAAATTCACATTTAAAGTTTTAATTTAAAAAAAAATTATTTTTATACTTTAGAATTAATATTTTCTGAAATTAAAAACTAACATGTTTAAATTTATAATGCAGGACCTTTAAATTTACATAGGTTCAAATGTATAATACCTCAGAATTTATAGAAGTTCCAGTTAAAAAAATCTCTTTTAAATTTGTTTCAATTTTTGGGAATTAATTACTTTTTAAATCTCCCGCCATATTTGTTCCCATCTGAGAACTCCAAATACATCTTTTTAAAATTTTTAAACGAAATTGTCTGAAATTAAGAGCTAAGAGTTTTAAATTGTAAATGCAGAACCTTTAAATTTACATAAGTTCAAATGCATAGTACCTCAGAATTTATAGAAGTTTCTTTAAAAAAAATTTAGTTTAAATTTGCATCAAATTTTGAAACTTAAATTATTTTTAAATTCCCCGCCTTATTTGTTCCCATCTGAGAACTCCAAATTCAATATTTTAGATTAAATTTTTACTTTAAATTTTAGAACTAATATTTTCTGAAATTAAAAACTAACAGTTTTAAATTTTAAATGCTGACACTTTAAATTTGCATTTTTTGAATTTTATAGTATCTCAGAATTGATAGAAGTTTATAGAAGAATCTTGTTTAAATTTCCGTCAATTTTTGAGAATAATTTTTTTTTTAAATTCTTTTCCATATTTGTTCCCATCTGAGAACTCCAAATGAAACATTTTAAATTTTAATTTTTAACAATTTTAATTTTAATTAAAATTTTCTGTAAATGAAAACTAGGAGTTTTAAATTTTAAATGCAGAACCTTTAAATTTACTTAGTTTCATATGTATAGTACCTCAGCATTTATAGAAGTTCCATTTAATTTAAATTATCGATTAAATTTATCAAATTGGAAATTTAAATATGTAATTGAATTTCAAATTCGTTAAATTTAATTAATTGTTAACTCCAGTGGAGCTTAAAGAATAAATCAACAACAATTGAGAATTTTTAAAAAAATAAATTTTTACAAATTGGTTCTGAAATTTTTGAACTTTAAAGTTCAAGTTCGTTTAAGTTTTGAAATTCTGAACATAATTCTGAAAAAAATATTCAAAACATAATACTGATAAATTTCAAAATACAATTGTTAAAGTTCTTCTCAATTTCAATCTCAATTTCCATTTGTGATTAAGATTTTAATTCGGGAAATTTTATAATTACAATTTTGAATCTGAAATTATCGTTTAGATTTAGGGTCGAAATTTCTAAATTTGTATAACTTAGTTTTTAATATTTAGAGTTTTAAGAATCGCGTCATAAATATCTAAAATATGTACAATATCATTTAAAATTTTGTGACTGGAATTTTAATATTTTGCATCTGACTCTTTATACATTTTTAAAATACTCTAAAATTTGAAATATATTATGTATATATATATATACCATAGCAGCGCAGCTCAAACTATTTAAATTGGCGGCCCGTGCAAAATATTTAAAATAATATGGGGGCCAGTAATTTAAACATTTGTATTCAGTACGCGTTTTTCATAAGGTGTGGTAGAATCCTATTTTTGGTATTTATGACAAGTTCAAGTATCTGAAAACTACCTGAAACTGGTTATGTACCAAATATAACTATAATGTAATAATTGAACAGTATAAGTATTTTCAATAATGCTGCGGGTGTTCAATTTAATGTCAGAGATAAAAATCTATTTTTGAAAATTTCTTTGTATATTATATTATATATATATTGGATATTGAGTCTCCATAGTAATCACATAGCCAAAGATTTTACACTCGGGTTTTCAAATGCTATAAAGTGCTGTAAAAGATGTAAAGTGAAACAAAGAAAGAAACTTAATTTATAGTGTGTACAGCTTTAACATTTTGAAAAAACAAAACAATAATAGAAGTCTGGTTTCTGTGCCTGTGTACAAGGCACAAAATTGTTATGACAATCGTGCCGAAAGAACACTTTCGTCATAACTCTTATAGATCCAGAGTCGTTTAAATCATAGTATTCATGTATAATTGATGATGAAGTATGTACGATAAAAAATTTAAACAATTTTCGTAAAATATTACGGAACACCTGGAACGTTGAAACAACTTTTATTTAATATTTTAAATAAATTATTCTAAAAATTATTTAACCGGGTATTATTCCTAGGGATGTCTGGCCGAAATTCTTTCATGATTTATATAATCCCTACACATTATAATGATTTTGTCATTTAGCACAAACCCAGAATATTTGTATCCCTGTAGGCCTATAAATACATGTCAGAAAAAAGATTAAATACTTTTTTCTGACATCTATAGGGAAAAAAACGAATCAAATCCAATTCTTTTTGCCACAATTTGCCCACTTTTTACTAGAAAAATTGAGTTACACATTTTTTTATCACGTATGCTTATTATTTTGTATCCTGTAATATTGTATTCACTCACTCTTGCAATTACATATATTGTAAGCACAATTTTTGTTGCATTCTGTTTATATTTTCTAGCCGCTAATTGACGATTGTTAAAGTAGGCTAAGCTCCTCTCGCGGAAAAAATGATTATTTAAAAGAACGATCCATTTGAAGTTTGTGTTGTTGTTTTTGTATTCGAAATTAGGTGGCTGTGTGTCACGTCAATGGATAGATAGTTTTATTTTAGAAAAATTCCGCTACGTGGAATCCGTGATGCCCCACGGTCATAACAAAACTATGCAAAATATCAACATAGAAAAACAGATTTTAGCGGTAAATACATCCGGAGGTACCGATAAAATAAATCAAATATTTTTAGTAGTAAAAGCCTATCGATGTATATTAGAAAATTACAAGTTTTTCTAGCAAATAAAAGAAATTATATTGATTTTTTATTACTAAAATTTGCGCTTGGTTCCTTTACTGATTTGCTAGAACTGCAAATACAAGTTACTTGTTAACGAGTGTTGCTTACATTAAAAATGTATAAAATAAGTTTACGCGTTAATCTTATTTTTAGCAATGTGGTGGTGAAAACTAACATAGTTTCTTGTAAAAATAATACGATCCAATATGAGGCAAATTTGGAAAAAGCCTTGACAAAATCATGATTTTTACTGGTGATTTGTCATTAGCCGTTACAACGTCAAGGGAAAAGACCAACACATCCCGCAAAGCGCAACAAAGAAATGTGTGCGCGAAGAAAAAAATTGTTTCAATGCAGTTTAATGACCTTGAATGAAATGTAAAATTCAAAAATTGATTGTATGGCAGTTTGCGATCAATAAAAAATTCTGCATATGGGTGTGTCTTTTGAAAGAAAAATGTCGTTTTCTGTGGTATGTACAAAAATTGTGTAACGGCCAAAATTTGTAACGAGTTAACATTATAATTTATTAATGAAATGTGTCGCTTTGGTTTATACTCCATTGATAGGTTGTGTTCTGTACTTAAGTGGCAACCTATTATTCGTGTGTCAAATAAATTGTACATTGCATAACTTTTGTTGCTTGAATGGCATAATATAGATAGAGGAAATAGGTGTTGTTTCGATTGGATTTCATGGTGGCCTGATTTGTCCTAATTTCGAGTGGATTCACATTTTAAAATTAAATTTAATCAAACATTTAATTAATAGTTAGTATCCACTAATATCTAATTGTGGATTGCGCAATCTAAATTGACTTGTCGTATAAAACCAAATTATACCTGAACCGCAAATCTATATGTTACAAATATTAATAGCAGACAGTTGAAATATTGATGGTGTAACAATTTGGACAATAATATAACCGGTTCGACGAGCGATATAAGTTCAGATGATCAGCTTAAAGAAACAACCAGTAATTAGCAGGTCGTAAATTTTTTTTGTTCTTTAATTAAATTTATATATTTTTGTGGGATATTTACATTTCGATTTTATGTTCTAATTTGTGAGTTATCTTATTTAATTTAGCGTATTCAACCGATTTGTGTCTTCAATTAATTTCTTCAATCTGGCGAGTTTCCAACTTTCAATGTAAAACAATAAAAATTAAGTCTATATCTTTAATGCTAGAAAAAGAGCTGACATTTCGTCGTAGCCACCAATTCGCAAACTATTTCAATTAACTCAAATTACAACTCATTTAAACCGATTATACCACGTCATTTATCAACAGCTGAACACGGCTTCCCCCCAGGAAAATCTACACTACTAAACGGGCTGGGTTTACTAGCAAACCAAATACTACACATTCTGGTAGTTTAAAGCAAAAGCTTAGTTATTGAAGATATTGATATAATACCTCTATAACATGAGACATCATTTCTTGCACCAGTTGTAAAATTTGGCGTCACTTTGGTTAATTTCCATTTCTGAGAAAACTCTGTTAATTTTAATGATTTATTAAACAGTAAGCACATGGGGTTTGCCAATTTTTTGAAGACAATACGTGGTGTTAGTACAGATATGTTGTTTTCACTATTATTTGGATTTTCATACTTATTGATGTCTTCTGGCTTGTATATCTTGATTGGAAAACTCGCAAACATGTTCAAACTTAAGGGTTGCAAGATTTCTTTCCAGTAAATGTCAACCATAATTAATTTCACATTTTGTTTTAAAAATACCTCCAAAAGTGTTTATGATCTTTCTAATATAGTTTTTGAACTTTATCTCAAAGTACCTTTCGAAATTTTGATGAATTTATGCTTGCTCCCCTCAAAATAAAATTAAAGAATTTTTTAATATGCTTCTCTTTCTTGTTTATAAGATTAATCAGTTTGTCATCATACCATGGTGGATATTTGGTTACATTGGTTTAGTCAGAGCGGGAGAAATAAATATTTCTATGCCTGTTGATTAGCTCATCCTGGCAGTTAATTTGTTCAAAAATATACGAAAGCTTATTGTATCTGCTTTTTTGATGTTGTTATAAGTCCTGCGATTTGGGTGATTGTGATTTACCATTGATTTCATCGCCCATCAAAATTATTATTTTTTCTCATAAATTGAACTCAGTCAGATTTTGAGCATTATTGATTTCAATAATTGTGAAACATCACGCCTTATATATGATAATATCAGTGAGTCAGGCGGAAGATATATGTATAACGTATATGAATATTGATTTACTGTTAATAGCTATTTAACACGAAATTGCTCAATGGATAGGTTGGATATTTCAACTAATGCATTTGATAATGATGAATCGACGGCTACGTATATTACACTTTCGGTTTTCTTAGTACTTATTTGAGGCGAACGAATTCATCTATATAAACCAAATATTGGCTTGAAAAGAATACTCATATCTCTTTGTGAAATGATATCTCGCAATGGCTGCGCTTGTTCCAAATTTCACTGTGTGTATGGTAATTTTAACATGCTATAGTTAATTGCTCTTTGCCCAATTTTGAAAAAGTTAAGTAGAGTGTATTCGGCAAAACCGGAATATTGGTAATCAACTGGCATTTTTAAAATTGACGGACCATGTTTTGATATTAGTATAGTACAAAATTGGCGGTATATTGACTGTAATGCACGTTCTACGTCCGCCGGACAGCTATACGTTGTACTAAGATGTTTATAACTACTTATTTGCATCTAAATAAAGCATGTTGGCGTAGCTAAGTCTGTCGATATACGGTAATGGTTTTAATCACCCAAAATAAACATTTTGCGACAGTTACCAAATAAAACTTCTATAAGCCAGAAGTAGTCCTGCATTCATCAATATATTCCGAGTCAGTTTTCCAATAAGAACTTGACAACTTTTTTTTTTTTAAATAAACCATTTGAGATATCTCGAAAATTTTGTAGTACAATTAAAACATTTATGTATGGAATTCGATATCGTTCATATGTTTTCAACGGGCAACGCAATTTTCGATGACTCGGCCACGCATTTCGACGGAAACGGCCGCTATCTCTCATTCAATATTGGCTCTGAACTTTTCAAACGATACCGGCTTGTTGGCATAGACCAATGATTTCACGTAGCTCCATAAAAGTATATAGAGGTGTTAAATCACACAATCTAGGCGGCCAATCGACAGGACCATTTCTGGATACAACGCACGTTCATCGAATTTAGATCTCAATAAGTCGATTGTGAGACCCGCTGTGTGGCATGTCGCACCGTCTTGTTTAAATCACATATCATTAATGTCTAGCTCATGCAATTGACCAAAAAATTAAGAAATAAGGTAAGAAGCGATCGTGCGGTAATTATTTTTGATGACTTAAAAGATTATATCAGCGTTCTTACATTTTGATGCAACCTTAAGTAGTATGTCACTAATGCCATGTTTGGTATAGATCTGAGGACGAAATCTTTTCGTTGAATATCCGTTATATAATATTTAATGTTTGTTTGCTGAATTTGCGATTATTATTTTAAACAATCAAGAAATCAACAAATCACGCAGTCGAGCCCCAAATTATGTGCCACAAAATTAACATCACTAACTACATTTTATCTGATTCATATACATAAATTATATACATATATATTTTGTGGTACAAGATTATATTTATGTACATAAAAAAAAATGTTTTCACTTCTTTTAGAAATCTTGTAGAATTTTAATTTTATTGTTTTATGCGGTTGAAGCACAGATAAATAAATATATAAATATAATAATGCTAAGGTGCGGACAAAATTTAGTTGAAGGTTTTAATATATAAATTGAGTAATTTTCGCAAAACAAAAATGTATATGTTAATTGTTGAAAGGGGTTTTCTTTTATAAATCGGTTGTGGTAAATGATCGAAGAAATTAAATTATACGCATCAAGGTTAGTTGAAACTAGTGAATTATTTAAACTGAAGTGTGCTAGAATAAATAAGTAGGCTACTTCGTGCTTAATTTGTGAGTGCGACACACATTTTACTCGCGTCTGTACCAATAATAATCAATCATCTTCCTTGAACAATAAGAATGAAATATTAGATGTGTGACATCTTTCAATTCAAGTCAATTCTATATAACTTTCTAAACTTGCTTTTGAACAGTAAATAACTATATAATTTAAATATATGAATATTCATATGCGGATTAGAATATATGTACATACGTTTGTGTGTATATATATGATTCATCAACTATATATAATTTCTAAGGTGTTGTATCTAACAATAATTGTTTAATCCCATCTCACCTAATAACATTAATCTTTTTCTTGCATTGTAGAAATTTTTGTTGAACCTACACAAGAGATTTACAATAATTTAATTATACATAAATTCTTATTATATTCACATAATTTTAACGTTTCTTTATAGTAAATAAATATTTACGTCATTTTCGCAATATACATATACTCGTATTATATATACAAGAGCCTCTTATCTTTCATATAAAAAATTATAAATTTATCTCGCGCACATGGATTATTTAATTATGGATATTACATATAGTTTGCGTAGATATATAATCATTCAAAATTAATCCCCTTACCTCCTACTATAGTAACTATATAGTAGATAATAAATTTTAGCATTTTTGGCTAATGGCTTGATATCGCATATTTGATTACTTTTCTAATATATCGTCGTCTTATTAGTAATACTCGTATATATATATATACAAAACATTTTGTCTCGATGGTCAAAAGAAAACAAAAATTTACTAATGCCGCAGGTAAATATTATTTATAACCAAAATTATAATTTTATATATATACTATATAGTCATGTATACTATACTTGAATATCAAATTTACAACAACTGTAAAAATAAAATATTTATATTCATATAATCTTAATATATAAAATAAGAAGAAGTTAATTTAGCTGCCAAGAAGTCTAGCATGTTTTCTTTTATTAATATACAACAACAACAACACCTCGGAAAAAAATATTCTGCGAAATACAATATCATTAATTTTATTTAAAAAAAAAAAGTTAAATTAAGAAGATATACACACAAAATGCTTAAGAATGACATATTCAATTTTAAATAGGTATTGAAATCTATTATGCGCGCGAATTTATTAATTAATTTTCTGTTTGTATAATAATTTTAATAATAGACAGTAAAATGATTGTACCGCTTATATTTGTATATGTGTATATATGTACATATAAATTCGAGTATGACTGGTCAAAAACCAAAATATCTTCATCTTTTCACAAAACACAGGGATAGGTTCATTGATACTGAAACGCGCGTCATTATATGCAAATGTATACATAGAGACTCAAACTATTCTACTTCTCCGTGTTTTAAAAGTTTAAAACCAAAATAAAAAATGCACCGATTGGCAAGCCATCGGCCTAAACAATTTATAATTATAACTTACGTTCCAGTCACGTCCCAAAAAATCGGGGGCAGGTTAATCGGGCGAACGCCGTGGCCAGTTAAAATAAGAAAAAACAAGATTGTCTTGTTCGATCGTCAAAAATTTCGCGCAAGACAGCCATAGTTGGACGAGTGTTATAGCTGCGGCTCCATCTTGTTGGTACTATTAATTCATTAATTAATAATCATCGTGCTATAATATGCCGAAATATTCTAAATAAAACTAAAGCTAATCTATCTAATAAAGCTCATTTGGCTCGCACGTTATTGTTGATTTTTTTCGAAACGAACAGGAAAAATTGGTGTTAGTATGTAAAACTTAAAAAACACATACCATACTAAACTATCGAAATATATGTTGAAATAAAATAGCAAAAAGGTAGATTTAATTAAAGTTAGTTTGTACACTAAACGTTCGGATTGGTCTAAATTTGAAATTTTGTTATAACGGATAAAATCAAGCCCATGTTGATGCTCCCCATGAGATTCTATGCAATTTCTAATGTGACTTTGCCAGCAATATTAATTGTTCCATTTAGAACGCTTATTTTCGGCTATCTTATCGCATCCGCCATTCTTCTTCTTCACCTATAGAATGTGTTTTTAGAGTAGTGTAAACTATATAGCTTATTCAGGCCAAATCTTTGGTACTAGACTAGTTTATCACAAGCAATTCATCGCAAATAATTCACCCCAAGCAGTCCATCGCAAGCAATTTACCGTTACCATTTCAAAATTCTGATATTTGGACTACTAGATGAGTATTAGGCTATTTCTTGATCAATTATGATAAATCTCAACATACTGGATGGAAATTGATTTTTGAATAAAGTTTTGGATGACCAATTTTGAAGAAACTCAGCAATGGGATTATAAAATGATTTTACGTAGAATGAAGTTCTGGCTTACCTATACTGAAACTTAACTGAGCTATTTCTTAATCGATTCTGATGAAATCCGACATGTTGGATTTAAATGGGATTATAAATTGATTTTTATTGTTTTTAAGAAAAACGAAAAGCACAAATCAATTAACAATTACCTAAGTAGCCTTTCTGGCCAAAAATACATTGATTACTTTCTTTCGAAAGCGACTAAATGAATTAAAATGACTTAAAAGAAGTTGTTGGCCTTGTTATAGGCCTTGTTTGCAACACACCTTGAAGACACTTTATAACCCCTACCTCGACAAACAGCGAATGCAAATACTACACCAATAATTAAAGTGGATGAACATAATATACAGCCTCTAACACTGCAAGCGTTAAAATATGAAATCTATAATAGCCTAAGTACAAAAAAATCTCCAGGGTGTGAACATGTCCCAAATAACGACAGAAAATCGCATAGGCCGATTTCGTTGCTCCCAATCTTATCACAAATATTCGGAAAGCTACTGCTGAAATCTTAAAACTCGTCACCAATTTAGAGTAAGTGCACAGAATTACAAACATAATTAAAGATGAATTTGAAAATAAAATAGGATGCTCTAGTTTATTTGTGGATCTAGCTCAAACATTTGACAAGGTATGGCATATACGAGCATATAAATAAACTAATCGTCTATGTCAGAAGCAAAATGCTGATATACGGCATATGTTGTCTACAACTGGGTACAAAGGGTCCCAACGATGGTTAAATAAACTCTTTTGTAAATATTACTGGGACGAACCAATGGGTTTTACACCTTTACAAAAATGTATAAATTAAGATAGATACTCGTACATTGCTAGATGATTTGTAAATCAGTTGTAATAAAAAAATGGAACACGCTTAATGTGATCGCATTAAATTTTGCACCTGGCCGTATCATCGTGTACATACCAGTCGATATACATATCGACGCTAAGTCAGTCCATAGTATGTCTGCACCGAGACATTTCTGAAATTTCTTAGCAAAAGAGTACGCACCCCTATCGATTGGTCTCGATAATTCTCGCCCAATATACTTTTTGCAATTCTCGAGAACTCAATATTTATTTTTTGGGAATTTCTGAGAATATGCCAAATCTATTTTTTTTAACTATAAGTCAATTTTTAACTATCATAATTTTCTCTCACTTCATCATATACCACAGATTTGCATCAACATTTGGAACATATATGTAACAGAAAATCAAGATTCGATGAAAAGATTGAAAAGTAGTACAGAACCAAACTCAACGTCAACTATTGATAATTCTTTTCAATAAGAAGCCGCCTTTGAAATTTAGAGAAATTGTAACAGAACTTGCAGCAAAATACGTGCTCACCATATCGTGCCTTGAAGCTGCACCAACTAAATCAGTCCGCTACAACGAAACCTAGCCCATAATTTATTACAATTTTATTACAATTTATTACACCAGGTCCCGATTTTATTACACTTGCCGTTCGCGAGAAAACCGTGGGTGGAGTAACAACAAATTGAACCGAGCAAATAGCGCAGTGGTTAAAGCTGCGACGTTTGGATCGGGAGGTACCGGGTTCGAATCCCAAAAGAGGCGGGATGCAAAAGGGATTTTTCATCTCCCGATTACGATCGGTGATTAAATTGAAAACATCTATGACCCTCTGTTGGAATGTAGAACTCATGGGCCGACCATCTTTCATGTCACTGTACAGGGTGACATGGAGCTATGCAATGCGCAGATGGTATACTGTACTTGTGTGAATGGGATGAATGAATGGTTTGAATGAATGTTGTGTGAATGTAAGGTAAGGCTATGGACCAAAAGAGTGTCTACCTTTTAAAAAAAAAAAAAAAAAAAAAAACAACAAATTGAACTTAGACCGCAACTTTGTAACATTTGATGTAATTGTGACACCGAGATAAAACTTGGGCCAGAACTTATTACAAATTAATTACATTTCATTGGTAAGACGCTGAAAAATAAAATGTTAATTACATTTTGTGTAAAAATTAATTTATTTTAATAGAAACCTACAAAGAACAATATACCAAAATATTTGATGGTATCACCTGTAATAATTTATTACACCAGACCGCCACCGTAGTTTGGATAGAACTAGCTATTGTTTACACTATACGGTAAATATATACCTTCTAAAGTGGAGAGTTTTAATTATTTTGGGTAAAATCTATTTCAAGTCAATGAAAAATACTAAAACGACAAGTGTAATAAAATGGGATCTGGTGTAATAAATTGTAATAAATTATGAGCCAGGCTTCGTTGTGGCGGGGTAATTTGGCTGGTGCAGCTTCAAGATATTACTCCTTTGTGTTTTTGAAATTAGAAAAAATGTTATGAGCCGGCTAGTCTAAAAAATTTATAACTCCAGACAATTAATCTTGATGCAGTTTTTTTGTTACTCTACTGGAATTCAAGAACACAATATTCTAAATAATTGGAAGTCCCGTATAGAGAATTTTTCACCGTTTTCTAGAATAGATGCCATATTTTGTCAGATGTGATATACAGACTTATTTGTCTGATAATCCGAACAATATTCAAAAATAGTTTAGTCAGCTGAAAACAACTGGGTACATCCGAGTTTACATAATGATCTATATACATCGTTCAGTTCCGCACAGCACCAATTATGTAACATTTAAAAAGAGAAAACGCAGAGCTGCGTAAGACCTTATACCTCTTTAAACTATATATAGTGTCATGGTCAAGTACTGCATTTATATGTAATATCGAAAACGTGGTAAGCTTACACAATTGGATTAAAGCAACGGCTTTTGAATTGATATAGATAATAAATTGATAATTAAATAACACCACGTGATACACCCATTATATCATAATTAGAGGATAATTGAGTATATAAAGCATGATTTAACTGTTTTTAAAATAAAACAAAAAATATTTTGAAGAGAAAGTAGTTACTTAATCTATTTGATTGTATATATCTAAAGTTTAATTATATCATCTCGACGCAGTCATATATATGATTGTGAGCTATTATGATTACAACAATAGTTGTCTTATGTGTTTCTTTAACTAAATAAATAAGTTTTGTATACGAGTAAGTGTGTTTTAAAATTCGTGCTAGAGTGTCATTAGAATGTCTAATCCGATTATATCGACATAACTAGTTCTCCTCTCTATATATATTATGTATATATGTACTACGCTAGAACAAAAAAAAATAGTTTTGAATTGACCATAATATCTATAAATAAAAAGCCGAAAAATAATTATTAATTTTATCTAACATAACATTACAAGTTTTACGAAAATGATTTTTATTGACCACGATGATTAATTATATGTATTGATATACTCGCTTAGTTGATTTATTAATTATATTGTTTGTTGTCCATCATATACACATCAGGTAATTTTACACGCATGCTGCACTTCGTATTATACAAATGTTGTTAACTATACATACATATATTTACATTAAATAATTGAATCAATAAAATATTTGCTATATACAAAAGCGAAAGTATATATAAAGAATTTGTTGCATAAATTTAAATTATTTTCGGCTATCCAATAATAATATACCAAAGTAGCTATACTATACAACAATAGAAAGCATTTCTAATCATTATTTATTGGTATAAATGGTTATGAAATTGTGAGAATTTAGAAATAATATTATGTGGACTTAATATTATCTTATTAAAGACATCTCTCATTTAAAGACAACCATTTGCACATGAATTTAGTAGTTATATGATCGTAATTCGTCTTAAATGAAAACTATCTAGCTGTATCGTGCAGCGATCTTTGAAAGAAGAACCACCATATGGTAGGCGCAGAGGTCGTTGCAGGCAACGTTGGCTCCTCGGTGTAGAGAACGACTTGGCTTCTTCTGGTGGTCTAAGACACTATGACGACCAAGTCCAAAACCGTTGGAGCTGGATTGTTGACACAGGAAGGGGCCAGTAATGGATATACATATGTAGATATTTCTTGGTTTGTGTCCTCAATTATATTTTTTGACATTTTTGATTAAAAATGTCTTGTTATTTGACAGTAAACAACAAAATTTTAATTAAATAAAAATACGTATAAAAGTAATTTAATTATTTTCATTTATAAACAATTTACGATAAACACAATATATCGTATAACAATTTGGTTTCTTTCGCGGTTGTACAAAGTATTTAAAGTAAACCGGCCGATTTGTAGAGTAAAAGATTTAACCGGCCGTTAATAATTTAATTTTCTATTGTATCGATAGAAAATGTAAATATTTTCAAGTAAGGTGCAAAAAAAAATTAAATTAAATTGAATTTCGGTTAACAACAGGGCATAACTGAAGAAAAATTCTACTAAACACAGGGATTTTTGTATAATCGGTCAAACGTGGTTTTCTGTTCCAATTAGCCATATTCCATCGTCGAAAAATAATTTCAGAATTCTATTTGCATTCTATACATGTAAAATTTTATCATGATCGGCCAAGGAATGGTTTAGTTCCGTTCCATTTGGCTATTTTCCAGAACATCAGTCAAAGTTATTTTAAAATCTCATTTCCATCCAATCTACTGGGTTTTAATATTATCGGTCAAGGAATGACCTAGATCCGTTCCTGTTGGTCATATTCCACAACTTCTGTCAACAAATATTTTAGAATCTCATTTATAACATCTTATCGTAGACACAATAAATTGTGTCTACGATAAATTATTATACGATACATTGAAATACGATAAACTGTTATACGATAAATTATTTACGTTAAATTGTATTGCTGGCATCCAAAATTATTATTTTAGAATTCAAAAACATTATATACACATATACGGCAAATAATTAATTAGTCGATGTTGATAGATAATCTAAGACACAAACCCAAACTAATATGTAAATTTATAAACCAGCATATGTAGTAGCCTATACATGAGCGACAATTGGGAATTATGTGAAAAGTATATACGTCATTACACGGTATTACATACATTACACGGTATTAGGTATTTAAAAAAATTACGTATATCAATAAAACACAACTATTTGACGTTTTAATTTTAATTTAAAAGGAATATCTGAATAGTCAAACTATTACTTTCGTGTGTATGTTGGTTTGCTTTACTCTAGTTTTTTATAGGGCAAATGAATTTACCGCAAACTCTATAGATAGCAGTATTTTACAATAACTTTTCCCCAGGTAAAATTCATGAACACGTGATTTTACAGAGCTCTCACAATGCAAAACTTTTTACTTTTTACTTACAAGTTTGTATGAATTTCATTTTGAGAAAAAAAAAATTTTTGTTCGTTATGTTGGTGAAAAACTTTTAGAAAAAGTTATCGAACTCCTAACTTTTGCCTTAAGAATTGAAACGAATGAAGTTAACAACATTTTAAAATAGGCGCCAACAAATATTTTTCGTTAAATGTCAGCATAACATAACCCAACAAAAAAATAATTTATAATTTTCTATTTAGTACACTGTCTAAATACTATTATAATTAATTGTACTTTCAATTTTTATTATAAAATTAATTTTTTTTAAGAAATACGAGAACAAAAAAATTATTATTAACTATATAGAGGTTGGAAAATTAAATGTCACAATTTTTGTAAACAACTTTTGTAAACAATTCTTAATAATGATGAAGTTGGCTTCAATTTAATTTTCTTTTTCATTGTGCGAGCTAAAAAAAATCAAAAGGCAAAAGGCAAAAGTCAAAAGTAAAAAGTAAAAAGTTTTTGCATTGTGAGAGCTCTGTTAAATAATTTATTATTTAATCGAACGTTTTTGAATTTTGACGCAAGGACAACAACAGCACGATCGTCATTGCCGGATTATGGGTACCCCGAGCCCTGGGCAAGTGTTAAAATAAGCAAGCCCTAACAAATTTCCAGTTCACCTAACCTGTTTAATTCGTTTTTTTTACACGTTCCATTTAATTTGAATGGAATCTTTTGTCACTTGTCTCTATATAGGGATTCGAATCTGGCACCTCCCGATATAAATGTCACAACATTAATCACTGTGCTATTTGCTTGGAGTAATTCGAGTGGAACGCCGAATTTCTATAAATCATCTTAATTTCAATTGAAAATTAAAAATTTGAAAAATATTCCAAAATTTTAGTTAACTTAGTACGTTAATTTAGTAATTTTAAAATATTTGAGTAATTGGAAGAATGCAAAAATGAGCACGTTAGAATTTTTTATAACCTCTGTAACTAACTCGGTCGATGAAAACAAGAAATATCTAGGGTCCAATATATGATCCTTGAGGAACACCCGAGGTAACTCTGATAACTTTGGATTTCTTATTTCCAATTAACACATATTGAGTGCGGTGTGTTACATACGAGCTGAATCATTTTACAAATTTCAAAGAAAATCAAAATGCATTAAGACTATCGAGAACTAAAGTCCGTGTAAATTACTCCACCTGATAATCCTTTTCAATTTCGTTAATCGTTTTAATAGTAAATTCCATTAAATTTCTGGAAGTTGATCTGCCTGTTATGAATCCATGCTGTTTGTCAGATATATGACGTGCCAATATAATTTTAAAGGTGTTGCAAACAACCAGCTCAAATAATTTTGGAATTGATGATGTCGTTTAAATCCCTCTGTAACATGAAATTTCATCTTTTATACCCGATGATGATATAGATGATGGTATATTATCCGGCCCACATTCGGTGGTAAAACCAGTTAGTGCAGACATAATAATTTCATCAGTAATACTATAGGAGGAAAGATCGACATATTGTTGTTGTTATTCAATGTGTGTGCTGTATTCACGTTATTGTCAGTTGGTTTGTATACAGATTGAAAAAAAGAAGCAAACATATCAGCTATTTCGTTGGCGTCACAGCTGTTGGTGTTATTGTAAGACATATGGGTAACCCCTAAATTTCTCGTTTAGTTCTAAAGTATTTCCAAACTTGTTTAGAAGTGTATTTTAACTTAGCACCAAACTCACTCGTAAACACCAAACTCATCATTGTATTGAAGGACGATCAGTTTATCCGATTCCAACCTACTTTTTATCATTCTAGCATAAGCTTTAGATTTTACCGGCCAAAATTATTGGGTCGATGTGGAACATCAAATCCGGTCGGTAAAATGAGTGACGACGACGAGCCATTTTCTTTCCAATGGCGCTCTAATCAGAAAAAATCCCAAGATACGTTGAGGAATTGTAATATACGAATGAGTGAAGCAGAAATGGATAATATCGATCCTTTCCAAAAGAGTCAGGTTCTACTGAGGTCTCCTACGAGAGCCTGTAGCATGTTCACCACGAAAATAATACCTACAGAACTTGTGGAGCTATACCGAGAAATGATTTTCCAGAGGACAACAATTGTTCTAAAAAAGAAGAAATGCTGTATCAGGAATTGCGTAAGGCCAATGCTGCATTGGATGAATCTAATAATTTAAATAAGCAATTAAATGATACAATTGCTTGGATGCAGGAACATATAAGGATTCTTGAAAACGAAGTTAAAGCTCTTAAAGCAAAGGAAAACGTTGATTCTCCTCCTACCCAAAAAGTAATGGAACAAGAATACCATACGGATGAAGAAGAATTAGCTCACGAAACTGAGTGGATTAGAGTAAAAAGTCAGAGAAAAAAAAGGAGAAGGAATGATATACCTACTCCTCCTCAACTAAAAGAGACAATTCCTAAAATAATCCAAAACAATCCAAACAAAATTACCTCCACCACCCCCAATAGTTATCGATGGAGTTAAAAACTATGATCTACTGTATGAGAAAATTAAAACAATAACTAAACCAGATAAGTTTAATACAAAATTGATGAGTGGAAACAACATCAAAATAAAATTAGCAGATGGTGAAACCTACAGAGAAATGACAAAAATATTAAGCGAAGGGGGACATTCCTGGCATACGTTTGAAAACAAACAAATCAGACCAATTAGGGTAATGGTTAAAAATCTGCACTCTACATGTAAACCAGAAAAAATAATTGAGGACCTGAAAGGAAAAGGTTTTAATGCAACTGAAGCATCAATTAAACTAAAACGAAGAAGTAAGGAGCCTTTGAACATGTATATGCTGACATTCAGCGCAGATGATGATATTGAAAAAATACATCAAATCAAGTACATCTTGGGATGCAAAGTTAATATTGAGCCCCTAAGAAGATCTATAGGCTTATACCACAATGTAAAAAATGTCAAGCATATGGACATACTCAAAAATACTGTAACAAAGAACCCAGGTGTGTCAAATGTACAGGTAAACACCATACTAGAGATTGTGTCAAACCCACAGATGTACAGCCTAGATGCGTACATTGTGGAGAAAACCATCCAGCTAACTACAGAGGATGCAGTGTTGCTATTGAATTGCAAAACATCAAAAATAAAAACATACATGCTAAAAATACAAATGTAATAAAGAAGCAAACTGTTGGAATAAACAGGCCTGAATCATTTAAAGGAGAGTTAAGGTGTAAAGCGTCGATAGCCTCTCAAGCAGAAGTGGGCAAAAAAACTTACGCTCAAGTAATGATGAGTAACGAAAACAAACAAAAAACTCAAACAGACGACATAAATCAAACGCTTAAGCTGATATTAAGCAAACTTAATACTTTTGATCAGCGATTACAGAAACTAGAATACAGTACCAAGGGAGCCATCCCTAAACAAAACTATGTCTAACGACTTAAGGATTTTATGCTGGAAAGCCAATGGACTCCAGCAACACCAACATGAATTGCAAATGGTTCTGGACGCAGAGAAAATCGATGTCTGTCTCATCTCTGAAACTCACTTCACTAGGCAATCAATTATCAAATTTAGAAATTATAAAACATATCACACTATTCACCCGGGAAATACTGCCAAGGGAGGTAGTGCTGTTATAATTAGAAATAGTATTAATCACTTCGAGGAATTAAAATATGAAACAGAACAAATACAAGCAACAGCTGTTAATATCAAGACCAAAAATAACTCTATTAGTGTTATTGGAATTTACTGCCCACCGAAATACTCTCTAAAAGAAAAAGATTATCTTGAATTTTTCAGTAAACTACGGAAAAGATTTGTAATTGGAGAAGATTTTAATGCAAAAAATACTCATTGGGGTTCTAGACTAACAACAACCAAAGGGAAAGAACTCCTCAATGCTATCAGAAAATACGGTTGTGAAGCCTTATCAAATGGTAAACCGATCTACTGGCCAACTGATCCAAATAAAATACCAGATCTGATTGACTTCTTTATAGTGAAAAATATATCTGTAAATTATATACATATAGATGAAAGTTTTGACTTACGCTCTGATCACTCCCCAATACTTTTGACATTAAGTGAAAGGATCATTAAAAAAAAAAGCTATCCTAGTTTAGTAAATAAACACACAAATTGGGAATACTTTAGACTGTCTTTAGAAAGAAAAATTAACTTAATGGTTCCGCTAAGGAGTGAGGAGCAATTAGAAAAAGAAGTTCACAAGTTCATATGTGACATACAGCAGTCAGCTTGGGAAAACACTCCTGAAGTTAAAAAGAAAATTAAGGGAAACAACTACCCTAGAGAAATTAGAGAGCTTTTGGCAGAAAAAAGAAGGGCAAGGAGAATATGGCAACAAACTAGAGCTCCTCAAGATAAAACTAAGCTAAACAATCTGACTCAGCTACTTAAAAGGGAAATCAAAGATTTGAAAGACGAATCTATCAGTAACTACCTCAGAAAATTATCTAATGATACTAGTACTGATTATTCTCTCTGGAGAGCAACCAAAAGAATTAAAAGGCCAATAATGCAGATTCCTCCAATCAGAACAGAAGATAACAAATGGGCCAGAAATAACGAAGATAAAGTACGAAATTTTGCTGAATACCTGGAAAAAATATTTGAACCACATGATGACCAATCATTGGAAGCCGAAATAATAACTGGAGAGGGTGTACAGGAAAGTGAAGAAATCCTACGAGCAACACCAAAAGAAGTCATGTATGAGATAAAAACAAACATGAATCCGAGAAAAGCGCCGGGTTATGACCTTATCACAGCAGAAATTTTAAAAGAACTACCAAGGAAAGCATTATTAAAGCTCACCAATATTATAAATGCCGTCTTTCGATTGGAATACGTACCCAGCCTTTGGAAAATTGCAGAAGTAATTATGATTCCTAAACCTGGGAAACCACCACACAAAACTGGATCATACAGACCAATATCACTATTACCAGTTATGTCTAAACTCTTTGAGAAGTTATTAGTAAAAAGACTAAATCCGATAATTGAGAGGAAAAAACTGATTCCAAATCATCAGTTCGGTTTTCGCAACCAACACTCAACATTAGATCAAGTACACAGAATAACTAATATTATTGAAAGAGCATTAGAGGAGAAAAAAGTCTGCTCAACGATATTCTTAGACGTTGCACAGGCCTTTGATAAAGTTTGGCACGAAGGACTTAACTATAAGTTAAGAACTGTACTACCAATGCAATTCACTACAATATTAGAATCATACTTGAAAGATAGATTCTTTAGAGTAAAATTAGACGATTCCTATTCTGGATTGAAAGAAATCAAGGCAGGAGTACCGCAGGGCAGTGTATTAGGTCCTGTCCTATACCTATTACACAAGTACACTAATGATCTCCCTGTATTAGAAAACAACACTGTGGCGACATTTGCTGATGACACGGCAATCTTAGCTGTTGGAGATAGCAACGAAGAATCAACTCATAGTTTACAGTTAGCTATTACTCAAGTACATAACTGGACCAAAAGATCAGTTCACATCAATTTTACAAACAAACGACTCGAACATATTCCGGTTACAATTAATCAAGAAATAATACCGTATGCCAACACGGCTAAGTATCTTGGCATGACACTAGATGCAAAACTACGATAGAAAGCACACGTCAAAAAGAAAAGTGAAGAACTGGGGCTTAAATATAGAAAGATGTATTGGCTGATAGGAAGGAGCTCCGCTCTATCAACATACAACAAACTTCTATTATATAAACAAATATTAAAACCGGTTTGGACTTATGGTATCCAACTTTGGGGTTGTACCAAACAGAGCAACGTGGAAATCATCCAAAGATTTCAAAACAAAGTATTAAGGATCGTTGATGCACCATGGTATGTTAGAAACAGAGACCTCCATAGGGACCTTAAAGTGGACACTGTTTCAAAGGAAATCCAAAAAAATGCAGTGAGAAATAGGCAAAGGCTCGAACAACATGTTAACACTGAGGCAACTAAGCTGTTAAACAACACAGATATTGTTCGCAGGCTTAAACGAACTAAACCTTTTGAGCTGGTGTAATTGCTAGTGTAAACAGCGTAATGCTGATGTAAAATCCACAATAACGATGTGGTTTAATTCAATTTATCAGACACTATGGAACACCAGTGGGAAGAAGCCATAGATTAATACAACATAGTAAATTAAGTTAGAATAAAATTGCTCATTAGTCCAGGTGATTAGATTGTAATAATTGTTTATTTAAAATATTTAAATAAAATTGAAAAAAAAAAAAAACAACGTTTTTTTTTCTTAGGAAGGACGTGGCCTAGACACTTTTTTGGTCCATCACATTCACACAACATTCATTCAACCCATTCATTCATCCCATCCATTCACACAAGCACAGTATATCCTGCGCATTGCATAGCTCCATCACCCTGTATACAGTGACATGGAGTTCTACATTCCAGTAGAGGGTCATAGATGTTTTCAATTTAATCACCGATCGTAATCGGGAGATGATAAATCCCTTTTGCATCCCGCCTCTGTTGGGATTTGAACCCGGTACCTCCCGATCCAAACGTCGCAGCTTTAACCACTATTTACTCGGTCATCGTTAGTATTTAAAATATCGTCCCATTTAATTGTTTCCAAGTATTGATGCAGACCCTCGTGGTCAGCTTTATTAAAGTTGAAAGTGGTTTGTTGGTTATGTAAAATTTTTTTTGGTAAAATATCCACAGAATCAAATAATATTTCCACCGACTTGTGATAAATGTCATTAACGACAAATGCCGTTGATGATTCTACAACTTTAAATATATTAACTTCGTTGGTAAAGAAAAGATCTAAAAAATGTATTGGTACTAAGCATAGTATCGACGGAAATCGATTCCGCATCTAATGTAATGTTATATGGGAGTATGCCATTCACTTTGTGGTCGTATTTCCAGATGACATTTGGCAAATTTAAATCACCAAGAATTAGTGTTAAATCAGAGGAATTAGTTGTATTTTTAAATTCACTGACGACATCACTACATTTTGCATAAATGTCACTTCGTGACTGGAGTGGTATGTATGCTGTATATAAATGTATAGACTTCTTTTGTTGATCTTAAGCTTCCCACAAACCTGTTCCACTACTGATGGTTCTAAATTTACTGGCGAACTGTATAGTAAAGATTGTACGGCAATATGAAAATCTCCACCCGATTTGTTTCAGCTAGTTGCTGAAGAGGGATCACATTTATAAACGACATAATGTTGTCTAAAAAATTCCGAATTGCAAATACCAGAGTTAAACGACGTTTGGCAGATTACACAAATCAAGTGGTTTGATTTTAGAATCCAAAGATCCAAAGTTGTAAAACAAGGAAGCTATAGGTGCCATTTTGTTTTATCTCACATATACAACCAAATTGGCAAAGGATTAGGCTTGGCATATTTCAACCTTGATAAAATTGACTTCCTCTAAAGAAGTCTTTGGAAAAACTAAATCAACTAAAAATTCTTTAATCAAAATTTTAAAATTTAATTAAACTTCACTTAGCTTTATAAGAATTAAAATTCTACATTTTACAAAATTTAGATTCTGCTTGATTTTGAAAAATATTGTTAGATTCGTTAATACATTTTTTAATAGTATGTAGTTAAAATAAAAATTCGAATTTTCTTTAAAATTCATGACTTTAAGAAACTTTGTATAATTTTAAATTTTTTTAAAATTTGTATAATCTCCAAAACTTTGTTTATTTTTTTTTTAAGATTTGAAAAATATCCTGAAATTCTACGATTAAGAAATTTAAACGTCAAAATTTATTCTGAATCTCGATTGTACGTGTTCTGCATTCGCACCTAATCGTAATTCGAAACGTATTTTAGCGTAATTTTTGACATGAACGATGGTTTGATCCGTGAATTCCGCACTCTCATCGGAGGAGTGATAAACCAGTTCATCCTCATCCTAATCGAAATCATGCGGATACAGAATCCCTTTTGCTTTCTACATCTGTTGGAATATGAACCGTGGTAGTTTCATTCCATGGATATACTTACGTAGTTCTGAAATATATTGTTTGATTTATAATCATTCTGTTTTAAAACCCCTGTTACAAACAATTTCAATTGTCTGTCGACTGTACCTTGATTATTATTCTAGAAGAAAACTTATTACATAATTTTTGCATCGAAATTTTTGATTAATTTTGCGAAAGAAATCGATAAATTAGTTTGATATCTGAGTCCATAACTAATATGGGCCCAATCGTAATTCACAATTCTATAGATGCCAGACAAAAAATGTTCATCATCATTTTTGTGTAATCCAGCAGATCATAAACAAAAACCTTATGACTAGCGGTTAACTTGCAAGTGATAGTGGATACTCGTGCATGCGATTATACTATACAATCATGATAGTATCCAATGAGTTGAATTATCAAGGTTGATATCATATACATTTGTTGCACCCTGTAAATCGAATTATTGAACTTTGCGATCTCTATTCGCTTATTAGGCTTAATTTTAAAACTATATAGTACGAGTACATGCAAGAAACAAAATAACAAATTTGTATGTAAATAGTATAGTGACACACATAACTATATAATATACAATATAAGTAATTGCATGTTTTTTTATGTTGGTAGAAAATTAGTTTTTATGATAATATAATGTTCCTTAACAATAAAGACGACAACGTTTATATTGTAGATAGCTCGTAATCATGTAATAATAACTATTATTGTTATTGTGTAAGATTCGTGTTTGTTAGTTTTGTGTCTCTCTATTCCATCAAAGCATAAAATGCAATTATGCAAACGTGTAGTAATTTGTTTAGTTAAATAATAGAAGTCGCTTTGATGCGCGATCTGAAAAAACAAGATCGTGGTGAAGATTGAAATTAATGGGCGTTTATTCGGATATATACGTTTAACTATTTCTAAATTAATTTTTAGTTTTATTATAAAACCCTACTGTATATATAATTATATATCGTTTGCTATTATAGTTGAAAGTATATAAATGAATTTCGAATATTTCCAGTTGAAACTCTTAATAGTCGGTATATCGTGTCCTTGATCGAAACCGCGTCATGGATACGATCACTACTGAGATGGTTTATAGTTTTGCACGTCAATTAGCATAACATTGAATAGAGTTGCATATGTTTAACATAAAATTTAATTGTTAAATTAGTAGTAAATAATAATTAAACTGGTTGAATAATTAGAATGGTTTTTTGACACGAGGATTATAAAATTCTGGGAAATTTATACGTCCGACGATATGTTTTAATAACATCACTATATATTATTATGTTACCGATGCTCAATCATATATTAATTTCCACCTACACTTAGGCAGTTTGGCACCAATTTAATTAATGTCTCGAAACAAAGCCTGAGCACTATACATAAATTCCAAATGAACCGAACAAGTAACACAACACCCAAATAACATTTTTTGGCAAAACAATTTAAGAAATTTATTTTCGGTATAAATCATCTTGCACGTACATACATACATACATATGTTTGATACAAAACGATTTTTTATTATTCGCGCGAATGATATTGAATTATTTACCGAAAGCATTTTATTTTTGTTTTTAAGTTTTTGTAAATAATAAATTAAAATGTCCTAAAAAACAAAAAGTTTTATCTCATTTCTTGTTTATCAGAATATTGTGTACGACGTATTATATAGGTATGTACGTATATGCAAAACATCACGAAGAATTAATATGAGATTTCAGATAATCAAAAATAATAATCTCCTGTTATCTTATGACCAAATAAAAACCCAAATTTAAGAAATCAAAAATAAAAACCGTAATATATTTTTTATTAGTGTGCTTGATACCTGAGGAGATTGTGATTGAACTTTTATTTATTTCGTTTATATACTAAACATAACGAGTATCTAGCGTCTTAAAATTTGTTTGCGAGAAATATCCAAATACTGGCCCCGACTAAACGACAAACTGATTTTCTAAACTAGAATTTCATATTTTTTACAAAACTAATAATTTCGGTGTTTAAATTAATAATTTGATGGGGTGGGAAAGTGGGCTTAAGTCAAATGCTTTACACACAACTCAAATGTCATCCTCACCTGCAAGCGGTGGACCCTGCTAACGAGGCTCTGGCGACCGAAACACGGCAGTATAACCGACTATCGAGAATTTAGTAAATGATATTCTCAAACCAGACCCACTACCAAGTCGTACTTGGTCAGGGTGGTAGATGCTCTATGACCAGTAAAACATACAATGAGTACAACAAACTCATTTAATTGTACTCTAACGAGGCTGGCTCAACGGATTATGGGGGAGCCAATCATTGGTGAAAAGCCCTTTTGGGCAACCCAACTCAATTAGATAAAAACCCAGGGTGGCAAGATCACCACCACCATTAGCGAACACCTTGGAGAGGGATAACGCAGATCTAATGTTAAATCTAAATAAAGATCTCAAATACTTACAGCGAGAAAACAAGCAGTTAAAAGATGCTCTAAATGGAGTAATATCTGAGAAAGAAATCAATAAGATACAGCAAGAAAACGATACCAATGATCATATATAGAGGTTATGTATGAAACAGACGAGGAAGAACTCAACAAAGAAACGGGATAGACTCTGAACCGTAAATCACCAGAGGTTTCACCCGAAATGAAACAATCAATTGAGCAGCTTCCATAGAAATGTACAACAGGAAGAAAAAGCTCAGGCTTCAGAAACAGAAACACTCAAGTAAAGAACTCTCAACCGGAAGTACGAATATACAACTGGAGAAACGAGTGCCACTTATAAAGTTATAATATCTAATTGCAATAATTATCAGAGTATTAGAAACATGGACAGCAATCAGGTAAAATGTCAAGGTACAGCGTTAAAAAGTGGTGATATCAAAATACATGTCCCAAACGGTGATAGCTAAAGAAAGTTAACAGGAGCTCTTAATAAAAAAAAGACAACATTGTATTCCTACGAAGATAAGCAGACAAGGCAAACCAAAGTCATTGTTTAAGAAACTACACGCTTCATTCAAACTATAGAAGAGATAAAGAGTATCTTATGTAACCAGCGAAATACTCCATATGAAAGTGCAAATAGAAGTAAAGGGTGTCCCAAAATTAACACAGTTTTTAGTCTTCAGATTGTGATTTTTTTATTGAATCATAAAATACATAGGATAGCGGTATTTATGGAATATCACATCGTTTGATACGCAATCTTTTATCGAAATTCTCCATGACCTTTTTGCATAAATGTGGTTGAATTTCGTTGATGCAGCGTTTAATTTTCTTCTGTGGGCTTGTTGTCATAGACCTTCGACTTCAAATAACCCCATAAAAAGAAATCTAATGGTGTTAAATCACAAGAGCTATCAGGCCCATTCTGATCACCGAAACGAGAGAGTACACGACTAGGAAATGTCTCATGCATAATTGAATTGTTTCACGGGCTGTATGGCATGTGGCACCATCTTGTTGAAACCATCTTGTCGTCTATGTAAATATCATCCAACTGAGGCAGAAGGAAGTGTGTTATCATGTCGCGATATCGAGCACCAGTAATAGCTATTGCTTGACCAGCCTCATTTTCAAAAAAGTATGGTCCAATGATGCCTCCAGCCCTAAGTCCGCTCGAAACAGTGACACCAGTGTGTTTAGGGTCTCCAACTGATCCAGTCTCTTCGAATTTTTCAATTAATCTCTTAACAGTTGACGAAGTTAAAACACTATTCCGACCATATTTTGTATGACATTTTCGAACTGCGGGTGCCAAACTTTCATCATTTTTAAGATATTCTTCGTGTAACGCCACATTTTTACTCTCGGGTTGCCAACACTTTACTGCACAAATGGCGGCAAATTCAATTCTTGTGTTAATTTTGGGACACCCTTTAGTTAAAAAATCTAAACTGATTCCCCAGTGCAAAAAATGCCAAGTCTAAGGACTCACGCAAAACAAGGGCCAGAAATCAACTCAGCCACAACAAGAATATCCACAAAGTTTAGGCCAGACCAAACATTAAACAAGCTATCAAAAACTAATCCAAATGTGACATGTGCTAGATGCACTCACTATTGGAAATTCGAGAAGACAACAGAGTTCTGTTTCAGTTCAAATAGAAACACACCTTACTACTCAAAGTCATATAAAGGCCAGCTATGCACATACCACCAATAAGAATAAATAAGGGTCGCCTGGCTAAAAGCACAGAAGAAAAGGCAGAAAGTTCCGCGGATCATCTCGAGCATACCTTCCAGCTCAATTTAACAACACTTAATCAACGGGATATACTGATTCAAAACCATACAACTATCCTGAGATGGGAAATCCCATTAACTAATGCTAAAATAGTGAAACAGGAAATAAAGAACCATGTAGTACTTAAAAAATCACCAGGACATGATTTGATAACTGGAGAGATTCTCAAACAACTACCTAATAAAACTATTAAAAAAGTATCGGACTTGATAAATGCTTCCTTCAGACTCCGTTATACCTTTATCATGATAATAATAATACCTAAACCAGGTAAGCCACCATGTGAATTAACCTCGTGCAGGCCTATATCACGTCTTCCAAGTATGTCAAAACTATTTCTGAGACTATTATTGAAACGAATGAAACCAGAAATTGTAAAACGAGGAACTGTTCCGTCCCATCAGTTTGGATTTAGAGCGAAACACTCCACAATCGATCAAGTTCAGAGAATAACAGATTTAATAGAAAAATCCTTAGAGGAAAAAGGCATATCTCTGGACATAGTGCAGACATGTTACAAAGTCTGGATAGATGGTATAATATGTAAATTGGCGAAAGCTCTGCCATTTGAGTATTGCGAACTGCTAAAGTCATACCTGAAAAGAAGATACTTTAGAGAGTTAAACAGGAAGGAATTTAAGTATGAAAGAACCTAAAGCAGGAGTGTCTGCGCAGGGGAGTGATGTGATGAAAATCTTTTCATCGAAATAATGGAAATGATGATCTTTGAAATAAATATAAGGATGCTATTACTGGTCACAAATTTTTTTATCCCAGACTTTCATCGCAGGAAAATCAAAAATCACTCTTTTTTGGATTGCAGCTTGATTAAAGCTTTACTGAGAACCATGCATCAAATTTTCAATTTTAAATTGATTTTCATACGACACACAATTCAGTCTCACCAAGACAATAGAATTCTCACCAGTCAAGGTATTGAAATTCTTCTATAATAAATTGTGCGATGCTTTATTTTAACAATAGACAAAATCCAATATGTATACCAAATCACATTCAAGCAATGTAAATTTATCTTTATATTTTGTCTAGACTAATGTTTAGATATAGTTTCGTTAGATGGCAGTAAAATTAAATATGTGTATCGTACACCGAAAGTTACCAAACTAAACTGTTATACTTCAAATATATTTATCCTAAATGTTGATTTATCAAATATTCAAACGTAATGTGTATATTTACAGCGGATAACATAAGATGAAACATGTTTGAAATTTTTATTTATATTATGGGATTCGGAGCGAACGGTGATGCATATTGCTGCATTGCATATTGAACTTAATTTAATTACGATTCAAAATAAAAGTGAGTACATATATGCATATATCTTATATATGATATTATGGTGAACCCCCAGTCCATAAAAAATACTGTTAGCAGGTATTTTGTACATATATGTGTGTAAATACAATATAATTTATTGTATTGAATAGAGAAGTAGAGAAAATAAAATACACGCGACGCTTGCCAAACATGATTAAGCATGTTCGCATGTCGTCATGATTAATTATTATTATTTTTTGAAAACGAAATTCAAAGCGCGTTGCGCCTCGTCTTATCTCAACGTCATGTGCCACGATAAGATAAATATTTGAGTTATGAAGTGTGAATTGTTCGTCGGTCAAGTAAATTGCAGTAAAGAATTTCGATAATATAAAAACATATATGTATATACGTTATAGATATTTGTCGGACCTATCGAACATGTGTTGGTGTATTACTGTATTAGATAAGTTTATAATAATTTTATTTTATTCCTAAGTTGGTCGTTCTAGAATGTGTATAGACGCAGGTCATTGTTTTAGTTGGCGGTGTTTAAAAATTTCACAACTAGTGAAATTATTTAGCATCGAATTGTGAAATATAATGTTATTGTTGTTATCTTTACATAATGCATTGTATAAGATTACTGTTGTACCGTAAAGTGCAGAAATTCGATTGATTTAGTTATGTCATGTCACTATGACCTAGATTTGTGTTCTTTATCATATTTATATTGCAAAGTTGCCGCGGGCAACGAAATTATGGAGTGATCAAACCTTTCAATATTCAAACAATTCAAAAATTTATGACATTCAAAATTTATCGACTGTGACCTATAAAATGTGGGATCGCTGCTTTGTGTGAAATTGTTTAGCCTGCCTGAACGTATCCTAACGATGCTTTGGCATCCAGGTTAGGGTGACCAGATATACTATTTAGGGTGACTAGATATACAAAACAATAAACAAATTTAAGTTTTAAAATATGTATTAATAATTTTTAGAATTTCTGTAATTTTATTTTAGAAGTTCTAAAAATGTTTCTACAGTTAAAGAATTTTTAAATTTAACATACACAAATTTTTAATGATTTTGATAAGGTTAATTTTTTAAATTAAATGTAAAACGCTTACAAAATTTCGGAATTTGAATATGAAATACAAAATTTTTATTAAATGCCTGAAATCTTTCAAGCTAGTAAAATTTAGAATATTGTCAGCTTTTTAAATTTGAAATTAATCCAAACTGTATTAACTAAAATTCAAATTCAAATTTCCTATACAAATATTTATACAGTTGAATGAATTCAAGTTTGCAAAATTAGAATTTCGTACAAATTAAATCATTGAATTATGAAAATTTTGATTAATTTTTTGAAAATTACAAAATATCTTAAAACTTTATTCGAAAATAACAATAATTTATTTCCATTGGAATTTCGTGTAAAATCTTAATTATCAAACCAACCCGTACCAATGAATTCGAAATTTCAGTTTTAATTATTAAACTTTGAAATTACAAATTTTAATTTTAATGATGTCTTCAAATTTTAAATATTTTTGGTAAAATGAATTTCGTATTCAGAACTAAAAATCCAATTCAAATTCTGTAATTCTAGTATAAGACTTTCAATTTTAGATATTTTTAAAATTTTACAACTCTGAACTTGTTTTTCAATTTGAATTAGTGCATTTTAAAAATTTGAACTGTATAGTACGAAAATAGTCTAAATTTTCTATGTATATAAAAGAGTTATATAAAATTTTAAAAATTCCAAAATTTTATTTGTCTGTAATTCAGAAATATTAGTTAAATTAAATTTTAAATATTTTGAAAATATTATAACTGAAAATTTAAACACACAACTTTTCTTGAGAATTATGGAAATTTTTAAATAGTTAAATTACAAAATTTAATGTTTAATTTCATTGTTCGATGTAAAATTTAATTTTCATATTTATATTTGTAAAATTGTATTTCAATATTTTTTGGACGAAATTTGACATTCCAGTAGTTCGAATTAAAATGTCAAATTCTGAGTTTAATTAAATTTATGAATTTTATAAAAGTTGATAATGAAACCGACTTTGTAGTTATACAATTTTCAATCTGATATTCCAGTTTGAATTATTAATTTTTAAAATGCTTTGCTTTCCAATGATTACACTACACACTATACACTATATTGAATTTAGGTTGATTTTTACAATTCCGGACTCTTAAACTTCAATTTTAACTTCAGCATTACAATAATTTTGAATCCAATTTCAAAATTCGACAGTTCGATGTAGTTGATCATATATTGAATTTTGGAAACAATTTTTTTGTATTCTCCGCGGTTCTAAAATTTAAAATTGTCAAATTTCGGTTCGTTAAATTTTGAAATGGAATTTTATTAAATTTGTTCATTTGTTTATAAATAATAAATAAATTTTAACAAATATCAAAGCTTTGAAACACAAACGAGTAAAATAATTGCCTGGACTGCTTGAACTGCAAAACTGTTTGTTGCTTAGTTAGAATTAGAACGTACTACTCCATGTAGAATTGTTATGCGTGAAAAATATGATTATATGAAGTCCCAACCAATATCATACTCATCGCCTTTTGGTATAGTTAAAATACTAGTTATAGATTTGCAGGCTCTGCACTCTCGAACTCGTATAATGACTGTCGCTGTAACCAGGTATATATAGAAATCGATGAATGCATTTTCCGATTTTTCATACACACATATTCTAATTTAAAGTTTATTCGTATTACATTACGTTGTCCACTTGAATTAACCATTGCACCATTGTCCCTATTAAATGTTAATTTTTTTTAAATATTCGTTAATGAACCGTCAGGTGCTGCATATAGAAATTGATAAGTTGATTCATTTTCTCTACCGAATTATTGTCCAAGTCTGAAATGCAATGTAATTTAATTTTTATTTTATTTGAATTAATTATTCTGTGTGGTTGAATTAATGGTTCTACGTGGTGATACATGTAAGCATATATTATTGCCATTCATCACATTTCAATAATTAATGTAAGCTCATGTGTTGTGTCAAAATGGGTTTCTTCATTAATTTTAAGTTACCTTGTTGCTACTGAATTTCTTCAAATTAATTTCTTATGTGCTAGAATTTCATTTTCTTATATATAAGTACAGAGGACGTATACAGTTCGGAACACACATACAACTTAATTTTATTTCCAAAAGTTTAAAAATACCAACCTGTTGCTCTTTGCGATGAACATGTTTGGTCATGTTTGTAAATTGTAACTGAATTATCAAACAAAACAAACAAAAAAAAACAAAAAAAAATGTAACATCGATAAATTTAAATCGAGTATACTAGATGAAAAAAATTTGGATTTTGTAAAAAAGTGTAACGGTTGTTTGAAAATTTTTAATTTAAATTCTTTCGGCCATCTTAGTGATTTATTGTTGTCAAAATATGTTTTCAATTGATTTTAACTTTTAACCAATTATCGTAAATATTGTGAAAAGTCCCCAAAATACTCTCAGATGATCAGATATTATATTATAGACTAGTAGAAACGAAACTGATCGAATCTCGGTCACCCACAATTCAAATAAATAAGAATACAATAAATTATTTTCAGTTAAAAAAGTATATAAATTTATTTTTAGAAAACAATAATAAGTCTCAATATTTTCTTTAAATTTTAAAATAACTTAACTATATATATATATATATATATATATATATATAAATATAAAATAACTGCAGATATAAATTATATAATTAAATAATTTAAGTGTTCATTATTATTTTTATTTTTGTTGAGATTTATTTATGAGATTATTGTATGTATATTATGTATATATTTATATGAAATATTATGAAATAATTTAAGTTGCAATGAAAATAATGATTAAAATAAATATATAAATGATTTTTATATAATATTGTAAATACTAAAATAAAATAAATTAATATAATTAATAATAAATTAAAATAATAATAATAATAATTATACAGGAACATTTTATATAATACGATGGGGAATGTCTTTTATATAATATTTATATATTATATACTTAATACTAATTTATAAATTATAATACTTTTATTTTTATTATACTAAATACATATTAAGTAAATTCTGTTTTTAAAATGTTTTTTGTTATGTAACTTAAGAACTATATCACAGAATAAATCATGAAATATTTTATAATATGTAGGATAGCCAAAATCTAATAAAATAAATTATTAATTTTGATCAAAGTCATGGTATATAAATTATAAATTTAAATTTAGCTTAATTAACTTAAGTAATATTATAAATTTTAAATACTTGCTGCAGGAGATGGCGTTGATTTAGCATGTCTATGCCTATTCATTGGTTTACTACCCTCTTGTGATCTATTTTTTTTACTTAAATTACCATTACGACTACTACTACTATTATTACTATTATTTAATTTTGTTTTATTATTTATTCTTTTTGGTTTTTTCTCGCTCGATGCTGTTGGTTTGCGATGTCTTTTTTGTGGTGTCACCGCCGATGATTCACTACCATTACTATTATTATTTAAATCGTTCGCCAATTTACGATTATTCTTTTTCTTCAATTTACGTTTATTTTCTTTACTGTTTAATGATTTTTTTGCGCCACCATTACGATTTGCCCGTAATTTTTTATTTTCAACTACTTTTAAATACTTGGCCAAATTGGCGACAAATTCGTAGAAGAATTTTTTCGCATAGAACGCATCCAATTCAATAAGCCGTGAAATTGAATTCAAGTGTCGTGTCATTTTAACAATTTTTTGTTGCATTTCAGCGCGTGATAAATGCTGTGGCGCTTGGCGTGATACATTGAGCGCTGTTTCAATTTCGCACAACAATAATTTACTTTCGTTAAGGAAATAACGTAGCTCGGTTGAAATTTCTTTTGGTGAATTTTGCTTTAAGCTGTCGATGACGCTGAATTGGCTCGATAATGCTTCAAACATTCCAACGTATATTTGAACACTTTTATGGATATCGCGCAAAAGTTTCTGTAAGTAAAAAAAAAATAAAAAAAATTATTTAAATTATGCTTTTGGGATTTATGTATAAATAAAAAAAATAAAAAATGCGAAACAGATAAAGGTTACACACGAAAGATATATAAAAAAAAAATATGTACGTTAATCATTATTTTGTATTTTTCACATATATTTATAAGCTATAAATTAATCATAATAATTCAAGTAATCTACCTATCATCTATACATAATAAATGTTGAATATTTATATGAAAGAAATCGCGAATTAAAAAATATGATTTGATCGTATATTTATATATTGATCATCACTCAAAGCATTTATTTAAAATACGTTTAACGATATAATGTCAAATTTAAAGGCCCTAAAGCTAGTTATATGTATTCTATATAAAAAATTTAAATTACCTTAACTGGTAAAGTTTTATTAAACTTTGGCATCGTTGAATAGAGACGTTCCAAATTCGACGTATCATTATGTATATTCAGTAATGTTCTACGTCCACTATTAAAACTACCTTCTAACGCGTCGACGGTCATTTGAACTTTTCGTAACGATTCCGATAAATCCATATTATGTCCATTGTTATGGATAATGGTTAAATTGCATGAATTTTTCCAGTTCGACTCATCCAAATGTAAATCGGCTGGCCATCTATTTTTTGTGTTGGTTGGCGTTGGTGTCGAATTTGCATTATTTGCAATTGATACCATTATGAATACTATGGTAACGAAAAAACTGAACCCAACTGAAAATAAAAAAAAAAAAAATGTTTATTAAAAATTTTCGAAAAAATTTTCTCACGAATTTTGTGTAAGAAAATACAAATAGAATGTGGAAATAACAAATTAAATAATTAAATTATTTGTATATTTAAAATAATACACATAAAACAAAAAAAAAAAAAAACTAAAATCAAAGAGTACACTAAATAAAGCGAAAGATGAGTGTCGACATGCGACCCAACTAAATTGATTTTTATGTCGTCACTTTGTGTTGTACATATTATATATAACAAAACAAATAGGAATTTCCCGAGCCGAGTATAAATATATACAACTAAATATATTTGTTTATAATGATAATTAACTATTATATTTGATTTATAAAATAGTTAACAACTTTTTTTTTTTTTGTTGTATATACATTTTCGCTTTACTTGAATGACTTGACGAATTTTTAGTTTTTTTTTTTTTTGTAATCCGGATTAACATTTGAAATTAAATCGCGCTTTATAGGAAGTTCCGACGGCTTAATCCACTTAAAAAAAAAAATATATGTAACAAATAAAAAATATAAGTCTAGTATAAGGTACACACACCACATTTTTTTAGTCTTTTTGATAGTTTTAATAAATTTTTTATAAAATTTACTAAAAATTTGCACAAATAATTTTTGTTGCACATTTAATTTGGTCACATAATTTTTTGTTTTGTTTAAATTGAATCACGAATTTTATAAAATATTTTTGCTTTTTTTTAACATTAATCAAATATTATTAATTCATTCAATAACAAAAACCACACTACTCTGTTCGTTTGCACAAATTACACTGATTCTGGGTTTGAAAAAAATTTGTTTTATTTTATATTTTCTTATGATCTCGCACAGGTACGAAATTACGAAAAAAAAAATTAATTTTAAAATATATAAAGAATACCACGATCACGACGACAACTCAAAAGTGAGTGTTATGTTTTTATTTTTTATATTTTGAGTGTTAAAGTTAAGCTGATTCTTCAATATATGTATACGTGTGTATGTATATAAGATGTGAGATGAAAATACTCGTAAAGGTTAAGAAATCTCTCTTCTTTTCACTGTACATACACTTTATGTATTTGTCTCATTGTTGTCTTACACTTATGTATATCTGAATAGTATGGGGCATGATACAGGAATGGTCATCGTTTTTGTGATGAACAAAAGTAGGATACAAAAAAAGCTTTAAATCTAAACCATGGTAATCTGGCCACCTAGTACACACACACATATACAATAAATAGTTACTCATCTGAAATACACATGACTTTTTTATGTATACACAAATAATTCAATCGCATGCGTTCAAAATCAGTGTGATGTCATCGTTTATTCTCGCCGTTTTTTTAGTGTGCGGTTTTTGTTTTTGTATTACATACAGTGGGAAAATATTTATATGTACGATATACATAAGTGATGTCATGAAGAAAATTTTCTGTAAACAGAATCTCGTGCATATATGTATATGCGAATTTTTTTACTATTCGTGTTTTTTATGAATGAAATATTTTTACTATGAATGAATATCATATATATATTTACTCGCGTATATTTACTTTATGTGATTGTGTGTGCTATAATATTATTATCTACCTTTATGCACGTAAACACGTAAAAAACTATACATTTAATTGTTTATATTTTATATGGAATAATTAAGTAAATAAAATTACAAAAAATAAATAAATCCCCTTATAAATCACAATTGAATCGTAAAACTAGAAAATCCATTTTTTTTTTCGCAATTATATTGAGTCCACCGAATAAATAAATTTTCCCAATTTTCACTGTATTTTCGTGTTGTTCTATATTTTCTTTTCACATTTTGTTTTGGGAAAATTATCTTATACACGACAAAACAAAAAAAAAAATATGTTTGGGAAAATTGTATCAGTCAGACAAATTTTCACAAATTTCCTTTTAGTCAGTATGCGTGTGTGTGTGAAAATGGAAAAGCCAAACCAAAATACATAAATTGACCTTGTCGCGCGCGTGATTTATGTAGGTCAATCAAATTTCAATTATTATAATTAGTCTTGTATTGTAAATATGACTCATTGATTTAGTATTTAATAAAAAAAAAAAATAAATTTAAAATAAAAATTCACTTACAATTAAACATTTTTGATATTTTGTGCGTTTGATTTAAATCGAATTATATATTGTTGAGGTCCCGCAAAACTAATTTTTCACTTCTTAACTCAATCACAGCACACCAGATACTAATCAATTTTTTAACAATTATTTTATTAGGCGCACACAGTTTATTACAAAAAATTAAATTAATTAATTTTTTTGACACAATAAAAAACGTATTTTGTGTTACACCAAGAAAATCATCACACTTGAAACACTTAACACATAAATTAATATTTTAACTATATATATGTAACAATTTTTTATTATTTTTATTTTTATTTTTAAATACGAAATAAAATTTAAAAAAAAAAATTATTTATTTATTTTTTTTTCTTTGGTTAAGCTTCTTAAAATTCTAGTTCGTTTATGATTACCTTTGAAAGTTTAACAAAGTTTTTATATAAACCGGCAAAATTGTATTTGCTCGTGTTAGTGTTGTTATGATTTTGTTGTATGTATACATATTCTATATAGTACGTCATTAGTTGAAAAAAAAAAATGAATAGTTTTATGAATGAAATTCACACACTTGTATAAATTTGTAATTTTATTGGTGTTGCATTTTTATCTATTTAACATACATATGTATATATGTACGTGTGTACATAATATGTATGTAGGTAGAGAAGTATTCACCTACCTCATAATCGTTATCATTAATTTTAGATATGACTATAAATTTTATATGATGGATAGAAGAGCCCCGGACGTTTCTTGAGAATATCTATACATATTATGTATAAGAAATACTGTAGTTTCATTCTGATTAAATATGTATTTTCGCAAATTAATTATTTTATGTACTTTTCATATGCAAAATGTATGATTAATACATTAATTTGTAAAGTGAGACAAGAACGCGTATGGCGTGCGAGTTTTTTTTCCATATATCAATTTCATGGAATTTTGATTGTCGTCGTCGTCTAATACTAATATATGTTTGTATATATACTATACATGCAATTTGTGGTGCCGGACATAAAATTTTGATTCATCGTGTCCGTATTGATTTTCTCATGTGTGTAAAAAAATGCATTAAATGGCAAATGACTTATAATCGGTATTTCCCGCGTGTCCAACCCTTAAATTTTTTTTTATAAAATTTCGTCTAGAATTTAATTATTGTTTTGTCATTTGTTTCATCCGAAGCGAGTAATAACCGAATAGAAATATACTGTGGTTATGTATACATCCTTACTTTTTATAATTTTATTTGACGATTAAAAAATTTACAATTTTCACATGATTTTTCGTGGTAAAATATTTTGATAAGATTGTTGAAGTTGTTTGTTATGTTATATGTCGCGTCTTATCTTGTTATACTTGTGGGACTGCCGCGTATATAGTTGAGGTGCTCTGATTAATCAAAATCACATTTTAAAATAAATTTTCTGACTTAAATATTGTGTTTTACGAAAAAAATTAATTAAATAATTAATTCATTCAATAAAAGGGTTCAGGGTTTCCATACAAATTTTTGGAATAGTTTCACGAATTCAAGAAATTTTGAATTCACTTCGAAATGAAACAGCAAATAAAATGTTAAATTTTTTAATTAGGTCATCAGATTCGATCCGAATTGTTTCTTCAAGTGGTTTGGCAAAGAAGCTAAATTATATTTTGCTAGGCTGTCTAGAAAATTAAAAAAATTATTTTACGAAACATAAAATTGTAAAAGTGTCAAAAAGTAAAAAATTTCAGATTTCTCCCTATACATTGAATCGACAAACATACTTTCTCGTTAAGTTTTGGATGGGGTCAGTTCTCTTCGGATGGGGTCAGTTCGCTCACTAGTTAGAGAAATAACCATCAATATATAGAAATTTGTAACTCGATATTTGCGGCATTGTACCGGCCGAATTAGTAAAGACTATGAAAGCTGTTAAAATCTTAGCAAATCTTACCTATATTTTAATATTCCTAGAATTATGAAATGTTAAAAAGTTATAAACAAAATTGGTACACATCATCCAAAATTTTATTGAGTTAAGTTGTTAAGATAAACGTATAATAGGTCTAAAACACACCTACACACGAAAATGATTCAGAGTCATCGATTGAAATCATATACAGAAGTAGTGTTCATCATCGGATGTATAATATGACAATTTATAACCTTGAACTGAAATAATACATGCATACATACATAATATAACGAATCTGATATATAACTGTGAAAATAGTAAATTTTTTTTAGATATATGATGTACGTGTGCGTCATCGTGCGCTAATCTATTTCCGGTTTATTTTCATTTTAGTGGAACCGCGCATTTAAGAAATTGAGTCAAAAATTTATATAAACTATATAAATTAAATTACAACTATATTATTCGATCATTATTTAATAATTCCATCGATCATTTGCATAAAACCTTATAAATTATTTATTATATGAATTTTATTTTCCTTGTACGCCGTCACGTACATTCATTGATCAATTAAAAATGTATATATAAAACCGCGAATACAATGATTTACTGGTCTGCGAAAGTAATGCAAAATTTATTTAAGATATGTATAATAACTATATACATATATACAGTTAGTGAGTGATATTTAATTGATTATGTCATGTATTTTTTATTTTAACAATTGAATATTTAAATATTTTGATGACAAATCCTCTAACAAATAAAATTAAAAAATTAAAAAAAAACAACAACACAATTAGTAATCGTATTGATTATGTACTATATATATATATATTGTGGATTACAAGGTACAGTTTTAAAATGCGGTTTAAGAAACACAATTTCTGCGTTATCATACATCGTACGTACGATATAAAGATATAAAGTTTTGAGTGATTTCCCCAAAGTTTTAAACGAAACATGTGTACATAACTGATAAAATTGAGTGCGAACGACAAATTAAAAAAAAAATCCGGGTTATAACTATGTACTCGTATGTAGATAAAATAAATTTACTCCGCAAAAGATAATTTTTTATGGGAAAATAAGCTATCGTGCAATATATAAGATATCGAGATGGAAATTACAACGGTGTTGCGTGCTAATTAGCATGATTATTTGCTAATTATAATTATAGATAAAACTAATTTATATATGTACATACATACATATATATATATATATATATATATATATATATATACATATATACGTACATGTGGTACAATTTGTTGAATGATGCTGTAGGTAGGTAATTTAAACATAAAAAAAATATGTTTTTTATTTTTTATTTTATTTTATGTTGAGAACACCCCTTGCGCATATAAACATGTACATATTCAGTAAAATTATACCTGAGGATGGATCATTAGTTTTATATAATTTACTTCAATTATTGAGATTTTAGTTGCATATTATATAAAATTATGTATACATATATGTATATAAGTAAATTAATTGCACAGCGTGTCTAAGACACATATATACAATTTTTTTTTGACTGACGCAAACTTATATACATATACTAGTATTAATTAGTTAATTAATAAACTAAATATATACATATTATAGCTATCTTTAAAAATAATTTTTTATTAATTGTATATACATATTGTACATACTATAAAATAAAATAAAAAATGACACAAACGATAAACACTATTCCTAAATTATAATGATGCAATATAAATATGTATAGTATATATATACAGAGACGTGGTTGAATGAATGACTCTTGGTGAAAGTATTTTGGATTTTATTATTTACGTCAGCAAAGAAATGAAATAATTAAATTCCATATTTTATTCGGCACGGCGTTGGTGTAAAATCATAAAAATTAGGAAATAATTTTGCGTTATTATGGTTTGATTAAATATACATACATATATACTCGTAAATATAATATTTATAAATAAAGGCAAGATCGTAAATCACAAATCCCATATAAATATATATTTATGATTAAATAATTAATTAATTAATATTATTGTGATTAATCACGAATACGTGTGTGTCTGCTTGTATAGTAAAATATTTTTGTGGGCTTGTTTCTTGCCCCAATATAGATTCATATTAATAATATGGCATATATATCACATTACAATCATAATTTAATTGATTTGTGCATCTTATCAGCATTGATGTAATATTAATCAATGTGGCGTAATTATATTACAATGACAAGTTGGTATATGTGGTTAATGTATTTAACGGGGGTTTTAATTTAATCGCGTTTAGTTTTCCAGTTTTACCATCTTTTTTATACAATGTTTTTATGTCACTTGTAAAGAATTTACAAATTTTTGATACGACTTTCGAAAAGTTTAAAATAATTTAGTCAAGCTATTTAAATTATTCCTCTCAGGCGCAACTATTGACAATTAGTTTCAATATTGGCCATCTTTCATCGTCCAATTTTGTCAGCTGCTTGTCATTCCTAATACACTAATTATTTATTTTCTAATGGTTAAGTTTATTTTCTGCTTGCATATGTCAGTACAATACATTTTTATTAGTTTCATTCCTTATTGTTTCGTTTTAGTCTATATATACAAGTATATGCTTCTATCTAAAAGTCACATTCTCTGTTTTGGTTGCATTGATTTTAATTTTTCATAGAAATAAGGTTTTAAAACAAAAATTTCAATTACCATCAAGCCATGAAGTAAATCCTAATAAACTACATTAAGAAAAATCTGGTTTCGAAGCTATAACTATACCGTTTAGTAAAGCTTGTTTTTAAATTTTGCTTGGTTTTTAATATCAGATTTCGAAACTTAGTTATTGAAACAAAGTTTTCGAAACCATAATTTTGAAACCAGGTTTTCGAAACCATGATTATGAAACCGTCCAAGAATTTCGAATAGGTAGTCTCGGAATCATGATTTCAAAACCATGATTTCTCAACATAAATTTCGCCCTCTTATTAACAACCGTAGAAGAAGCGTAACAAACACTTCTGGTATTCTGAACTTAAACAGTTAATGAAGAGTGTGCATAAAATAAAAAATAAAGCCAAGATTGAAATCGATTTTTATTAGCTCAAAAGGCTTATAAAAAAGCTTAAGATCCGAGCACAGGACTGCGTGGAAAAACTTCTGTGAAGAAATTAACCGCTTATCTGTTGTCGCCAGACTTAACAAAATTGTAGCTAAGAATGATACGTGTACGTAGACTCGATAATCTTCGTCTACCTTCCGGCAAACTAACCTCGTTCAGGTGAGAAGTCGGTGAGCTACTATTGTCTGTCCATTGTCCTGGGTGTGACATTGTTGATTGACATTGTACCTGTTAGAGATAATTATTTAACTACCTCCCTTCTCAGTAACATGCAACAAGCTTACAAAACTGGCAAGTCCTGCGAAACTTCTCTACATGAACTAGTAACCAGGATCGAAAGATCACTTAACTACAAAGAGTTGCTATATAGGTACCTTCCTGGACATTACGGGAGCTTTTGATGGCACTGCGTTTTCCACGATCACAAATGCGTGTACCAATTTTAATATTGATGAAACTGTTATTTTGTCATTGTTGAATACATCGATTGTCATTGTTAAATACATCGATTCCATGCTTCAGTCTCGGATAATTGAGACTGAGCTGGATGGCTCATCAGTGTCCGTCGAAGTAGCCAGGGGCTGCCCGCAAGGAGGGGTTCTCTCACCTTAGCTGTGGCACATGGTTATCAATGTAGTACTTGTTAATTTGCAGCGATCTGGGTTTATCGTGCAAAGCTAGGCTATGGTAGAAGTTTGGTGTCTTTAAAAGAGGTTGTACGACAATCCCACAAATACTGATCTGGTTGTCTTTACGAGATGTAGAGACAGTGCTAATCTCTCTATTCCTATATTAATTCCTATTAAAGTAACTCTCCTGGAAGTTTCACCTTTTCTATAGACAGCTGTCTGAGTCGATAGTTGCGAAGTTCGGAAGTCAGTGCAGGGTTTGGATTTTCCTGTCCGAAGTATGAGTTAAGATTCTCGGGTAGTCTGGGCAAACACAGCACGGTTTTCAAGCTGAATTAATTGCACTTACTCATAATGCAATTGAGTCGTTTAAATTTAGCGACTTTGGGAGGGATATTATTATCTGCACAGATAGTAAAGGCGCGTTTAACATCCTCATTAATCCTTTGACTGTGTCCAAACTGGTCCAAGATTTGCAAGTACTACATTAATCTCCATTTCTCTAATACGAGAGTAAGGATCATGTGGGTGCCTGCTCATTGTGGCGTTGAGGGAAATGAGATTGCTGACTTTTTAGCGAAAGCTGGTTCGCGTAGTAAACTTGTTGGCCCCGAACCAGCAATTCCTCTATCCTTCAATGGTAGTAAAGATGCTGTTAAGAAGTTTGCTCTACTTGAACTGGGTTTGAAGAAGTGTTCTACTCCTAGCTATCGAAAGGCGAAACATTTATTATTGAACCCAACCTGAGGTTCACTAAGTATGTGTTATCCTGGACGCTTCAAGGTTCATCTCCAACGCATGGGGCTAGCACACGATGCTCTTTTTGAGGACTGCCTAGAGAAAGTGGACGACTGCGTAAACTATCTCTGCAGCTGTCTGGCCTTTGTCGGAGCTAGATCCCAAGTGTTCTCTTCCGGATCTTTGAACGTAGATCAGTTACTATCCATTCCTTGGTTCAAACTTTTACAGTTAGCTATATAAGATTGCAGTACGCTCCTGCGATTTAGAATATATCCTCTTAGTTTGCACCGTGGGTATACATTGTGGCATTGAGTGCGAAACCTCAGTAGGTTCCAACCTGGTTTAATAAAAAAAAATAAAAAAAATAACTTCGAAACCAGAGTCGAATACTATTTTTTCGACATGAATGTTATGTTATCTAAATTTCATTCAACATTTATACAATTTTCTACATACTTTATACATCATTGAATAAAAAATTTAGATTTTCTGACAAAAACATTTAGTACGAATATTCCGTACAAAAAAAACTCGTGTAGCCATATTTCTTACCTTGGAGGAATTTGATCGTGTTAAAAGACATTTTATGTCAAAAGGACTGGAAGTATAATTAGAAATCATTCATTCAATCAAAATTACATATTGTCGACCAATATAACGATTACCGATTCAATCTTCAACCGATTCGAAAATATTTCAACAGTTTATCAACCTATGGATACGAATATAGACAATTTTCTAAACAAAAACATTTTATAATCAATCTTAACACACACACACAACAAATTTAACCGGATTAGTAAAATTATTGATGAGAAAAGGATAATCAGCTAAGACATTTTGGTTATTTTTTAGCTTCAAAAACTTTTAATTATACTGCACTAATCTATACAAAATTTTATTAAGTTCATGAGATTTACATTTTTCTAATTGTTTTAATAATTGTCAACACTGTCACACACTATGACATATCCCCAATAAAATTTATAGATATGCCGATAATAATTTAATTCTGTATTTTAAAATTCAAACATTAGGAATGCGTGATACCAAAATATATGGCCATAATAAATAAAATGAGGTAATTCGTTCAATTATATTTAATTAGGTCTTGCAATCGATTGACCGGTGCTAAAGTGTGCGATATATTAATCAAATTTTTTGATTAAAGTCAAAATATTTATCATTGAATTAAAACAATATTTGGATGTTTATGTAATTACAACAGTAAAGTTCACTCAGGATTTAGAATTCAATAATTGTACTCGATCAACTCATCAAATCTTTTTTTGATATTTTATAAACCGAAATTTTTCGAGATTTTCAATTTTGTTTTCTTTTCATACATCATTCGAACTGTACCGCGATTATTTTCTATTCAGTATAAATGGTAATCCAAAGATTTAAAATTTAAACTCGTGGAAATGCATTAATTTATATATTTTATACGAATGGTGTTAAATAGTGTTAAATTTTGTCAAGTAAATCAAGGCGCGAACTAAATTGCATCCAACGCATAAGGTATTAGTTTACATTTGAGACTGTCAGAATACTCAACAATTTAGGGTATGGCCCTAAAAATTAAAAATTAAGGTTAGTGTCGCTATGGTTAACATTTCTATAACTTGTTACGGAAACGAGTATGATGGAGTCAAATAATTCGATCTATGATCCATGTGGCGCAACATATCGATAGGAAAGGATATTACAGTTTTCCGGTATTTTACGTCATCAAAATTCCTGTAATATTGTTTCGAGAATTTCCGTTATCATTTTAAAGAGGGAATGTTGTCTGGTACATATTTGATTTCTCTGTTACCTTATCTGAGGGAACTACTGATATATGTATATACCATCTGGGGGCGCGTTCTCTAGGAAAATACTAACAGTCGATAATAATTCTGGCTTATCTATAGATTACAGAAACATCGACAACATCCCCCATCCATTACGTCATATATATGCGCGTACAAAGCTGACGAATTTTAAAATGTCGAAGTTAATCAAAAATCTATCTAATTATTTTTTCTTGAACATTAACTAGTTTTTGTTATCAGTGTCCCATTCTCGCAAATATTAGTTTGCCGCCGATGAATAGTATAATTGACCAATACAATATGATTTCTAATTAATATTTATTGATGCCAAAAATACATATTTGTATATTTAAAATGACGTACCGATTCGTACCAGTCGAATTTTTTAAGAAATGTATACTTAGCGTTTAGCGTTATCGTTTTATATACCGACGCACACGTCCAATTAAAAAAAAACAACTCAATACCAGAATAATATAATAATGATGCGATAACGAAGCGCGTTACTAATAAAAATTGTCTGTTACAAAAAAAAACCACTGTAGCCGCAACATTTTACACTATACGTATACGTACGTAGGTGCACCTATATGATAAATTGCTAAATTATTTCTTTACACATTTAATATAAAAATGTAATTTATTAAAATTCGACTGAGCTAATGGCAAAAATCTAAAATTCATAAACGAGATTCGATTACGATGGTTCATAGCTCGATATGAGGTCTGGCCAAATAATTTAATCTTAGATGGCGCTCCGCATAAAAAAATATTGCGGTATTAAAGGTCATCAACATTCCTACAATGTTGTTGCGTGAATTTCTGTTCTCACTGTATAGTTGTGATGGTATCTGTTTTTGTTTCGACGGGTTTCGAGTTCACAGAGGCTAATTTCTAGGCAAATTACAGTATCGGTATTTGATTTCCCTGCTTCCTTATATACCTGAGAGAGCTAATCACATACTTAACCCCAGCGTTCTCTAGGAAACAACTAATCTTCGATAATAATTCTGGCTTATCTACCGATTTTATGGAAAAACCGACAATTTCCCTCATTCATTGACAAATTTTAAAATATCGAAATTAATCAAATTTGATTATTAGAGTTAACCGGTATTCTGTCAACGCGCAATTAATTCAATGATCTGTCTTTTTCAAATTTAATTAATCATTCTTGTTATCCGTGTCCTATGTCCCGCATTTAGCAGCTTAATCAAAAAAATAATTGACCTGCAATATGACTTCTAATTTATATTTATTGATGCCAAATATTTGTATATTTTAGAATGACGTACATATTCGAACAAGCCAAATTTCTTAAGAAATTTATACTTAGCGTTTAGTGTGGTCGTTTTATATATCGACGCACACGTCCTATAAAAAATAAACATCAAAATATGATAATGATGCGATAACGAAGCGTGTGACTAACAATATAATTGTCTGTTACAAAAATTATACTGTATGTATGTATGTACCTACATGATGAATCGAAATCAAAAGTAAGTGAACCTACGTAAAATTCTACAAATTTTTACAATTTTCAAGTGAACTGTAAAACCACACAAAATTTTTAATTTTTTTATATATATAGTCAGGAGCAAGCCGGTAATGACGAATTATTTTGTTGTGAATTTTAATAATGCATACTTCGAAAGTAGTATATATTAATTACTTAATTTGACGAGAGTGTGTGTGTAGCAGAGAGAATTTTTTTTTATAATTTACACATAAATATGAAAAAAAAACTAACCGCGTTTTTATCGAGCGTGCGAGCGTTTCTTAGAAATTTAATATACTGTACATGTATATGTGGATAATGATTACCATTTTTTTTTAATCACAAAATTTTATTGTGGTAGGTCAAGAAGTACTCAAACACAAAAAATATATATACACGTATGTATGTATAATCATTAGATATGTGTATTTAAATTAAAAATTCAGTCACGTTCCATATGTTTATTTGGACATGTATGTATGTATGTATGTATGTACGCGTTAAGTTACTCGTAAAATTTAGTTGACTCTGACAAGAAGTATATGTATGTATGTTGTTTTAGAAATTCCTTTAATGGTTATTTGAACTTTGTTTGATTACCAAATCACTATATGTATATGACGTCTTAATAAATGTCTTTGACAATAAAGATAATATAAATTGTCGTCTGTCTGTATATGTATATGTACACTACATGTATTTATGTAATTATGTATATATAGTTTTTTGATTAAAGTGGTTTTCCGAGAAAATTGTTATATTTTTAAAACCGTCAAAATGATATTTATAGAATCATGAATGCGATTTAATGTGTCAATAAACACGTGCGAATTGATATAATATGTACATACCGGTAAGCTAATGTACATAATATATATATATATATATATATATATATATATATATATATATATATATATATATATATATATATAACTACATATATGGAAGCCCATGTTTGGTGTTAAATTAACATAACGTATTATGATAGCGCACGATGAGAACCAAGATGAATTCGGTTATGTGGGAATATGGTTCCTTGCGATTAAATTACTTTAAATTAGGTGAAATTTTTGTTGAAAAACATGTTAACATGACATGATCTTAAATTTCCGTATATTTTCCTATTTCTCAATATTTTAATCCATTTCCAATGGATTGATATAAGTATTTATGGCTTAATTAAAAATAATAAGTTGATTTAAATTTCAGGATCTCTGCCAGTTAAGCTTAAATTTAAATTAATTAATTAAAGTTTGGAATGCAGAATAAAATAAATCGTAACTAATTTGAGTTGAATTTTCAGGAGTATCTCATAAGTCTGATCCAGCAAACTAATAAATTTTATACCAGAGTCCATAGTGATGCTGTTAAAAATTATAAAAGTAGATTAGAACTGTATCGTCCTGTGTTACTAACTATTGGCTATACCAGGTGTCTGCAACCGAGTCAATTTCTAGCATACTAACTGAACCTATTCAAATCCTCTTTATGTTATATGTAAACGGGTGTTCGGTGAGGCCCGGCAATCCCCGGGAGATCCTGTTTAATACTTGGTCGAACATTCCAATCAAATCAAATCTACTCAAATTTCCAATGAATTGATATAAGTGAATAACTTCCACTAAAAACAAATATTTTTTAAAATAAAATGATAAACCAAGTTATTTATTGCCACAGTATTTTAATAACGTAATATGAGTTGCCGACCCCTGTGAAAATAATCAGTTTATAATGTGTTTTTTAAGTCAAAATTTAATGCCGCAGAGAACTTAAAATCTAAATGGATGGTTATCAACAATGTTTTAATACTCAGACCTCAACAAAAATTTCTTCAATTAATGTTGGAGATAACTTAATTGGAACTGACCCTTTGAGAATAGCGAATATTTTTTAATGATTTGTACTTCAATGTTCCCTACGATATTCTAAAAGCAAATCAGGAATCTGTATCAATCAACCAGAGTGAAAGGCAAAGTTTAGTCCTTTCGAAATGCACTAATAAAATATTTTCTTGTTTCCCACCTGTGAAAGTGAGTCATACGGCAATGATGAGATCTTACATAAAATAATAAAAAATATGATTGGTAGTCTTGTTCATGTGTTGATTTATATTTTCAATTTATGTTTGTCGAGAGGGGTTTTTCCTGCAAAACTATAAAAGTTGGAGTCGTAAACGCCGTCAGAATAGAATAATTATCGGCCAACTACTCTTCTGAGCACTTTTTCTAATATCTTAGAAAAACTAATTAAAAATTACTTGATAATATTAATTTTCTAGATAAACGAAAATACGGGTTTTTAAAATTTTTTTCCACGGGCAAGCCCGTAATCGCATTCCTAGAGACTACATTACTATTTAAATAATTTCAAATCTTCTGCTTTATTCATTGTTTTTTCTAAGGCTTTCGATACGGTGTAAGGGGTATTGCATTGAATTTGTTTAAGTCTTATCTTTTTAATCGTAAGCAAAGTGTTTGTATTGATGGCATATTCAGCGAAGAAAAAATTGTTAATGTTGGAGTACCACAAGGATCAGTACTGGAGCCTTTGTTATTTTTAATATATTGTAACTCGATTTTTATTCTGGATTTGCGCAGCAACATTGTCTCGTTTGCTGAAGATATGGCGCTATTGTACCATGGTACAGATTTGGAATCCTTAAATCTTGCACTGAAACATGACATTATTTTATTGAAAAAATGGTCTTCGTCCATCACATGTTTTTCAGTTGTAAGTCTAAATTAATGAATTTCAGTATAGGTGGAACAATTACAGATTTAAATTCAACATTAATGTATCATTCATTATCTTGCATTCAAAACAAGAGTAACCCACTGTGCGTTCCTATTGAAACCGTAAATTCGTTCAAATATCTTGGATTGCAGTTAGACTCTCAGTTAAATTTTAAGGAACATGTTGAAATTTTAAAAAGTAAACTGCGGATGACGTTTAGACCATTTTACTATCTGCGGAACACTTGTAGTCCTTCAGTATTGTATTATGTGTTGGGGTGGATTTTTTTTATCTAACATTAAACCATTGGTAGCTCTTCAAAAAGCTGTTACGGATTATTAACTTCTTGCCAAAAGTTACTTCATCATTTACGTTGTTTGTTAACCTAAAGATATTGCCGCTTCGATACCTATATTTGTTTTTAAAGTCCTTAAAGTATTTTATATCATTAACGGTTTTTTTTTATAATTAATTTTAAAAAAAATGTCAACAAAAGAAAATTTTGACCGCCAAAAAACGCCTGATCCCCGCTTAAGTGCCCGGACACGAGATCTAGGAACGTGCAGTCACTTAGGAAACTAGGATCGTTGGATGGTCTATTCACTTGCATGAAGGAATATCGGCTGGAACTCGTTGCTCTTCAAAAAACTCGTTGGCCTTAAAGTGGAGACCATCTGTCCCAGGGCGATAAGTTGCCCTACAGTGAGATGACCTCGGAAATCTTGGAGCTGGATTTCTCCTTGGGACGTAGGTAAAGAAGACTGTTTTGGATTTCCGCAAGCAGTCAATAACCGATTGTGCAAGCTTCGTGCATGAAGTTAGTCAACCGGTCGATAATTTATATACACACGCCATCGAAAAACAAGGTTGCTCTTGCTAGAATGACAGCTAAGTGGAATTGTGGACGGAAACCTCTGTGTCAACATCGACGCAGTACTCGACGCATGGAATGGACACTTCACCGACCGCTTAGTGTTCCATTCATCACATACTGTCACTTTAAATACAGACTGCGGAGATTTGCATTGACCATCCATCCCATGGGAAATTCACTGGAGCCTTGCAAAGATTAAAACGAAACCGCTCACCTGTGGTGGACTGCATTAATTCAGAACTCTTGATATTCGGAGGATACTTTGTGGAACTGTCTTTTCGACTTTAATCGATTAGTACAGCGAAGCGAAGTTATTCCGGACGAATGAAAAGTGGCCGCAATATGATTCTATCTAAATATTATGAAATGGGCCCTTCAGAGAGATTATGGTCTGCCCTGGAATACCTTTTCGGAATACCACCAAAATTGATACGATTGTATAGAATGACAGTGACGCAGTCCCAATGCTGTGTTAAAGTTGAGAACATGCTATCGAGTATTATTGTAGTTAACTCGGGCGTCCGGCATTGGGAGATGCTCTATTCCCGATACTCTTTATCCTCATGTTGGATTATATCTTTCGTAAAACTGAATATTGTACATGAAGTAAGATCTCAGCCAGTACCACAATATGGTATTCGCAGAAGTTATATACTTTTTATAAAACAAACCAGTGAATAAATAAATATTTTTATTTTATAAAACCGTTAACGTTAGTTGTGTTATTTGTTACCTTACTAAATTGATGTGATAACGAATAAATTTTACTAAATGAATTATAACTCAAAATGTGATATCCGACAAATTTTGGTTTCAAATGAATAAAAATTGACATTCGAATTTTCAAACAACAAATATGTAGTTACACACACAGTTTAACAAAAAGTGTAGTTACACCCAAAAAAAATTAAGCATAGTAAATTGTATTTTTTTTATGTATTATACAATTATTTTTAAATGAAAATATGAGTCTATTAGTATCAACTCTTAAGGATTTTCTGGTTTGCATATATGAATTGAAAATGGTAATCTTAAAAGCGCGACTCTCTGGGTGTAAGTTATCGATTTTATAAAAAACACACTTTAGTGTGGTGTGTAGGAGGAGGAGATTTAATGGCCATTAGCAGGTAATCCTATAGAGAAAGTAAATACAATAAGACGGAACACTTAGATTCATCTAGGCAGCTCTAGGATTACCTGTCCATTAAACATGCTGCTCCTACATACCAAGGTAAAGTATGTTTCTTATAAAATTCATAACGTACCCTTTGAGAGTCGCGCTAATATGACATAACATGACCTTGATAATACACACAATAAGATGGAATACTAAGATTTATCTAGACATCTCTAGGATTATTTAATACTGGCCATTAAATATCCTCTTTCTACACACCACACATATAGTAAAAGGTGTTTCTTTTAAAATTGATAACTTTCCTGAGGGTCGCGCTTTTATGGTCCTAACCATAAATAATTTTGATAGTTTACAAAATAAGATGGCATACTCAGGTTCATCAAGACATCTCTAGGATTACCTATTAAATATCCTCATCCTATACACACCACAGTAAAAGGTGTTTCTTATAAAATCGATAACTTAATAAAATGGCATAAGGTACTCAGATTCATCTATCTTCCTACACTTTTATAGTAAAGTGTTTCTTATAAAATTGATACTTTGTTATTTGTTAATTTGTGTAGTTATTTGTGGAAAACTTCACACCGGTACTTTTATGCCATTTTATTAGACTGATTTTACATTAATAATTCCTTAAATTTATGAAAAATACTTGAGTCATTCGCAATTTGCTTTCAAATGCGATTTCCCAAAAAACAAGTTTTACAGAGAATATACGTTATTTAAAAAAAACACAGATTTAAACGTTAATTTAATTCTAATATTTTTAAGATTTAAGTTTTATAAAAAGTAAAATTTTATAAGTAAATACTTCTAAAATTGTATGTATGATATTGTTTAAAAAATAAATAACCACGCGCAGTATTAAAATATAATCAATATTTTTTTATTGAGTTGGTAATCCTTAAATTTCGTAGATAAATATTGATATGGCCTCGATAAATAAAATAATTATGCAGCTAATTAATTAAAAAATTCCAAAATGCTTATACAATTTGGTCATTTCTTGTATTAAATTGTATCGTAATTATATTTATGGTCTTATCGGAATGGATATCATGCACTTATTTATAAGTCTTAAATATTAATACATATTGATTTGATTTGAGGCCATTTTTATTTTTATCGATTACAAATAGGTATACGTAATATTTATATAGGTTTTCAAAATATTTGTGTTTTAGGGCAAATCCCAGACAATTTGATAGTAAGTTGTTTTAAAAGTGAATATATTAGCATGACTTTGATAGATCATCTCTTCGATATACCAATAATTGGCATATCTGAAACGTCTTATAATTCAGTCAGTAAGGAATATATGGGTACGTGTCAAAAACATGAAACACAAAATTAACTTATCGATTTAAAAATTTACGTAACATTAGCTAGTCAGTCTCGTACGGTATGACAAACACTTGCTTCCAAAATAAAATTGAATTTACTAAATACAAAACAGAACCTTCAATATTGGAGACTATATACTCTAGCATGAATTTACCAATGTCTATATGTAAGTAAATAAATGTTGACATTATTTTGAGAGGATTTTCCTTGTTCAACTGATCGAAAAAACAATGAAGTTCTGAGAATTAAATGTTGGTTGTTTCGATTTTTGAAAATATAAATTAGATACAAAACCCATTATTTCCGAAACGTTTGACGTAAATTTAAAATTTAATTGAAACCAAGATATTCGTCGAAATAATATAAACTTTAGAGATTCCGCAGTTTAAAAAAATTCTATAAACACGTCATATACGGGTATACAAAACGCTATATGTTTTAAAATTTGCGGTTAAATGTGACTCATGCGTATATACCTGATATTATGCAGACCTAATGACTTGTGTTGACATATATATGTTTATACAAGTACGTGCTGCAGACTTTCGGAAATCCCATATAAGATTTAAATAAGTTTTGTGCACACTTTTATAATGATATTTTCCTATTTTCGTATATAAAAATTTAACACTTTCTTTATTATTAAAAAATGACGCAGTCGCGCGCGTCTTTATACAAATAATCGATTATTTGCTATACACAACATAATATTTAACATAATCGTTAAATTTTGACCGGATCTTTGAGGTGAAAAAAAAAACAATTAGAATGTCTTTCTAAAGTACAAATTGAATACAATACAATAACAATAACAACAAATAACAAAACATAGAAATTCCCAAATAATCCCGGATTTGGCAACGCCAAAAAAAAATCCCGATTTATTATTTAATGTTATATCGACCTCATCGCAGATCTATCGTTCAATCTTGTCAGTATATAGTTGTTATAATTTAAAGTGTATATTATAGTTGGATATTACGTATAAAATATTAATTGAAACCATTAGAAGATGATACGTACGAATTAGTTGCGGTCTGAAGAACCATGATTCAGAATTTAAATTTAAAATACATGGCGTACGTACCTTTAATATGTACATATATAGTGACTAAGTTAATCAGCATTTTTGTTAGTTCCTTAATTATATATCTTATATATGACTTAATTGTCTGTCTAGAATAATTTAAAATGTTCGATTGTTTTATCATGATTTGAAGATTTCGTAATGATGTGATCATTGTGAAAAATCCATATGTATATATGTTCGTTAATTTAAAGGATATGAAAATTTAAATTTCATATCCTATAGTAATTTAATGATGCGACTGCTTCTGATGAAGCAAAGTAACAGGATGATGTTCTTTATGCATACGACATTATCGGTAAGAGGCCACGAAAAGTTGGACTATATAATGAACGTGAAAACACGTATCCCATGAGCCAAACCATTTTGTTTGCAGATTATATCAATTGCTTAAAAGTAACCAGTTGCCCACCGAAACATAGTGCATGAATTACAGCATCGTTGGTATATCGCTACCAAATTATTAGATGGTTGCAGCTAAATTAAGGAATGGAATAAAAATATACGATAAAAAAGAAGATAATTATTTTTATTTTGTTCAACCCTTTAGAACACATATTTTATCATTTTGTCACGTTCATGAATGTATTTTAAAAATCAATCTGGATTCTTTGATAAGCTGGCTGTCATTTACTATTGTGAATAAATAAACTGATGTGTATTATTCGCAAGACGTCTCTAAGGCCTGTGATAATTTTATAAAAAAATTCATCATCTAAATAAATGGACTACATATAAATCTGTTGGTAAACGATCAATGATTTGGTCTCCTTGCGAAAAAGCATATACTGACAACAAAACATTACAACAATACAGCCTGATGTTGTATAACTCATCAGTACGACAATTTTTTAATAAGGATATAATGATGCTCGCACAAATTTGAGAACATTCAATGAAATAATAATCAGACACTCTGATCCAGTCGAAATTAAAGAAATCATTAATCAGAAAAGTTATTTACTTTCAGAGCTTTCATGCAAATTACCAATGAATTTAATGAGTACTTTCCGAGCGTTGGTGACTCAAATGACACTTCTCGCTGCATGAACGAAGCTGAAATATATCAAATAATCAGTCAACATTATGTGTTTTTTCGGAAACTTCTTCAAGCGAACTGTATCTCATCATTCTTCCGCTAAAAATTAAATCCACATCTGGTTTGGACGGTAGTTCTATAATAACGTTGTAAAAAGTTGATGTCTTATCTTATATTTTCCCAAGTCTGGAAACTGGATTTTTCCTGTATCATTGCTATACTGGAAACTGGATTTTCCCTGAGTCATTCCTATATTTAAAAAGAGTGATAAAAGTATTATTGTGGCTTACACATAAACGGTTGTACTCGTACTTGAATAAACCAGCCTGAGTACTCCGAATAAACCACCAATTAAGCATTGAACTGTGACTTAATGTGGGGGTTTTAAAAAGTTGTGTTTTAGGACCTTTATTATTTTTAGTATATATAAATGGTATATTTCGACAAGAATTTCGGTGGGTCTCGCACTGCTTTTGTTGTTTACAAGACAACATCTCTCAAATAGACCATGACTTAAATATCTTATCTGTATGTATTAAAAGCTAATAATTTAGTCTTAAGCCAGAAAACGAAATTATTACATTTTAGGGAGAACCAATCAGCGTATCAGACAACATATCATATATTTATGCAACCGTAACATACAATTTCCTCTAAATATTGCTTTTTAATATATTCTTGGTATTTTAATAGATAAAGATTTAAATTGGCGACCATTTAAGGGTTAAACACTAAACTTCGGTCATATATATGTCCTGAATATTTACTTACAATGATATATCTTGGTTTATCTTGTTGGGGTGGTGCCTGTTAAGCTACGTTACATCCTATCCGATATACGTGCGACAAAAACAGTTACTGAGCATAATGTGTTTCAAACCATCATATTCGGCTTCGTACGACATTCTTACATTTTCAAAGTGTTGAGAATATTCTACGTTAAAAGTGGAAATAATTTTGTTAAGGATATAATCTTAGAACCAATTTAAAAAACACGTACCAAACTTTAGGTTAGACCCGAGGAATATTTGTTTTAGTATTTTTTCACCAATAATTTCTAAACATTCCTACATATTCCAAAATCCTTCAAATTTGGCTCGCTAGAATCAGTATGCCAGCCACCTGATCTATTCGATCCAACGGTTCACTTATCTTACCACTGTTATTTTGTTATGCAGGTTTTATTAATATTTGGTTCAACTATTTCGGTATTTCAAAAGTGTCTTTTGATTTAGTCTCCGGAATTCTTGAATAAATTTTATAATTTTGAATTCGAAATTACTTTTACCGAAATTTGAATTTATGAACGTTAAAATTTTTATAAATGTACTTTGAACTACTGAAAAACATTTGGAAGTTTTCTGAAATTATTTGAAATTTTAAAACTTTCGTTTTTTGTTTTAATAATCAAATGTTTAATTTTTGAAATTACAAGTCTTTGTTTAAAAATTCTAATTAAATTTTAAAATTTTAAAGTACATATTTTAATCTCGGTAATTAAATTTTTCAATCAAAATTTGGAATTCAGAATTCAAAAATTCAGCTTTTAAAGTCAATTAATTTCAAAATATTTTAATTCTGTCAGAATTTTTGAATACTATAAATTTCGTTGCAATTTAATAAGTTTAATCTTACTTTAAAATTTCAATTTGAATTTTGAAAATTTTTTCAGAAAGTGATTTCTGATTTTACATGAAATTTTAAAAATTTTAATAGTACAAAATTGTGATCATATGTTTCTTGAACTTTTTGAGATTCTCATCAAGCCATGGGACCCTAATGCTTCTGATTATCATAAAATAGAAAAAAGGCGCATTTTGATTTAGCAGTAGTTGATTTAGTTCAGAGCGGTAGTTCAGGTCAGCGATTCTAAATGTAATATGTATAGTCGACGTATTGTAATACCAGTCCACACTGCCTCGACGCCATCTTTCAACTCAATACCAACCGGGTTGAAATTATACTTTAGCTTTAACGTGTGATCAGAGTGGGTCTTTCGACCCGAATTGTACAAAATACTAGATTAGTAATAAAAGACATAAGTTTATGTTAACAGTAAAACAACGCGCAGTAGGTTCAATGCAAGGTCGTTTATATGCACTGATATAAATATACTTAAGATATAACCTTGCATTAGACTAATATTACGGTAATTTATATGTATAAATATTGTATTTATAAATACAATTTTAATTTAACATTTTCTAAATAGTTTAGAATTCTTACGATACATTTTAATGATCAATAAACATGTACTTGACATTTGTATCGGTCTATATATATACTCGTATATATACACAATCATGGCATTGATCTTGAATTGGTGTGCATAAAGGCCATTATTTTTCTAAATAATATAATAATCCGCTAGTGAAAGTATATATAAATTAATTTAACATCTCTAATATGTGTCTAAAGTCCATTTGTATCATAATATACATACATATGTAAGACACACTTATATTGGAATATCTCTATTACACATCATTGCGTCTACAAACTCAATTTGAGGCGCGATGAATCAAACCACTAATTTCGGTAAATAAATTCCATTTAAGGTTGTTTGTCTGTGAGCGAGAATATATTTTTCAATTGACAATTTTACAAATAGTTTTTTTTTGCCTATATGATATGTAACATGTATGTATATCGGTATGACGTCATACATAATTTACTTCATGAGTAATACAAATAACCCAAATATATGTGTACATCCATACATATATCTATATATGTACGCTGCTCAATACACCAAAAAATAAAATAAAAATTGAATTATAATTTTGTCTTGTTTCTTTGGTTTCTTCAGCACGATGATGGTGATGATGATTATGAATGAAGAAAAGCGTTAATATAATACAAAGAAATACGACGACTTATGTGTTGCTTTTTGTAGTTGCTGTTGTTGTTATATATACCTATATGTACATTTATATATAGTTTCGTTTTCAACTCAGCAACTTGAGAAGAAAGAAAAAGGTGTAAGTTTCGGTCATAATAAATTAGTAAATCAACTTGTTATTTATGTTTTTAATAATATTTGATTTTTGATTATTATTTCATTTCAACGGTGTAATTAGAAATAAGAAATATGGTAAAAAGAAGTAAAATGAAAATATGCGCGGTATGTAATAATCAGCACACAGAAAAATAATTTAAGACGACATATGTAATTGGTTGAAGATTGGCTGGGCGAGAATCAACTGTACTTTAATATATATGCCATGACTATATATTTATGATATTGGCATTTCTTTTAATTAAACGCATAGAAGATATTATGCGTGAATCATAAATTTCTTTAGAATTGAGCGCGGCTCCTTAACATTTTGTGATAACTAATTTTGGTAGTCTTCTCTCTCATTTAATATATCATTTTATTCTTCATCATGTGGGGGCTGCGAGATGAACTAATTAGTAAGTCAATTTTTTTTATTTTGTTATTGTTGTTGCGAAACAAAGTTTCGTTTTTAATTTTAACTGAATCATGGCTTTATGCATTCTACGTAAATCATTGATCTTTGAATCATAGGAAATAATATTTGTATTCGATACAGCTTTGGACCGGACCTCCATATATGGTCTTTAGGAATCCCTTGACCGGTTTGCATATGTTATTTATTTAATGCGTACATATTCATATATAATTATAATTATTGTTTACAATCAATTTTATATAGATCAAATTATATAACGTGCAGAGCTGCAGCACAGCATTCAGAAGAAAAAGTAATAATATTTCATAGAAAATGTTATATTTAAAATCGGAATAAATACATAAAATTTTCAATGTTGTTTTGTTTTTGTAAATTAATTGGAAAACCGCATAAATATTAACATTTTTGATTTTTTATACATACACTTTACTTATTATACACAAATATTATTGTTTTTTAAGGTCGACATACTTATATCGCAACTAAATATCAATATTCGAAGTACGGATTTTAATAAAATATAATGTATAAACTATAAAGTAAAATGTGATGTAATATTTATTAAAAAGTCGTGGATTTTTATAATTAAGAAAAAGAAACTTTCATTTATAATATTATATATTTTAAGATGTATCTTACTCGTACATTGTGTTTATATAGTGTATTAGAGTAATGTGTAATTATTTTGAAGTAAATTTAAAAAAATTTCAAACATTAGTATCGCGCTTAAAACAATACGCATACACAAAAAAGAAGAACGAATTGAACCGGAAAACAATCCTGGTTTGTAGCTGGAATTTCCTAAATGCGAAATTAAGAAAAAAAATGCTAAAGTCATCTCATAGTATTAAATACAATTTTCAATAAATCTAATTTTTAACGGCTATATTTACAATTATTATACAATCATAATTTTTCAGTTATAAATGTTTTCAAAATTTCCCAAAAAATTATAGTTGTAATTTATCTTGTGATGATTTAACAAGTTTGAACTATTGATGAATTTATTTAACTAGATTTGTTCAAACATCCGTGAATAACTAATCCATCAGTTGTTTTAGTAATTTATTATAGGAAATCCAAAAATCATAAGGTCGATCTGGATCGTATGCCCGACACCATACTTTAATATGTATACTTATTATTCTTAAATTGTTTTAGAAGTAAAATTCATATACCTTTATCCGTCTATCAATATTATTTACTTTGTACAAACCTCTAAAAGTCTAAACCAAACTCTCGTAAATTTTGACCTAAAAATCTAAAATCCGTAATAAAGATCCGATTGCGATGGCTCATTTCTCTATGAATGATTAGACATATATGAAATTTTTGTTTAAAGAGAAATATTTCCAGTTCGGAGATTCGCGTTGGGTGATGATGACAAGTTTTTCAAATATTCAAATATAAGTTTATTGGTCTCAGCCTGCTCATCAAGTTTTTTATTTAGAACATCTGTGCATTCACGACATCTCTCAAAATTTGGTAGTCTTTGCTATCTTTTGCTTTTGCCTCTTGACTTTGGGTCACCTGTGCATATGATTCTTTTCCTCGTAATTTATATATGATTCCCGATTTGTCGGTCGACTGGTCGGGGCTGCAGCACCAGTGTTTCTATTATTTATAGCTACCTCATAGCCACGGTAATTAGCTGGATGTTGGCCCTTGCAATTAATGCATTTTGCAACTGAGTTCCTATCTAATGTGCACGGGCTCGTAAGGTGGTCACCAGCACATTTAACACATCCGGCCATACGCCCACAGTATCTTTGAGTATGATTGAAGCCCTGACATTTTTTGCATTGGACTATATTAGCATTGACTTTTTCTTCACTGGTTCAATTCTGACTTTTTTAATATTTTCCTCCTTGCCAAACGTTAGCATGAAAAGCGGAAGCCCGCATTTTGTGACGAAACTGTTGCTTTTATCATCTACCTTTCTCTCTTTTTTGATGATATTTGCAGCATCCTTAATGTCGAATCCTTTACTCTGCAGCTCGGCAATTATACCTTCACTCTCGCATGTTTGATGTAGTCCTCTAGCCATAACCTTAATTGTTCGTTCCTGGTTGTTCTCATATGCACTCCACTGAACTTTCTCAGCATTAAACATCATAGAAAGATTTCTATAAGTATCTAAGTCTGGAACATTTACCTTCTAAACATCATTATTTAGTGCTGTACTAGGTTGACTATGTTTATTGGTGTAGGATGTTTTTTTCCCGGTGTTGAGAATTTCATCGTTGCGCTGGGTAGTTGGTTTAATCGATGTCGATTTATGCTTTCCCTGCTCAACATATTCTGGCGATGATTCTGCTTTTCTTTTCTTTCTAGGCTTGTTTTTTTTTCACGATCCAATCAGATTCTCTTGCCACTTCCTTTACACCGGAAACTGCCATGATGAATGTGGAAATTTTTCTTGTGCTTCTCGATCCTGGTATCCACTGGGTTTTGGTTCCTATTTCTCTCCCGAATTCTACTTCGTCTGTTTAATGAATATTATTATACAGACTTGCCGACATCTATTTCACCAATATGCTGTGGTATGTACCTCAAAGGCAAAACTTTGTTCCGAGGAATACATTCATATTCGGGATGCCATCAATGCTGACGGAAAAGTACAGAATGTCGGCAGAATGACAATTCTAACAGCAACATATGTCGTATGTATACGTTCACAGTGAACAGAAATTCGACAAGAATTATTTCCTGGTCAATCACTATTGGTCACCATGACATCACCGCAAGGGTGTTCAAAAAAAATTAAAACCACTCATGGATTTTATTAAGTTAAGTATCGCGTGTTCGGCGAGACGCGCCGTTGGATCTATTCAGTCGAGTGGCAAAAACTCGGATTGCAACATGCAAATATCTTCATTTGGTTGGTTGAGCGGATAAAACCGATTTGAATCGATGATTTGATATAAGCGGAAATTCCCGCTAATAAAGAAGACCCACTGTTAAATGAGGTTGTTACAAAATATATGATTCATGATCCTTGTGGAATATTAAATCCTACTTGTCTGTGTATATAGCTGACGGAAAATATTCAAAACGCTATTCAAGACAGTTAGTAGCAGAATTATGGGAAATGATGGTTATCCACTTTATCGCCCCCTATCCCCTGATAACAATGGAAGGCCAACAATAGTCAAAGAATCAACGGAATAGAATAGAATCAACGGGACATTGAAGTTGATAATCGTTGGGTTGTTCCGTTTCTCTCCAAGGCATTTAAAGCACACATAAATGTTGAATTTTGGCATTACGTAAAATCTATTAAGTATACATTTGCAAATACGTGAATAAAGGTGACATGGCTGTGTTCGAAGTTGTTGCCGAAAATTCAAAAGATGAAATATTTTTTCTTTCGCTACATACATGAAAGACACCCCACTGTTGTTCACTTGCCCATACATTTGGAAAATGGTGAAAGAGTGTATTTTACAGCGGAGAACGTATTACAACGAGGTGACAGGTTGCCATGGAAAACGTTGACCTGCTTCTCTGAAATGTGCCAGAATGATGACTTTGCTGAACGATGCTTTACCCCGAAATGCCAAGACCTGGAATGAAGCGTCAAGGAAATTTCAATGACGGAAACAAGGACAGCCAGATCCAGGTTACCCACAAGTATTTTCCACCGATACACTAGAATGTCTTTACACAGTTCATCCCAGCCAAGACGACTGTTTTTATTACGTGTATTTTTCTTGCGTTTACTGTTAGTCAATGTTCGTGGCCCAACATTTCGAAGATGCTGCGATTTCGTCAAATGCTAAACAAATACGAACATTATATTCTAAATAATTTTGTCTAAATGCTTTCCATCAACACCGATTGATTTATTGAACAAATATAAACATCATATGGCTGAAGATATATTGCATCAGATCTGCCTTAGAGAATATCGAATGCAGATTTTCAAATGAACGAAGAAATTGACAATGAAACATTAATTTTAATTGAAGACATGTGTTTAATGCTAACCAACAAAGGATTATCACTCGCCAAAAGAAACGTTCCCCTTTTAAATCAGCATCAAAAATAGGCCTAAAATATGTATATGTATATACGGTGGAACTGGAAAAACGTTTTTAATATCATTGATTTTGGCAACGATTCGATCGCAATTGGTTCATCAGGTATTGCAGCTACGTTGTTGGAAGGCGGTCGAAATGATCATTCAGCACTCAAGTTGAATAAGCAAACTAATGAAACTCTAACTTGCAACTTTTCGAGGAATTCTCCGATGGCCAAAGTGCGCAAAGCAAATTGATCGTTTGGGATGAATGTACGATGGCCCACACAAAATCTTATACCTATTAAACCACACGATGCAAGATTTACGAAACAACCAAAACTGGTTTGATGGTGCGATGATTTTCGACAAAAGTTGCCATAGTAATTCCACGATCAACGCCAGCCGACGAACTTAATACATTCGCTTGAAATCGCCCATTTAATATAATGTGCATTTAATATAATGCTCTAATTTACGATTTCAACACTTAATTAAATGCCTCCGGAGGCACGTCGCCGCGTAGCAGGCGTAGCACGCTTGTAAATAAATAAAATTTTCCTAACTTTTCCTTTTTTCCACTAATCATAATGCAATGAACGTACATATCCACAGAATATTGGTGAAATAGACGCCGACATTTGAAGATGTGATTGTCCTCATTTTCCAGAACCATCAGTCTGTTTAAACTGATGGATTGAACTAACTTTGTTGTTAGTTTCGGCGAATGTAAACATTTGTTTGTGTTAATAAGATTAATTACCGTTGTGGTCTTGGTAGTAAAAGTAGATTGGTTACTTACCTGTAACTGGATTTATCATCTTCTTTGAAAAATGATACCCATCTTCACATTGCCAAAATAAAATAGGATATTGTAACGCATCATATATGATCGATGTGTTTCGCACACATGCTACAGTTGATCATTCCCCCGATATAAAACAATGTCTCCGTTTTCTAAATTTTTCATCCACGACGACAATAGCGACTTCATCAATTGTTGGCGCATTAAAATGTCTTGCGTGTTGTCGTTATCCAATTCGTTATGTTGATGGAAAAATGTTTGGAATTGTTCCACAATTGATTTTTTCCATTATACTTACTTTGAAAGTAGGCATAAAATTATCTCGAATAACTTTTGTTGCGTCAAATAACGTCATTTGAAAGCAATTATTGTACTTAGAATCTGGCCCATTTCCAAAAGCCACTATACATAATGGCTCTGGTGGCGGTACCAATGGCGTCAATTTGACTTTGCCACTGGCGCAACACAATCCAGGGGCTTCATTTTTAAACTTAAATGCCTTGCAATGTGGACACACAACGTTCATTGGTCCAATAGCAACGATTTGCAGTGAGCTGTAATTGGTTGCCACGTTGTAATTGAATGCAGCTCGATGGGGATTAAACTCGACATTTTTTACTCGTACTTAATCGCGATTGTCTTTATTTAATTGATTTTTGTAAGGTAATTTGCCATCAACAGTTTTATTGACATCGTAAATGCGGCTATAAAGTTAGTATATATAGAAAAAAAAAAGTGAGAAAGCATTTAAAGAGTCGCGACGTAATGTTTTTTTAATTCTCAGCGAACGTTACGATAAATTATCTGGGACACCCGCGGCCTCTCGAGTTTTAGTTAATCAGATACTGTGAAAATGCACGATAAACGGATTGCAGTCCCAACATTGTATAGCCAAAAAAAAAACAAATCAAATCAAATTCAATTCATCAAAATTAATTCGATTGCCTGCGAACATAATTGCATTTGATACATCGTATTCTCGCGCGCACATGATATACGATTTATATTCATACGTATGTATGGATGTATGTATGTTACGTTTCTTATTTTTTTCAAATCAGTACTTTCAACTCAGGATTTAAATTTCTAAATATTAATCAAATTGAATAAAAAAATATAAACAAAACGTAAACAATAAATAAGCAAAAATAATAATAAATAAAATTCACATTACATTTGTTATGTTTTTTATGTATCAAGTTATTATTATTATTATTTGTTGTTGTTGTTTTTGTATTCCATAATTTTAGATTGATCGCACACATGATGAAGGAAATGGCATTAAGAAAAATAAAAAGTAGAATAATGTACATATAGAAATAAAATATAATTATTATAATTTTTTTTTTTCATGTACAATACAAAAACAACAAATTATTCTTTAGTCACAGCATCAATTATAATTATTATTAAAGTTTTGAGATAATTTTGATGACGAAGATAAAGAATACAATACACATATATATACTCGTTCAAAATGTTCAAGCGCAGCAGCAGCAGCAGCAAAAATAAAAGTGTTGACCGTACAAAATTCGCCAATTTAATACAAATAAGTAATTTGAAGCTCCCCGTATTTTAATGATTTACCAATGTTTGTTTTGTATGTGAAATGATGCTGTTGACTTCTGAATTGAGCGATTTAGCCACAATTATATTATTGTTACATTGATGGTTTGTTGTTTTTTTAAATTACAGCAAAAATATTAACCAATCTTGGTTAAATTTATGAGTGCAACGCGAAAAATTAGATTTTCGATTTGGAAAATTTTCTATTATTATTGTTATTATTATTTTTTATATACAATAGTAATTATATTGTTTAATCATCAACTTTTATTATTTTTCTCAATCTTATATTTTATTTTATTTTTAATGCAGTTATTGCATTTTATACTTTCTTATAGTTTTCTGTATTTCTTTTATTCAACAAAGCAATAAGTAAGTACATATATAATATACATATATGTACATGTATATATGCAAGATTTGAATAAAAAGAGTTGAAATAAAACTGACTTGCAACAATTTATTTTTCAATTTAAGTTTTTCCTTTATTTTAATTTTTTTATTGTTTTCTGCTTACATTAATATAATAAGCAAATAATTCAACAATAATGACATATTCCCAATCTCTAATATGTGCTCTTATTATTAAATTCGAGGCTATATTACACATTCGTTTTGCGATCGAATTTTTCGGTCCAAAAAAAAAAAAAAAAAAACTATAATTAATTTCGCGTATATATGAAATATTTAATTACAAAATTATAATTACCGTTATCCTTTGTACCAAACTATATATGATAATTACAATAATTTAAATTCATTATTTTTCTCTGTGTGTACTTTTATTTATGATATATATACTCGTAAACAAAGAAAATTCAGGTAAAAAAAGGTACACATATACTCATGTCTCCCACATTAAAGAATGTTTTATTTTTTTCTGATTTATAAAAAAAAAAAAATAAATCGCGAAATGCAAGAAAGATTGAAATCCGCGCGCACAAAATAAAAATGAATATTATAATTTGCATATAAATATATTTAATATATAAATCGCGATGAATAAAAGGATTCGATGATTTTTTTTTTTAAGTTCGGTTTTCATATGTAATATATAATACACATATATTAAATTCACATTCCAGACCCGTTTTGTGAACTCATTAATTGATCATGGCATAAAAGATTTATCGAATTGAGCGCAAAATTCCTTTTGGAGTGAAAGTTTGATCGGTAAATTGTACTATATATCAACATTATTGCAGAGTGGGTGCTTGCGCGTTCACAAAACTAATTTTACGTTGGTCCATCAATCGATATCAATACCACTTTTTTTTTAAATTATATATAGGAGGATAGATTATTATTGTGAAAACAAATTTTAATAATAATATCCAGAGCACTGACCGTCTTTCATCAAAGAGCAAAAAACTAACGGGTGGAGGAGTATTAATTGCCGTAAACGCTCCAATTACCAGTGAAGTAATTCAACTGTCAAGTGATATATACACAACCTGCATTGAAACGATCCAAGAAATTTACAATCTTGCCAAGCCGCGGGTGATTGCTTTGTAGTATTGGGGGATTTTAACCTTACCAAAGTGAACTGGTCTTATGACGAGAATCTTAAATGCATGTTTCTAACCTCTACACTATCGGGTATTGTTGTTTTATTGATGCCTGTTTTTACATTGATCTAAAACAAATAAATCATCTTCCAAAGGTAAATGGTAACTTTCTTAATTTATTCTTCGCAAACGAAGTTAATATCTTTAAAGTAAACGAATTACTATCACCATTCAATGACATATGCATTGACATTCATCACAAATCCATGAAAATCAACTTTAATATCTCAGAAATTAATAAACACTACAAATTCCATCAAGAATCAGGTATACGTCATAACTTTGCGAAAGCTAACTTTGAAGGACTTAAAAGTTTAATATTAATTTTTTTGAGGTTATGAAAACTAAAATTGACATATTTGACGTGGGGAAAAAACTTATGAGATGGGTAGATTTATTACACATTTCGGACAGCATAATAAAAAATCGTGAATATATAGGGGAATAATTATCAAACAAATGTCAAAAAATTAATTCACGATTTTTTATCACAGGTTTCGGACACAGTCTAAACAATCAAAATTGGGACGAGGAAATAAGTGGATTAATTGATATTAACACTAATATTGACAATTATATTCAATGGATTCGATCAATTTGTACCTCTACTAAAACTACATCAATCATTCATCAGACATGGTACGATGATAAATTATTTACGAATACGACCTAAAGTTTGTCGCCACTGTTAGCACAGTAAGTAGCGTGCTTGCTTTGTTATTCAAAGGTCTCGGGTTCGATTCCCGGTGGTGACGAAAAATCACGGTTGGCTTTTTTTAATGTGTAAGTATATGTGTTTGTCCGGGTATTGCACCGTGGGCCCCCCCGTTAATGGCATTTTGAGTGCTGGAGAAATCCGCCCAATTTTAATTTTTTATTTCTTTTTATTATGATGATTGCTTCAAGAAATACAATATAATCAAAGTTTAAAATAATATTAAAAGTCAACCCAAATACTTTTGGAGTTTCTTCAGTGATGAGAGGGAAATTAAGGGATATCCATGCATTTGAATGGGTCATGTGCATCAGAACCCAAAGAAATAGCAAACCAATTTTCATCATTTTTTCAAACAATTTACAATCCTTGATTCGAATGGAATTTCCTTTGATGAAAATTTCGAGAGTTACACCAATCTTCAAATCTGGTAAAAGAAATGAAATATTGTGCTATCGAGGAATTGCAACCTCTTCAATTTTACCGAAACTATTTGAAATATTAGTCTGCAATTCCTTCAAAAAATAGTTCTAAACCACCTATCTTTTCATCAACACGGATTTACGGCTTACAGATCCACAAGTAACAAAATTAAAAGTTGAGTTTACTAGGATCACCACCAAGTCGACAGATATTGCTGAAACTTGACAAGTTTGGCTTTTCACAAATTTTTGTTAAATGGTTTGAATCGTACCTAACGGAAAGATACGTAATCATTGAAGTTGCTGGTGAAAAGTCGAATCCTATTTTGGAAAAATCTGGAAGGGTTCTAAAATATAGGTCCCTATCTCTTCCTGATATTTATTTATTGACGACCTTACTAATATAATTCAACAATCTTCTATACTTTTGTTTGCTGATGATCTTAAGATACTCCGACCTATTAATGATGCAAACGACCCTTTCAAGCGACCCTATCAAGAGGATATTGACAAGATTTGTATTTGGTGTGAAGTAAACCAATTAAAACTTAATACACAAAAATGCAAGATAATGTCATATTATCGGGAAAAAAGGTTCAACAATTTCCAATTATAATATAAATGGGGCATTATAAACGCGTCACCACAATCAAAGACCTCGGTACAAAATTTGTCAGTGATATTTCATTCTCCAGACACATTGATCAGAATGTATCGAAATCCAACTCCATGTTTGGTTTTATTCGCCGTTGGACCACCGAGATTAAAGATCAAAATGCACTATACTTTGCATACTTAAGATCTCAACTAAATAGAATATGCGGCAGTAGTTTGGTGCCCTCATAACGGTGACCACATTCATAGAATTGAGGGTGTACAAAAGCGAGTTTTACTCTATATTATGAAAAAACAAACTGGAACTACAACTACAATTTACCATATATCATGAGAGCCTGACCTTTTTACCACCTTACACTGTACATTATAATGCGTACGAAATAAACGTGCCCAGCCGTAATTTTCGTCAATACAAGTTGTTAAAACTTGAAAAACATCGTACTAACTATACGTCGAAAATGAACCTAAATGTCTAAATTTCTTTCCAATGTCGAGGACCTATTTGAGTTTGGAATTTCTAAGGGGCAGTTAACCTCAAATTGAAACAACATTTCAGACAATTATAATTTTTAATAATTTAAATTGTTTGTATTTGAAATCTTAAGTGTAATTAAATTTACACATTGAAAACTATAATTGAACAAACATCTAAAATTTACGTTAACTGATCCAATGTGATGAATGATTTTATATGTGAGTGACATGGTCAACTAAAATTTGGTGCTAAAAAAAATCAATTTTGATTAGTACCTTAACCAACATTTTAAATATTCTAACAAAGCAACAATAATTGCATATTCCAACGCATTATTATTTTCGATCATTTTCAAAACATCAAGTCGTCTTCAGACACATAACACGCTAGAGGCTGAATGGTTATAAACCTCTGTACTTGGCTGGATGTGCTTCCCCACAGTTTCGTACATTCAGCCGTATGGTGTTTTTCTATACACATTTGACGCATCTGGGCTCCTTATTACAAAAAATTTGCGTGTGACCGTAGATTTCACAAATATATCGCAATAAGTCGTATCTCTTTTATTCATGAATTAAAGATCTTCTTTATCGACATAAATAGACTGAAAATTATCGATAATTTTAGTAATGTGATATAGAAAGAGAAAATATACTTCAACTCTAATGTTCAATTCAAAACAAAAAATTATCTTCATTATCGATTTTTTCGGCTAGGAACTATCGGCTAACATTAATAGTAATAATAATTTTTCCATGTTGAATACAAGAGTTCTGAGTTTTGAACGGTAATCCGTTACGGTGTGTGTGATTCCTGAGTTCATTTTGAATCCGTTTAAGAGAAATGATGATCATTTTGTTTTTAAACATAATTTTAATTCAGCTCCAGTACATTATTTTTAACAGATGCCATATAGTTTATTTTGCATAGTTATATACCGCAATAACTAAATGCATTTAAGAGATGAGGTTAGTTTCAATATTGTCCGGATGGATCACCAGATCTACCTGTATTTGATTTTTATGTACATATACTGTATTCGACCAGCCCCCATGTAACTTTAATATTTTTATTAATTTGTACATTAAATTTTTATTCAATAATTCTTATATACAAAAGGTCAATATGCATATAAGTAAGAATGTTGTCTTGATTTATGTAAATAAATTATTTTATTATACCGGGTGTTTTTTTTAAACTGAGACGATCAAATATCTCGAAAAATAGCCACTCTACGGAAAAAATGTCCATAATCAAAATTTAATCATACCGCGGGGGAAATACATTAGTGCAAAAAAAAAGTCCCCCCACCCCCGCTTTGTAGGTGGGGCGGGGGTAACTTTTAAACTAAGATAGGAAGCCATATTTTTTATTGCAGATACGGATTCTACGACTAAAAGTACGTATGATTTGAATAAAATATTTTGTTCGGTTCATGATAGATGGCGTTGCAATCGACGAAATTCAATTTTTTCAATTTCTCCTTCTTAGAACACACGCATTTGATTCTGCAATACGTTTGAAATAAAAAACATCACGTTTTCATTGGAAATACTCGAAATTCGTCATCAAAACAATTTATTCAGTTTTGTAAATCTAAATAAGTGTTCAAATGCGTGTGTTCTAAGAAGGAGAAATTGAAAAAATTGAATTTCGTCGATTGCAACGCCATCTATCATGAACCGAACAAAATATTTTATTCAAATCATACGTACTTTTAGTCGTAGAATCCGTATCTGCAATAAAAAATATGGCTTCCTATCTTAGTTTAAAAGTTACCCCCGCCCCACCTACAAAGCGGGGGTGGGGGGACTTTTTTTTTTGCACTAATGTATTTCCCCCGCGGTATGATTAAATTTTGATTATGGACATTTTTTCCGTAGAGTGGCTATTTTTCGAGATATTTGATCGTCTCAGTTTAAAAAAAACACCCGGTATACAAATCTATAACGAATATGACATAACAAAATAATGTAATTCACTATCTATAGCTGAATGATGTAATTTGGCAACACTTCGAAGTTACACAAGATTTCACACAGTATAGAACATGATACAGCAAATTAAATCTGTACCTATTTTATATACCTATGTATATATATATATAGACGGATAGATTCACTATATACATATACAAATAATAAATTAAATCATTGAATAAAAATTTAGTATTTAGTTACTTGCGCGCGCGCCTTTTTTATAATTGTTGCCACAGATTTATAAATACGCGAATTGTTCATCAGAAACGTGATGATGTCATAAATTTACAAAACTAGATACATAATTTATAAAAAAAAAAATTAATTAAAGCCGCTTAATATAGACCGTGTCATTGCTATATGTAACGTTCGTCTAGACTAGATAGTCTATCCGTATATACTTGGTGTATAGACGACGACATAATATTTTGAGACATTCATATGAATTTCAGGTTTACGTCTAATAGTTCATTATCTAATCCCATACATGGACAATAATTTTTTGGACGCTGAATTTTCTTTGTGTTTAATGATTAAGGCGAAATTTTAAGATTCATTTTAATAAACTTGTACATATTGACATATTTATTTAAAGGTTGAATTTGGGCATCTATATACCCTCTGAATCGTATATAATCAAGCGTAAAGGTGTGTTCCAATCGCGTTTATAATGTTCAATCGATTACCAAACCAAAATACATAAATAGATGAAAATAAATTAAACTGCGGTTCGAATTAGTATCATGCAACTTGGGTAAAATTGCAGAAAGTTCGAAGTTTAAAATCCAAGCTATGATATAAATAAAATTCATCATCAACCTTACATTTGACGACAATCCTTGTGGATTGTTCACGTAAAATTCGAATTTTAACTAAAACCCAGTTAAAATTTTAATTTTAATACACATTGAAATTTAATATTTCCAAAGATTCGAAATTTTTTAAATTAATTAAAGTTTATGGGTAAAATGTAACTGTTTCATGATTTTAAGAAAATTTGGTTATTGTTATAAATTTAGACGATTTTTTGTCGTATAATAAAAAAAATATAGGTACGAACTATCGCATATCAGCCCATACGATTTTTAATAAATAACATTTTCATATTGTCAAAATGATATCTGGTATAGTATATATACGCCATGTAATCTACGCGATTGTCGATTACGTAGAGTATTACGTATAGATTACTTGGCAATATTTTTTATTAACGTCGGAAATTAAGACAACGCCAACCCTAATATATTTTGGTATGTTGAAATTACAAATAAAAGACTGCTGCTTTAATATCCAGATTTGATCGATTGCACCGCAGATACTGATAATGGATTAAAAGTGATGAGAAATTGTCTATACAATTGGTTTCCGTTTACTTAAGGCGATGCATTATAAAATCGCAAATATTTGCCTAAAATACTTGCTAAGCTAGTTTTGTGTTGCACTGCGTGAATTAAGCGTATCTGATTGTGAGCATATATGAAGTTGTTAGTGGCAAGCGATTCAGTTAAGACGTATAACAAATAATAATTGGACACGTATGTGAAATTGGACCTGAACCTGTCTTAAAAAGCAATAAAAACACTTTCCTCATATATGCGTTGTTAATATTGTATGCGTATGTAAGTTCAATATTGGAAAAGATATAGAAGAATAGGACGTTTAGGACTACCATGTTTGGTATGACCTCATATAATAACGGCGTGTATATATTATAGGATTTTGCGAATTTTTTTTGATAAAATCATATGAAACTATAACACCGTAATGACATCCATATCGCTTTCTCACGATAAGCTATCCGAAAATTATTTCAGTTTTAATAAAAGTTGGGTATTACGATTTTCAAGGCAACATTACAAACTAGGGTTCCCAATCCCCTGTTTTTCTAAACTGAAATATTTTCAACCCCCTAATCCCGTACTGTTCCTAAGATAAAAATATTTTTCGGCTATACTATAGACATCTTGGTATATATACTACATTATGCTGCTAGATTTCCAAGGTTTTCCCAAGAAAATTTGGAAATTTATTTATTTGGTATACCTATGCCAAAAGCAAAAGTTTAGCAGAAAAATGTCATAAAATTGGTTAAATTATTAGATTTAAAAAACATGATATTCTCACTAACCCATGTAAAAAATTTAGGATCTAGAACAAACTTCAACCATCCATAAAGAATTTTGAATTATGTTCTAAAAAAAAAAATTAATTTAATCTTATCTTGTTGTAAAATAATCTCAGAACTTTAAAAAAAAATGTATGACAGATACACTAATTTTGTGGACATTCAAATTTGAATGTAATTCTAAATTTCTAGAGATAAATTATGCACATAATTTAATTTAAAACTCTTCTAACCTAAACTATTTTAAAATGTATTGACTATTGTAAAAGTAGGCAAAGCTCCTCTCGCGGAAAAATGATAATATGTGTATTTTGTATTCATGTGTACTTTATCCTATACTATCCTAAAAAATAAAAAAAAATTATTAGGAATTTTTAGGAAAAACTTCACGCGCTTGTTCAAACATGTGATGTTTATCCTAAATCCTAAATATCTTTAAATGTGTGCGTTAGTATAATATACTTTATTCGGATTAACCGATAAAAAAAATATTTAGTATTCACAAGAATTTTTAAAAAAACAATAATACAAATATATTAAATCAAAATAGCGCCAGCACAGACCCAAAGAAACTGTTATTATAATAATAATTAATTTAAACACCTTTACAAAAGTTGTAGCGGCTGAGGGTGTTTTTTATCCAAATTTCGATGATATAGGTTAAAATTTCATATGAAACGAATTTCCTAAATTTTTTCCGACGCCCAGAAATACTAAAAGTAGTTTTGAGTTACCATGAACTTAGACTTATAGAAAAACACCACCATTACAAAAGTTATAGGGGCTGAGGGTGTTTTTTATCCAAATTTCGATGATATAGGTTAAAATTTCATATGAAGCGAATTTCCTAAATTTTTTCCGACGCCCAGAAATATGGTAACCAAAAACTAAAAGTAGTTTTGAGTTACCATGAACTTAGACTTATAGAAAAACTCAACCATTTCAAAACTTATAGGGGCTGAGGGTGTTTTTCATCAAAATTACGATGATATAGGTTAAAATTTCATATGAAGCGAAATTCCTAAATTTTTTCCGACGCCCAGAAATATGGTAACCAACAACTAAAAGTAGTTTTGAGTTACCATGAACTTAGACTTATAGAAAAACACCACCATTACAAAAGTTATAGGGGCTGAGGGTATTTTTTATCCAAATTTCGATGATATAGGTTAAAATTTCATATGAAGCGAATTTCCTAAATTTTTTCCGACGCCCAGAAATATGGTAACCAACAACTAAAAGTAGTTTTGAGTTACCATGAACTTAGACTTATAGAAAAACACCACCATTACAAAAGTTATAGGGGCTGAGGGTGTTTTTTATCCAAATTTCGATGATATAGGTTAAAATTTCATATGAAGCGAATTTCCTAAATTTTTTCCGACGCCCAGAAATATGGTAACCAAAAACTAAAAGTAGTTTTGAGTTACCATGAACTTAGACTTATAGAAAAACACCACCATTACAAAAGTTATAGGGGCTGAGGGTGTTTTTTATCCAAATTTCGATGATATAGGTTAAAATTTCATATGAAGCGAATTTCCTAAATTTTTTCCGTCGCCCAGAAATATGGTAACCAAAAACTAAAAGCAGTTTTGAGTTACCATGAACTTAAACTTATAGAAAAACACCACCATTACAAAAGTTATAGGGGCTGAAGGTATTTTTTATCCAAATTTCGATGATACAGGTTAAAATTTCATATGAAGCGAATTTCCTAAATTTTTTCCGACGCCCAGAAATATGGTAACCAAAAACTAAAAGCAGTTTTGAGTTACCATGAACTTAGACTTATAGAAAAACACCACCATTACAAAAGTTATAGGGGCTGAAGGTATTTTTTATCCAAATTTCGATGTTATAGGTTAAAATTTCATATGAAGCGAATTTCCTAAATTTTTTCCGACGCCCAGAAATATGGTAACCAAAAACTAAAAGTAGTTTTGAGTTACCATGAACTTAGACTTATAGAAAAACACCACTATTTCAAAAGTTATAGGGGCTGAGGGTGTTTTCTATCCAAATTTCGATGATATAGGTTAAAATTTCATATGAAGCGAATTTCCTAAATTTTTTCCGACGCCCAGAAATATGGTAACCAAAAACTAAAAGCAGTTTTGAGTTACCATGAACTTAGACTTATAGAAAAACACCACTATTTCAAAAGTTATAGGGGCTGAGGGTGTTTTCTATCCAAATTTCGATGATATAGGTTAAAATTTCATATGAAGCGAATTTCCTAAATTTTTTCCGTCGCCCAGAAATATGGTAACCAAAAACTAAAAGTCGTTTTGAGTTACCATGAACTTAGACTTATTGGAAAACACCACTATTACAAAAGTTATAGGGGCTGAGGGTGTTTTTCATCCAAATTTTCTTTTAAATTAAAGTTATTGGGGCTAGTCTAAGTTTATGGTAACTAAAAACTACTTTTAGTTTTTGGTTACCATATTTCTGGGCGTCGGAAAAAATTTAGGAAATTCGCTTCATATGAAATTTTAACCTATATCATCGAAATTTGGATAGAAAACACCCTCAGCCCCTATAACTTTTGAAATGGTGGTGTTTTTCTATAAGACTAAGTTCATGGTAACTCGAAACTACTTTTAGTTTTTGGTTACCATATTTCTGGGCGTCGGAAAAAATTTAGGAAATTCGCTTCATATGAAATTTTAACCTATATCATCGAAATTTGGATAGAAAACACCCTCACCCCCTATAACTTTTGAAATGGTGTTTTTTTTCTATAAGTCTAAGTTCATGGTAACTCAAAACTACTTTTAGTTTTTGGTTACCATATTTCTGGGCGTCGGAAAAAATTTAGGAAATTCGCTTCATATGAAATTTTAACCTATATCATCGAAATTTGGATAAAAAACACCCTCAGCCCCTATAACTTTTGTAATGGTGGTGTTTTTCTATAAGTCTAAGTTCATGGTAACTCAAAACTACTTTTAGTTGTTGGTTACCATATTTCTGGGCGTCGGAAAAAATTTAGGAAATTCGCTTCATATGAAATTTTAACCTATATCATCGAAATTTGGATAAAAAATACCCTCAGCCCCTATAACTTTTGTAATGGTGGTGTTTTTCTATAAGTCTAAGTTCATGGTAACTCAAAACTACTTTTAGTTTTTGGTTACCATATTTCTGGGCGTCGGAAAAAATTTAGGAATTTCGCTTCATATGAAATTTTAACCTATATCATCGTAATTTTGATGAAAAACACCCTCAGCCCCTATAAGTTTTGAAATGGTTGAGTTTTTCTATAAGTCTAAGTTCATGGTAACTCAAAACTACTTTTAGTTTTTGGTTACCATATTTCTGGGCGTCGGAAAAAATTTAGGAAATTCGCTTCATATGAAATTTTAACCTATATCATCGAAATTTGGATAGAAAACACCCTCAGCCCCTATAACTTTTGTAATGGTGGTGTTTTTCTATAAGTCTAAGTTCATGGTAACTCAAAACTACTTTTAGTTTTTGGTTACCATATTTCTGGCCGTCGGAAAAAATTTAGGAAATTCGCTTCATATGAAATTTTAACCTATATCATCGAAATTTGGATAGAAAACACCCTCAGCCCCTATAACTTTTAAAATGGTGGTGTTTTTCTATAAGTCTAAGTTCATGGTAACTCAAAACTGCTTTTAGTTTTTGGTTACCATATTTCTGGGCGTCGAAAAAAATTTAGGAAATTCGCTTCATATGAAATTTTAACCTATATCATCGAAATTTGGATAGAAAACACCCTCAGCCCCTATAATTTTTAAAATGGTGGTTTTTTTCTATAAGTCTAAGTTCATGGTAACTCAAAACTACTTTTAGTTTTTGGTTACCATATTTCTGGGCGTCGGAAAAAATTTAGGAAATTCGCTTCATATGAAATTTTAACCTATATCATCGAAATTTGGATAAAAAATACCTTCAGCCCCTATAAATTTTGAAATGGTGGTGTTTTTCTATAAGTCTAAGTTCATGGTAACTCAAAACTACTTTTAGTTTTTGGTTACCATATTTCTGGGCGTCGGAAAAAATTTAGGAAATTCGCTTCATATGAAATTTTAACCTATATCATCGAAATTTGGATAGAAAACACCCTCAGCCCCTATAACTTTTGAAATGGTGGTGTTTTTCTATAAGTCTAAGTTCATGGTAACTCAAAACTACTTTTAGTTTTTGGTTACCATATTTCTGGGCGTCGGAAAAAATTTAGGAAATTCGCTTCATATGAAATTTTAACCTATATCATCGAAATTTGGATAGAAAACACCCTCAGCCCCTATAACTTTTGTAATGGTGGTGTTTTTCTATAAGTCTAAGTTCATGGTAACTCAAAACTACTTTTAGTTTTTGGTTACCATATTTCTGGCCGTCGGAAAAAATTTAGGAAATTCGCTTCATATGAAATTTTAACCTATATCATCGAAATTTGGATAGAAAACACCCTCAGCCCCTATAACTTTTGTAATGGTGGTGTTTTTCTATAAGTCTAAGTTCATGGTAACTCAAAACTACTTTTAGTTTTTGGTTACCATATTTCTGGCCGTCGGAAAAAATTTAGGAAATTCGCTTCATATGAAATTTTAACCTATATCATCGAAATTTGCATAAAAGACACTTGCTATATATTTTTATTTATTAGTGTTTTTTTTAACTTTAGATTCAAGACATTCCTCAATTATCACACAATAATGTTTTGGAAATTGTTAATTTGGTTTTTGCTTAGTTTCTTTATATTTTCTTCAGTACTTTTCCTTATTGTATTTTATTCGATTATACGTAGTTTTACACATACATTCATACATACATATTGTTTTTGTTGGTTTAGGAATGTTTAGGAAATAATTCACATTCATTATTTTGTTGAGAACAATTTAACTCTAATCAGTTCGGAGTTAATTTTTCTCAACAAAATAACTTGTTTTTCAGTTAATTTTTTTTATGAGTTGGTAGTAGTTTTGAACATTAGTTTTAAAAACAAATTCAAATAAATATTTAGCGACTGGAGTGTGTTCATAAACTCGATACTGAAATAAAATTTCCCCTTATTGTTACAAACGTCATTACCAACTCTACTCGGTACTGCCTTTCTATACGCCAAAATGACAGTCGTAACAATATTGTAACAATATTAAAATTGGTTGTCATAATAATGGAAAATACAAGAAACATTTGATGAATCAAAAATAATTAAAACTTTATATAAATTGACCCTTACGAAATGTCATTTAATTACCAAAATGACAACCTTCGAAAGTAAAATTGAAGAAAAAAATTAAAAATGTACATCTGGTGTCAGGTATCATAATTAAAATCGGAATAGAGTTAAATAACAAGAAATATTTTGGAGTTATTGAACACAAGTCAGAAGTTAATGAGTGCAATTGTTGTTGTAACAATCTCAACAAAATACACCTTATTTAAAAGAACGATCCATTTGAAGTTTGTGTTGTTGTGTTTGTATTCGACATTAGGTGGCTGTGTGTTTTTAAACGGCAATGGATAGATAGTTTTATTTTTATTTAAAACCTCAATGAATAGATATATGTAGTTTTATTTTAGTGAAATTCCGCTACGTGGAATCCGATGCTCCAATCGTTAATTCAAAGAGATTAAATAACTCGCCGCCGCCTGTATCGCATTAAACCTAAAGAAATCTGGACACAGTACTTTAGAACTAGTTCACCAAATCACTCCAACAATCGTCTACATTATTAAAGTTTTCTACGAACAGTCTACGTTGTCCACGATATTTACGTTGTCTACGAATTGTTGACACGTCAAGGTAGAAAATAATAAATGAACTGCCCATCCCTGAAAATAATTGAGCTATCAATTATCAAAATGATATCTGGCCCAGTATATACAGGCTGTGAGAAGTATTCATAGAAGTATGAACCATTATACAATCGGAACTCTATTACGTATTTTAGATTTCTGAGCCACAATGTATGCAGATGTGCGCAGACCATTCTCAATAAACTATAAACTTGAAATTAAATGTGTGAAAATAGTCGAGCTATCAAACTGATTTCTGGGCACAGTATATTAGAGATCTAAATTTATTTTCGTTTCGTATTTGACATTTTTGTATACGTACGTATTATGATAAAGAGTAGCATTTTTATATTATTTAGGAAATTTAAGATTACGTTGGTGGCAAACAAATTAAAAATATCAATATAATCTGAACCAGAGCAAAAAACAATAATTATTGATTTTGCTAATGTGAATTATTTATTAAATGAATTAGCATAGTACTAAAATTGTATATATTTACATAAAAAATATAATTTTGAGATGTTTATGTGATGGCATTGTTTATCTATACATATATGTATATACATACATATATTAATAACATTTAATTCATAGAGGCATACCCGATCGAACCTGATTGATTTTGATTTGACTTTTCAAAATTTTGTTGTGTGTTTTATTTGTATGTATATATAATTATCGGGCATCTTTGACAATATTTTCTTTCTCTCAAAATATTTATAGTTAATTAGCAAAGATCATCCTATTATTAATTAACACGTAAATTATTATTTTGTGTTTAATTTTGTTTATTATTATTAAAATTTTGTGCTCACGTCATCGATTGTTATTTTGGTTAACAACAGCGTGGAAAAATAACATACATAAATGATGTTCTGCTACTGACAGGTTGAAAATATGATACCAGTTCAGGCAAGAAGCGCAGCTTTAAGTAAGGAAATGCTCAGATCAGGCTCAAAATTGTTTCAAAATTTTTGTAACCTTAAAGGAATTTTAGATCAGTTCGACAATACAATATTGGGGTAATTCGGAATTCTGATTATTTTTAGTAACTGTTTCATACACAAATTATTATAATTATATCATTAATATTCAACTGGACTTTTTTTAAATACCAAATTCGTAAGTTTGTTTTATGTACATATATTTTAATGAATTACAATTGGTTTTCATTTACACAAAAATATATAATTTGTACATACAATAATAATAATATTATTATTATTGTTATTAATTTTAATTATATAAATTGAAATTGCAAGAAAATAACAATGACAGAAACAAAAAATAATTAAACGGGTGGTTCATATCGCATTGGACCGTTCAATCGCACGACACTATTATATATACATTAATCGCGTATGATATACACGATTAAATTAAATGTAGGAATAAATACAATTTCTCACATATTATAGTAAATGCTCGTATTGATGAATCATGTACGCGTGTCACGTGTGTAAATGATCATCCTGTAATTTAATAATATTTACTACTTTTCTTTTTTGCATTTTTTTTTCTTAATGAGACATTGTAAATTAAGAAAAAAATCTCATTAGGATAAACATACCTGTACGACGTATCAGTACATGGTTATTAAATTCAGTTGTACATACATACATATATTTGCCATAGGTTATATCATCACGAAAGTGTAAGGTAAAATAATAAATGATTACTCTACATTAAAAAGTTGAAGTTGTGGTGAGTGGTGTGGCGCGACTTGCTTGAGATTTTCAAAACAAATCATCCGATATGGAACAATCGTATAATTCTGAGGTCATTGAACTTTACAATATAAATATGAATGATTGTATTATTGTTTTTATGCGCAGACTGTACATATTATTTACTATATCAAAACAAATAAATTGATTTAAAATAAAAAATCGTTAATTATCGCTGAAGGTTTTTAAATATCGATCAATATACGTTATATGTGTGTTTTTGAGATATCGTCTGATATTCTTGCATATACGAAAATTGAAAGTAAAAAACATCGTCAAAATTATAATGTATCGGTATAAAGACATATAAAATATTAATTAAATAACTGATTCTTTATTTATTTATACATATAATTGGATAAGGTCAGTTGGATATGATATACGATATAAATATTAGCAATCAGTATTTTAATAATGGAAATAACTAAATCGGATTGAAACGATTTAACATCGGTCATTAATATTTAGTAGCTTTATTGGTAGTAAATCATATATAGTTTTTGGGATTTTTGTCACCGATCCTAGAAATTTTCACATGCTCCCGACTACATACTCGCATATGCGCGAATTAAATTGATATGCTAATTTTCGAAGAGTATAGACAAGCCAAATTTCATGGCCAAAGGGACACAATTCTGCGGAAATCTATATGTTTTTTTACAGATTTTAGATGTTACATAATTTAAACCAAAGAGTTCGCCTATATTTTCGGATAGTTGAGATTAACTAGAACCTTTGTGCTATTTTAAGCTTTTTAAATTTTTAACAGAATATTAAATGTCAGTGTTTTGAATAATTTTTAATATTATTCCTAAATGGATTTTTGACTATTTTATCCCACACTCAAACAAAAATTCATTTGAGAAAAATAACAATAAATTCATTTATTCTCAATAATTCTAAATTCTGCAAAAATAGCAGGCCATCAGTATTTTAATTTCTTGGCCGTGTTCTTGAGTCTATATACAGAGTATACATGTCTATAAAGGATTTTCCAATAAGGACTTGATAACTTTTTTTTTAAATAAAACGCACAACATTTGAGTTATCTCGAAAATTTTATTATTGGCTTGAAGTACAATCAAAACATTTATGTATGGAATTCGACATCGTTCATATGTCCACCACGGGCACATTTGCGCGTGTCGATTCGTTGATCCCAATTTTCGATGACTATGTAACACATTTCGACGGAAACGGCTGCTATCTCTCGTTCAATATTGGCTCTGAGCTCAACAGGACTATTTCTGGATATAACATGTTCATCGAATTTAGATTTCAATAAACCACATATCATTAATGTTTAATAATGCAATTGACCAAAGAAATAACGTTGCAACTGTAACGACTGTAATGTGACGGTCATTTTCATCAACGAAAAAGAACGGTCCAATGACACCACCAGCATGAAAACCACACCATACGGTTATTTTTGTGGATGAAGTGGTGTTTCTTGAAGCACGTGAGACTAAAAATTGGAATTGGAATTAACGTTCTTGAAGTTGCAGTCACCAACTTGGAATTTTTATAGCAAATTTTAATTATTTGTAAACGTTTTTCGTTTGTGTACTTCACCATGCTGAAAATGTTGTCTTTACTGTATGTTTTAATACTGACAATTAGGTTATTTGTTTAAGGGTGCGTTCACAGTGAAAGTTCAAAGTTGTTCAATTAGCTACAGTTTTCACTTTTATTAAGTTTAACTATATCAAAAATGTCAAATTTTAATTTCGCCAAATTCGAGCAATATACAAATTTAAATATATTGTTTTAATTTATTATAAATTCTTTTTAAATTTTAAAATAATTTGCAACTTTGAAAATTTTCTGATTTTAAATTGCACAATCAAATTATATTTTTTAGTTAGAAATTCTGAATCTAAAATTTTATAATTACCAAATACTGATGCGAAAATTTTCAGAATTTGAAATGTAGAATTTAATATTTCGACATTTAAATTTTAAGAAAAACATTTCCTACAGTTCTTTAAAATTTCAAAAATAAATTTTAATCTCATTAAATTAATTTATAAATTTTGAATCTAAAAATATAAAATTACAAATTTTTGAGAAGTAAAATTTTGAAGTTTGAAATCTAGAAAATAAAAAAAAACAATTTTAATATTTTAAAACGTCAAATTTTGAACGTTTCCTTTTAATATTATAATTTTGGCATCTAAAATTATCAACATTTGAATTTCAATTGCAGCTTCTAAAAATTTAAATTTCCAGAATAGATGTTCCCAATAATTCGTGAAACTTTGTTTAAATGAAACTGTTCAAATTGAATCTTGCAAAATTCGAGAACTATATAATTTTTTATAAATTTGCCGCCAAATTTTGAAAATTTTCTGATTTTAAATTGCAGATTCAATAAAATTATGATTTTAGATTTGGAATTCTGAACCTACAATTTTAAAATTAACAAATATTGATACAAATATTTTCAGAGTTTGAAATCTAGAATTTAAAATTTTTAAAATTTGGATATTTAAATTTTAAGAAATATATTTAATGTAGTTATAGAAATTACTTTCTAGAATTTTAAATATTAAAGATAAATTTTAATCTCACTAAACTAATCAACAAATTTTGAATCTATAAATAAAAAATTTCAAATTTTTGAGTGAACTGTAATATTTTAAATTAAGGAAATTAAATTTAAATAACTTAAAAAATTTCTCAGTAATTCGTGAAACTTTGTATAAATAATTTGAATTTTTAGAATTAAATTTGTAAAATTTCCAGAATAATTTGATTAAATTTTTGTTGATTCGTACAAAACACAAGAGCTTTAGGTTATGTTTTACTCATTTCATCCATTTTGGATGTTCCAGTTGTCTATAGCCAATACATCCAACAAATCTACAAGCAGAAACTAGCGGTTGACTGAAAATTTTTGGAAAAGTTTAATTTATATAGAAATTTTAAAATTATCCATATGAGAATGATGAATTTAAATATTAAAGTATAATTAAAGGCATAATCTTTATTGTCGAATAAATTAGTTGTGAAGAGAAAGTGTTTTCAATTAACCTGTCATATACTGCACAAGGCATACACGGTTCAGCATGTTAATTTCTCATAATTTTGTAAAATTTAGGTTTATTTGGACGATAACCATTTTTGATCCAATTGCTAGCTGGGAAAAAGCTTATCTTTAAAATATTAAATATACTATATTTTACTAACCACTTATACTATGAAGCCTGTTGAAGGGCAGAACCCATGGGCCGAACTATCATTTATATCATTATAGATGTGGGCAAGTCACTATGTAAGGCTCCGATGATCAAATAAAAAAGACCTGTATTCGTATATCCTCGTTTGGTTGGCCACGATTTACGGTAGGACGCAAACAATTCCAGCTATATGAAAGAGAATGAGAACATATATCACAAAGATTAAAGTTGAAGACAATTCCTGTACCTCTTAATTTATGCTTAACGTAACTACCACTAATTTTTCACTCGACCTTTATGCAATAGGATTTAAAATTGGACAATATCTTACTAATGCTTTATACTGTTTAACTTAAACAGTATATTAAAATAATAGAAACTTTGCAATCTTTGGTAAGGTACTAATATATTGTACTATAACATTGACGTTACACCAAATTTTGTTTTGCAGAAACAACTTTAGATGCCCAAATAGGATATATTTATATTGAAAATACGATTTAAGCTGCACTACAGACTTCACTCTATTTGGCTTAATTATAATTTTAATTTCAACATTCAGTATCTCAAATTATGTTCACAAACGATCGACACACAAACATCGTGGACCTATAAAAAAATGGACACTCAACATGGCCAAGATTGACAATTTGGTCCGTAATTTGGGTGCAATTCCAGATAAAAATTACAAAAATGGCTTTCATTTATACATATTTGTTTGTTTCATTTAAAATAATGAATTATATGTATCATGTATTTATTTAAGAATTAAAGAGTGGCAGACAATTCCCCACATCGCAGAACAAGAAAATAGAAGTAGTTTATAACGCAAGAATTGTGAGAAACTCTTTGTTGGTTTTAGTAGAAGAAATTTGCAAAGAGTTTCAAATCTACAAATATAGGTACGAGTAAATAGATTATAGTTAAATCATTGCTCAAAAAACTCGTATTCGATGTCGGAACCATGCTTACAACCGTAGGTAAACATGTTTATTAAACAAATTCGATACAAATTTTCATTTAATCCATGACACACGTATGTATGTAGATACTATTTTGAATTTCGGTTAATCACATATTTGTACGAATTCCAAATTTTTGTGTATATCATATAGAAATTTATTCAATCTATTGCATCATGAAATGGTGCAAAATTAATTAATTTTAATCGCCGAAATTTATGCCATTTATTACCGGTAGCAAATACGAATCTATATTCAATATGGTCGATCATAAACCAAATTGTATCTTCTTGAATTATGAGGCGCGTGTAGGAGGACAAGTGTAATTAATATTAATATATACATATATCTTTAATTAATTAGATTATATTATAAATATTAATTTATAATTATTTTACCGTTTCAATGTTGGTGGTATTTTAAGGCCAAATATTTCTGTCACTTACATAATTTATATACATACATATATGTTACAATAAGTGTGTACGCGCGGTGAAATTTAAACCGACGGATAGCTAATCACGTACATACTTATATATGTATACTTATCTCTATATATATCGTACATTTATCATATCTATATAAGTACGATGATATAGTTTTTTTTTTTAAATAATTAACTGCGATAATTAACGAATAGAATGTGAAAATATCATGATACATATTTATTTCAATTAAACCTAATTTTCATTTTTATTTGTTTATATTACAATTATTAATATTTTTATTATAACTATTATTATTATTTATTTGTTGTTGTTTTAGTTTTTTATGCTATCGTGAATCCCAATAAAAAATAATCAACAGTATCTTGTTATAATGCAATAAGAGAAGAAAAAAAAAGGCAATAAAAAACATTCATGTCGATGAAATGATTTTTATTGCATCTATATTTACAGTCGGCTAAAAACATACATATTTGTCTGTAATATATGTATATATATATATATGAATGTACACATAATTAGTTAATTGAATTTTTGGTAATTATAGTAAATACGTACAGTTCATTATTATTTATTTCCAATCAAATTTATGTCTGAATTTCATTTTAACATTATTTGAAAACCGCACAAATGCGGATTGCTTTTATATACAATACATAAATTTCGTTTTTTCCAAAATACAAGAAAACGAAAATGTTACATTTTTTTACTTACTATATATATGTATAAATAATCTATACATTTATTCTCATAAAAAATTTTTTTGCAAAGAAGAACTGTAATCAAATTCCAATTATAATCGATCGTAATTACTGTCGGTATTTATCTGATGTATATATACAAGTTTTTTTTTTTTTTAATTTTGTTTTTTTTTGTTTGTATTTTTCTTATATTATTTCTTATTTGCAAAATAAAAATAAAGTTGCTAGGTGTTGCATTTTAGGTCCATGAGGTTTGGGGTTTATAAATGTACATATACACCTATACATAAATTATAAATAACTTATGGGCACTTTTAGATAATTTTAATCAAATGCCAAATACACCTGCGATGATAGTTTATATATGCGTTAATTAATAATAAATATTAAAATGTCAAATAAAATCGTGGGCAATTATTAAATTAGTTTTCACGTTAAAACGTTTTTCTAATACATTATTTAAGACGTAAAAATTAGATTGGTTCGATTTCAACATTTTTTTAAATAGCCGTAAGTGTGGATTACACAGAATATGTATTTTATATATGTTTTTAATTATTTGTTTTGATCTTTGCAAAAGAAGTTCTTAAAATTTTTCGCATTTTGGTTCTAGTGGTTTATCTTGAATTTAAACATTCGATTACAAAAATATACGTTTGTATAATGATTTTCTACGAACTATAAGTGGCCGAAACATTTTTAATTGTGTAACTGAATTTAAATAAATAAAATTGAAGATGGTATTGGCGGTATTACTAGCTAGCTGAAACATCTCGGTAAAAGATGGGGTAACAAAGGCAATAGCCCCAATTAGAGTTAGATGGTCCAGTTTAGTAAACGCTCTAAACGCGGAGATAAAAGAACAAAAATCTGGATTTACATATATGCACATTACAAAGTTGTTCATCGTTATCAGTTTCGTCGCGAATACTTTGTCTGTATAATTTTTACTGATTGCTGAAATTTATAAGAAGAATCTGTATAATTAATTATGTCAAATTTCTTTCTCGCGGCAAGGCTTAAAATTCCGTAGTTTCATACAGACCGAATAAACATATCTTCTAATTGGTTTGTTGCAACAAATGTTGCATCTAAATTCACTATAACGGAAGTTATAATTTTGGTAGATTGCAGAGGCTTAAACTTATAGCATATACTTGCTAATCGCCTTCTAATTTAGTGTCGTCAAGTCGGTTTTACACATTATTTATGGAAAAGTTATTTTTTGGAGATTTAATGTCCAACTATCGACTTTGTGCCAGATGGATGTAAAATTCTTCTGGCCAAACCGTTGCAGTGACAGCTAATTTCTCTTAGAGATTGCGAGGTTAAGGCTATTTGATATTCGCATGGGATGAATATCTAGGCTAACATTTGAAAATAATAATTTGTTTTTATTTATATAATATTGCAACTGACTGTATATGCTATGTCATTTAGTGACTTTCCTATCATAATTATATTAACATTTGTTGGAATATAGCCCAACGGCTAGGCCCAGAAATTAAAATTATTTATTTATATAAATATACGAAGCTGTATACCATAGGTCCATACCGGCTTCAGTATTTGCCGGTATAAAAGCAATTTATTGTGTATATGGATAGTTCAGAATGTCTACCTAAGAGCCAATACATCTTCCTATATACTTCATGTTCAGCTCTTCCTTTTTGACATGTTCTTTCCACCTCATACTTGGCATCCAGTGTCAAACCTAGATATTTCGCCGTATCTGCGTAGGCAACTTGTTTAGAGTTGATAATGATTGAGATTCTATTAGAAATATTTTTATTAGTAAAGTTCACATGCACAGATTTAGTTTTGTTCAGTTTTATTCTCCATTTTTGCCTCCAATTGTTGACTGAATTTGTCGAGTTTTGCTATTTGTTAGTAGCTTCCTCTACATTGTTCCCAACTGCCAAAATCGCAATATCATCAGCATTGCTATACTTGCTTCTTCCGATGGTGGTATATCCCGAGTATACAGAAGGTACAAGACAGGGCCCAATACGCTACCTTATGGTACTCCAGCTGAAATAATTTTTAGGTCCGAGTATTCGTCTTCGTATTTTACACGGAAGTGTCTATTTGTTATGTAGGATTTTAAAGTTTCATAATATTGTTTGGGAAGGTCCCGCTTGTGCTTGAACTACAATCCTTTGTGCCAAACTTGGCCAAATGCTTGTGCTACATCCAAGAAAATGCTTGAACATATTTTTTGTTTCTAGTGTACGTTCTATAATATCTGTGATCCTATGGGCTTGTTCTATAGTCGAGTGGTTTTCTCTGAATCCAAACTGGTGGTCAGGAATGAGATTTCTGTCCATTCATTCTCTTCAGGAGGGTTTCATTTTCTTCAGGAACAATTTTTCAAAAATCTTGAATATACTTGGGAGTATGGATATCGGTCTGAAGGACTTTTAATCGCTACATTGGTTGTTGCCACCTTCCATTGCCTTGGAACGTTTCTTAGTCTAAACACAGCATTGATTATAAGGAGAAGTTTACGTATCGCTTTATTTGGTAATTCTTTAATGGTTTGTCCAGTTATGAGGTTGTTTTAGCTCTTGTAGAGATACACTTTGTAGTTCAAGCTCATCAGATCGCTCCAGTAGGTCAACATTTTCATCCGCAGTTTGCCTGGGTAATGGACGTTGAAACGTTTCTTCTAGGTGTCTCGCAAACAAGTCAGCTTTTGTTTACCGCTTCGAGCCCAGCTTTCATCCTCATTTCTAATTGGCGACGTCGAATTTGTTGGTCTCTAAGTACTTTCAATGCTTTCCATATGGAATATTCGGTATCGTTTTGGCTAGTAAGTGACGACAAATATGTACTTATTGATTCATTCTAAATTGTTCTGATCAGAGATTTCAACTTGTGACATAGGTTATTAAGGACGGCTTTATTATCATTGGTTCGTTTTTTTGCCAAGACTTTCGAGCTTTACGTTTCAATTCAATGCTCCAACAATAAACGAACTCGACATTGTTATTGTTGGAGATTTATTAGAATCTAGAGACATCATCTTACAACACCGAAATGATCAATTGCAACGTGTATGTGAAACTAACAGATCTTTTGCCGCGGTTCAATACTGAACTTTTGACGCGGTTCAATACTGAATATTAAATATTGTTGAGGGGATGGGTAGCACTTCCAACTGAAAATGATTAATCCTATAATTATAAAACTTACAAAAAATTTATATTGGTTCTATCAATTATACAGGTGAAATTACAAAAAAGCATATAGATAAGCTCCATGAACTACTATGCACATAGGGTAATGATTCGTGAAAATCAAGACAATCATATTTTAAAATGTCGCCATTTATATTATCAGTACGTAATTTACGCTAAAATAGAAACAGAACGACTATTATTCATTCGACTAAATCAACGGAAATTGCAAACAGAAGAATACATTCATCTCCGCGAGATGCAATTAATAACGATGGCAATGTAAATGACCTAATTATAATTTTACCAGCTGATGTAAACACGATGCCACACGTCCGCAATTATGGACGTCCCGATTTATTCATCACATTTATATGCAATCCGAATTGGACGGAAATTAAAAATTATTTATTGCCAGAACAATCCCCTGCTAATCGACATAACATCACTGCACGAGTGTTTAAACAGAAATTAAAATCTTTGATTAATATTATTGTAAAACACAACGTTTACGGCTCTGTTCGATGTTAGATGTATACTCAATTGAATGGCAAAAGCGAGGACTGCCACATGCTCATATTCTCACATGGTGCATGGATAAAACTCAGTAAAATGAAATCAACAACATTATATCTGCAGAAATACCCGACTCAACAAATGATCCTGAACTATTTCAAATTGTTACTTAAAATATGATACATGGCCCATGTGGAGCATATAACATAATTTCGCCATGGTAATTGCTCTAAAAGATATCCCAGAAAATTTATTTCTGAAACGATAACAGGCAACGATGGATATCCATTGTATCGCCGACGCTCCTTTGAAGATAATGGTAGATCAATAACAATACAAGTACTAAATACTAACGTTGATAACCGTTGGATAGTACCATATTCACCTTTATTATCAGAAATATACAAAGCTCATATAAATGTAGAATATTGCAATTCTATTAAACCAATAAAATACATTTGTAAATATGTAAACAAAGGAAGCGATAAGGCCGTTTCGAAATGTATTCCGAAGTTCCACGTTCCACTAGACTTGGAACACCTCGACACCATATTTCAATCGAACGTATTCACAACCATTCACATAGTAAAACACACGAACAATGCCTCATGGCCCCAATTAAATTTCGAATAAGATAATGCGGATCACAATAATATTTGAATTTAATACCATAAGCAGTTAAAACTCAAATTTTGAATAAAATGCGAACAGCTGGGGTCTATACCCACATAATGTATGTATGTCAATATATTGTGTCGTCATTTTATCAAAATCGAATGTTATTTATTGAGGCCCAAATATTAAAAAAGACTGTTAAATTCAATAAATTGTTCAACATTAGCGAAATAGTTAGTAGTGTTAAGTGCAAAATAAATTATTAACGAAAATAAATCAAAAATCGCACCATTAATCATTCATCCAGAAGATTCGTTGGGTAAAAAATAAAAAAATTGTTTTAAGAAAATAAAATCCAGTTGAAAAAGTTTTCTTTTGCGATAGCTTTTCGAGATAACTTCGGCGACCTCATAATACCCAACATTTTATATAAAAACGCGCAATGAGACAAACGAAGATATAACAAATAAACCAAAAACAATAAAACTTTTTGTTGTTGTTGTTGTTGTTTTTGTTTTTAATGTTTTCCAGAGGCTACATACTTATGTATGTATATATACAAAACAACAAACATCAAAAAAGATTAATTTTATGTCGCTTTTATATTACACACAATAATTCAATAAAAATTTTGTTAATTTAAAATATTTTAAATTGTTAAACCCAGACATAGGTATACATACGTATATGTATGTATATATACTTTTTTACCTCGCGAGTCGCGATACCACCAACCAAAACTAAATCGTTTCACACGGCTTTTTGATCACACTTTTTTTTATTTTATGATATGCAACTTTTTTTTTTCATTTTTTAACTAAAATACTTAAATATACGTATTATTCATCATACAGTTATGAAGATGTCGATATAAGTTTTTTAATCTAATAATTTTTGGTTGGTAAACCATCATCATCGCAAAGATCAAAACTATCTATATTTGTATATATACATACATACGAGTGTGTGAAGTGAATCTGTGTTTTGTGCTGATTTTCTTTTCAAGTTACTTACATATATGTACGAATACTGAAATTCTTTATTACATTCCTTTGGCAGCGGTGATTCATAATTATGATATTTCCGTTTTTTTGTTGTTATTTTATTTTTTTAATTTAACAATATGTATAATGTTTGTGTGTATACATCCATGTTTCACAAAATCTTGCGCAGATCGAAAGAAGTTAAATAAGCCAAATAAATAAAACTAATTGTAAGTATGCGTATATACCTATATAGATATTAAATGAAGAATTTGTGTTTGATGATTTTTATTTGTTATTAAGAAGATATTTGTAATAGGCTATATGAGTATGAGCTCCTCTTCAAAAATTGTTGCGGTTAAAATAAAAATAAAATTTTCTCCATCCGGAAATCATACCTATGATGATAAATTATTATTTGAATAAATAAAATTGATTATTATAAATATTTTCGTCCATATATGGGCAAAAAGAAATACTGTTGTATATATACATAAGAAATAGTTTATAACAATTATTAAGTATGATGACCCTGCACAATTATTTCGAGTACCTTTATTACCAAAAGTTCAATGTGCCGAGCATGTGTAAATAAATATTTGTATATAAACGCCGTTGATATATCCTGTTATATACATATATATGTATGTATAACACACAACAAACCATTTAAATAATAATTTTAATGAACTCTTTTTGTTTAAAATAAATGATTAAAAACTAAATCAATCATACTTTAAAAGTAAAGTTTAACAATTTTATAACAATGATATATTTATTTATACCTATTATACAACTCTACATACATACTCGTAAGTACGAAAATATCTGATATCATTCTTGAAATTATTTAGCAATGACATGAATTTTTTTTTACTTCTATTTACTTTTTTTTTATTATTGTTAAACTATGAATAATTGACGGAATCCCCCAATAAATTTCAATTATACGAATATTAAGTTACGCTAAAGTAAGTTTATTTTAACAAGTCTTTAAATAATACTACAAATAATACTTAGTAATGAATATATTATATATACGCGACGATATACATATTATAAGCTGTTTTGAATAATTTATATAGTGTGTTAGAAAATCCGGAAACAATATTTGTAATATTTATTAGATGTTGTATGTACATATACTAACCACTATATAGTACATATTTAACATGTGTTCAACATATTTAAATATATTCATAAGTAATTTATTAAACTTGAACTGATGGCATGTATAATAATGACTCAATATTCAATTATTGTCGTTATTGTATTTGTAGACGAGATAAAAATTTTGTAGACTCCAATCCACTAATCGAATATATATTTATAAATATAGTTTTCGGATATATTATCGTTTATTTATATATACATATATATAGATTGTGTACTTGAAACGTGAATATATGCAAATTTTTCTAATTGATTGACATGAGTTTACATAATGAACCATATGAAAATTGTAGACTGATGATCAAAATTAAAAAGCGCGCGTGCACGTGTTTTGATATTATTAGAGGAATGATAAATCCATCACTAAATAGTTAAAAATAGTTTTTTGGTTTATAGCCATAAATAATTTTAAATTTATTTTAAAAATAGTGTGTAGGCCTTGAGAAAAACCACAAATTATGGTATTTTGTGATGTTGGTTTTATTTACATTTGCGCTGAATTGCGCTGAGTTAAATAATTTTAAATATGCGCATGAGAAAGAAATAAACAAAATGTAATTGTATGCCAAAATCAATTGAAGGTAACCGCATACAAATTATGTACATAATAGGAAACCAACCGATTTGGGGACATGTTACAGCAGACATTTTGTAGCGTTTCACAGGTCTTAAACAAGAGCAATGTGAGTTCTTCGATATACGCCAGCAATCACAGGACGATTATATAGCTTTAATGAAAAATTTACCGGCGATGTGATTTACATCATCGAATTTACTAGTCGTCAATACAAAATACAAGGTTTTCAAAATAACAGAAATTATCTTTCAAAAATAAATCATAATAAACTGAGTTGATGGTATGTCCTTTAGTAGCCAATCTGAAAGCAATACACAAAAATATAATAATAATAAACAAAAAAAAATATTAAAATCTGTCGAGACCAAATTTCAGTCGACCTTTCTAAGTGGTTACATAGACTGTGTCCGAATCGTGTGATAAAAAATCGTGAATTAATTTTTTGATATTTACTTGAAAATACCGATCACACCCAAATTATTCGAGTCTATTACCATGATAATTTGTGACAGCTATCGAATAATTTGTGTACGCATGTGCAACTTGTGATTTATATATACATAATAATTTAATCTAAAATTATTAATACTTATAATAATAATAACGTGAGATTAAAAGGATTATCGGATCCATTATTTTAATATTAAATTTTTTAAATTTTCAGATTAACAGAGCGTCATAAAAAAATCCCAGTGGGTGATCTTAAGAATTTCGAAATCATTAGTGAAACAGGTGAAGTTAAAGCTGGTACAGCTCGATATGGAGATATTATAGTGAAATTGTTTAAAACCAATGAATAAAATAAACAAATCCAACCATTATACACGTTTCTCTTGAACAAAAAAATACTACTTTTGGTGCAAAAATCATATTGAATACCAACGTCTTCATTTAGATTAGAACCGCAGATAAACAATACACACAAAGAAAAACTACTAGTTTTTATTACAAAAAAGAATGATTTAATTCAATAAAATATAAAAATGCAATACAATATCCATCTAACCTTCAAATGATACAACTAAGCAAAGATCTAAATGAGCATTGATATCACCTTGTAGTAGTTGATTACAAACAGGGCAAACAGTTCCCAAATTTGCAGCTCATCATTTGAATCATCCTCAATCACAGCGTCAATTTTAACTGGTTTATTTTTATAAAATGGTGATTTTCGTGGTACATTATATTTAACTGATCTGACCTCGACTTTTATGTCCATACAGCCCTCGAGATGGATCGCTAAATCGTTACGTGATAGACGATCTTGGCATAATGGACAATGAATTATATTATTTTCCGTTAAGCATATCAAGTCAGTGTTTCGGGATGTTGACGTAGTTTAATATCGATTCAAAAGTGTCCTCACCAAATAAATAAAACTTCTTTATCGATTAGATCACATCGGTATCGTCATCAGCACTGAAATTATGTGCGGTTTTCTTTGTGTCGTTTAATATCTCCTCTTGTCTTTCTTGGATCGTTTGGTCAGTGAGAGCTCTTATGGTGCCGCGTCTCTCGACTTCTTCATCACTGACCAATAATTTGACAGTTGGGTGTTTTTCTTCAATTAGGATTAAATCATCCTCACTATTTTCTTCGACCAATCGAGGTCGTTTTAAATCTGGAACATCTTTCAAACCACTACCACCGTACCGTTTTGCTCACAGATCACGAACTGTAGTATGATTAACATTTTCATTCGGTTTAGCGGGTGGAATATCAGAAAGGTATCTACCTCGGCCAGTCAATGGTTCAATTGATTTGTTATTGGAATGTGAGGGAGATTCGTCATCACTGATCGCTAAAATACTATACTGTAATGTTCGTTCCTGCTGCTCGATTAACTTCTTCCATCATTTTTTTAAAATTGGGTCCATGTCCCCCATTTCTTTCGCGGATTCCTCGAATAAACAAATATGCGTGTATCATTTCGTGCTGTAACACAAATTGTGGAGGTTAGTTGATATAAGGATATACAAAATCTAAAATATTCTACCAAAAGCGATTCAATCAAATTTTTCCGTGATCTCAATTTTAAAAGTGGTTCACTTAATCGTATCGTGCACTGCATACCTATATTCACCCACAGTTGTACATGAGTTTACTTCATTCCAACGCGACACACTGTAGTTTCCCTCGAAAGAATTTCAAATCAAATGCACCAAACAACGTATGAATATCTGGCATATTTAAATCTTTTAATTTAAATTTAAATTAAAATCCAATAACAATCCATTATTTTAATATTAAATTTTTTAAATTTTCTGTGCAATTTATTAGTTGTCACAGAAAATTTGAGGATATGAAAACTAAAATTGACATATATGACGTGGGGAAAAACTTATCGGGTGGGGAGATTTATTACACATTTCGGACAGCATAATAAAAAATCGTGAATTTAGGGGAATAAATATCAAGTAAATGTCAAAAAATTAATTCTCGATTTTTTATCACACGATTCGAACACAGTCATAGTAAAATACACGAAAAATTGTCTTGCATCAGTGCTACTCAATTTTTCGTGTGTTTTACTACGTGAGCGCTTGGTAAGGTCAGTTAAAATTTGGTATCATTTACTATAATTTATAAATAATAGTAATAATAACAGTTTTTAAAGGGTATTACTCGCCCCTTACTGTATCAACAATTTGGCTCCAACGGTTTCGATCCTGGGTGTCACTTCTCGTTCCATGATTAGATACGGTGAAAAAAAATCATTTCATTTACATCTATAGTCATCCATTTTCAGTTTTTCAAATCACAAAACAAATTTGTTCAGTTCTTTTTATACTGTACGATCGATTCTCTACCCGTGAAAAGTAAAATAAAAATACTTTTCACTGATGAATAGACATAGCCAAAGTGTTTTTTTTTATGAAAACATGATAAATGTTTTAATAATTATTCTACATTCTTAGGATTCAAATGCAAAATAATTATTTTGTAAGTTGTGGAACTAGCATGTGAAATTGTTGTGAAACTCACTTATGTAGATTTAATGGCAGCTGTAGTTGTAGGCCTCTGCTTGATTTACTTTAGAGTTTATGATTTTCAAATGTCTTCCCGTGTGATATATGCATATATATTGGTTACTGAAAACACAAATATCTGTAAATAAGATTGACACGTGCCAACCAAGCATAGCACGATTAATCAGCTGATACTTCTATACTCTATAGTGAAATTCGAAACTTTAGATTTTAAAATAGGCGCACACAAATAATAGAAACAAATTGAATTCATCATTATGCTTGGTTTGCATGTAATAAGTTTTTATATAAGATGTTGCGCTGAAGTGTTACAGTTTTACGAAAGATGTACTCCAACATGAGATTGGGGAGGTTGTCCCCAACTATAACACAGCATTGAGACTGCGTCACTGTCATTCTACACAGGCGTACTAATTTTGTTGGCTTTCCTATAGATATTCCAGAGCAGACTACAAACTCTTTCGATTGATCGAGTCATAGGCCTGCCGGAAATCCAGGAAGACTTGATGTACGGAAATAGATGTCTTGTAATATTTAGACAGAATCATCCGAAAACACCTGATCAGAAAACAGACTTATCGATTTGGACGAAATCCTCCATGATATAGTCACCAACTAAACCCTCCACTAGAGAGGTGTATGCTGTGCAAAACAGAGCTATACCGCAATAATTCTCACACTCCAGCCGGCCTCCCTTCTTGAATATGGGGTATATTGCGGCCATTTTCCATTCATCAGGCATATAACTTCGGTTTGCCATACTAATCGAATAAGCTCGAAAAGACAGTTCCACAAAGTATTCCCTCCGAAAATTAAGAGCTCCGAATTAATGCAGTCCACCCCAGGTGAGCAGTTTCGTTTTAGTCTCTGCATAGGCTTATAGTGAATTCCTCTCCGCAGTCTGTATTTTAGGTGACCCACAGCTACAGTCTATGTCGCATGATGAAAACCAAGCAGTTCGGTAAAGTGTCATAAATAAATAATAGAAAAAATAGTCTCGATACCAAATTTTAATCGACCTTGCCAGGCACTCAGAAAGTAACACATAAAAAATTAGTTTTATATGGCAGGGTTAGACTGTTTCGTGTGTTTTACTATATGAGCTGTGTATTTAAGAACTGCGTAAAATAAATCAAAAATCCATAACGTATCTAAATTCGCACGATCAAAAGCCACCAAATACGAATTTACACCAAAAAAAATTTTTTTGATTTGTATGTGTGGACGTGTGAAATTTGTTACTGTGGCTTTTGAAGAATTTACAGTGGTGACACAAAACTTAGCAACAAATGAAATCATTTTTCCTCTACTCAATTATTTCGAATTATGCTTATTGTATGTACATATATGATTCGAGCATCGAGCATTGTGCTGACGTCATAATTAAAATAATACTTGAATATGGTAACCAAAGTCGACTTGTCCTAATACTATATAACATATACACATATATGATATAAATATGGTATATCATCTAATCAAATAAAACTTATTAATCCACTACCAAATGTATGTAGAAGCCACCCATAACTATAATTCATTTCGTCATCATTATTTACTTAGTTGAACTACGCATGTTGACATTATCTTACTTCCGATTTTTTTTTTGTATATAGTTACTTCAATTCTGCACTTCCTTAATTCTATTTTAATTTTTATTTTTTCCAAGAAAAGATTATTCGATATAAAATGATATAACTGCGATTTGACGTCATAATCAATCGTAAAACTTTTTATCAGTGAAGTATACCTATTTATAGTCGCGCGCGTATTCTCTACACCTTATTACAAGAATTTTATTTTTAGAATATAGTTTTTTTTGTTGTTGTGTCACGACGACGACGTGTTATCCAAATAAGTGAATAAATAAGTAAATAACGACACCATTTGAAATCAAAATTGATTAGTAATGATATAGTATTAATAGTTATCGTGTTTTAAGCGCGCGCGAGACATAATTTTAATGAGGTGGCGCCCTATCGAGCTTTCAACTGTTCCTTTAACAAGATTTAGCGTATTGATAAGTCAAAATGTCTTTTTTTATTAATATGGCTGGAGCTCATTAAGGTGCCGCACTCAATGCCACAAAGGGCCCATGGTGGAAACCTTGAAGAGGAATTGTCTTGGAATTAAACACATGAGATCTAATACAGTCGAAAGCATGGCAGCTGCCGATGAAGTGTATATAGCTATCATCATCTTCTTCAAGGCATTCGTCGCATACGGCATTGCTGGCTAGTCCTATGCGATGGAGATGTAAGAATCGATACTAGTATTCTTAAGATAACCTTTTTTAATGAAAGAGCGTATACTTAGTCATAGCATCGAATTGAGCTCACTAATAAAGTATTTCGCCTTACGGCAGGTGGGGGTGGATGACCACGCTTGCTTTAAGTGAAGTAAAGCAGCGTTTTTGATTTTTTTTTACCAATATAAAGAGGCAACGGAGCAGCCAGTCAGGTCCAACGAAACATGAACGTGTGCCAATTTTTGCCAGATTGTCTACAATTTCATTACCTTCAATGTCACAATGCGCAGGTACCCACAGGACCGTTACTTTGCTATTAACGCAAAGAAGATTCATAAAATTCTTACAATCCTTCACCAGTTTTAAGTTGATCAAAGGAGTTGAGGACAGATTTACTGTGAGTAGAGAAAATAATATGTTTACCATTAACCGCGAAATTAATAGTTGTAATGGCACAGCAAGTAATCGCGATTAATGCCGCTTGAGAAATAGTATACAGTAAGTATACCCAAACTGCCAGAAGTTGGTGGTTTTGACAATATTTTCGAAATTTAGAGTGCTACAACCCGGGAAATGAGTAGAAAGAAGTAGCTCACCTACTTGCTTTTTAGAGGAAGTATATCTGACCTCTGTGTAGAGCTGAACGCATTTTTAAACACATTTTGTGCATCTAGGAAGCTGTCCCAGTCAGCCAGAAGATTAATTCTCCTGGCTTTATTCTTCAGCCTCCTAGTGGTTTTCCTTAACCTTTTAAGATCAGTACACCAAAAAGGTTTGTTCCGAATTTTATGATTAATGACAAGTGGACAGGAAATTTCGAATGCAGTTGAAATTGCTTTCGACAGTGCAGAAGCATGGTACTAGATATTCTTACACCATGTAACAAGGTATATAAATTCATCGGAAGGAGGAGGTGTTATGGAGTCGTAAGGCAGATACACTGATGAAATCACCAGTTCAGTATGAGAATTAAAACAATCAATAGTAATATGTGCAGCTGCAAGATCAGCCAAGCTTCACTCCTCAATGAGAGAAGCGTTAACATTATTTGAGATATAAACGCACGCTCTGATTTTAGCGGCAGAATTTTTAAAAATAATTCTACCACTAGAGGTGTTGAATCCAGAAACAGAACCATCATAAAGATAGAGTTCCTGAATTAAGGATAGATCTGTATGCGATGTAGCAAGAAAGTGCATGAATTCAAATGAAGCTGACTTGGTATGTTGCAAGTTAATCTACTTTATTACGTGAACAGATGCCATTTTTAAAAAGAGCAAAAGAAAAGAAATAATAAAAGGCCCTGAAATAATCTTAAAGAAGATTATCTATTACCTCTATTTCCATCCCTTGACCGAAACATTTGAATTGATCAAATGGATATTTGTCACTATCACATTTGATTCCTCTGGAGGACCCAAGTATGAATGATGAGCGGTTTCATTTACAGATGTAGACGCCATCAGCATAGCAGCCTAACATCTGTGCCACAAAACCGGTTAATTTGGCAGCATCAAGAATGAGGCAACTCAAAACGACGCGAAAGATTTCTAACTTGATATCATCCAGCGAATTGTTAACAATATTGTCGCGCATGCAGAACTTCTTGATCGTTGCCTCAGCGACGATCTGAGCCAAAGTGCGTGATTTTTAGGCTAACATCTCCAGTTGAAATACGCGCCGCTTGGGTGTGGACGAAGAAGGTATACGTGACACTACTCAGGCATCCAAGCACAAGCCCCGTTCGCTTCCTCTACAGACGCTGGCGATTACGTTTGCCGGCGCGTCTGGTTTTTTTTTATCGATGGCTGGGTTCGGCATTGGACGTCTCACCACAGTATACTTTACGTTCAATTTCTGGTTGAATGTCGGAGCGCGTATATTTAGGTATAGTGTGATATTCACACCATTTCTGCAGGCATGCGGGTGTGATTATAATACATAGTATTGAAAATCCTTTTCATTCTATAAAAAAATTAATTTACTTTTATTGAATTGGAAACCTTTTTTTAAGAAACATTTAGTTATCAAATAATCAAAATTCTACTTTAATTCTACATTCCAAATTAAAATGCAATAAATTAACCAGCACTTCAACGAGCATGCATAAATTATATCACTTTATTTCAATTGATTTTATAACTAAGGCATAAATTATCTAAATATGAATTACCTGTCACTTATTTAATTTATAATGACATCTCATGGAAGCGTTTCCGAGCTGGTACATCATAATGGTATGCTCTATATCATACTAATTATGGGGTTAAAACCTAATCAAGGTTATACAATTTTTAAAACTTACAATATATTTAGCTAAATTTTAATATGAATCATATAAATTAGATGGATCCACCAAATTCAATTTAAAAACAATTCAATAAGAAAAACAATAAATAAAATTGACCGTTATAACATTTATCTTAGATATACGCATCTTTAAATTAATAGATGGAATCTCAAGTGGTTATTATTTGATCATATAAAATAATTAAAAATTATTTTTTATTTTAAACTCAAGTAGTGTACACTTTTAATCATTATATGATTCATGCTTCTTAATCACTAGAAAACTTAACTATAAATATATTTTTGTAACTTAACGCATATACCTTATATATATATATATATATATATATATATATATATATATATATATATATATATATATATATATATATATATATATATATATATATATATGCGCGCGTACTCTTATATACTGTGAAAATCAGCAATACGTAAATGCGCTAAATATCTCTAAGGCTAAAATCATATATAATCAAAAATATAACGCGAACACAGGTGTTTAACTATATAATTTTCTTGTTAATTAATTATAACCGTTTTTTGTATGATAAGATCTGCGTATATCAAATTTAAATATTTCACCGCTTAAGACGAATAAATTTAATTAATTGAGCGCGTTTATTTTAATATTTTTTATTTTGTTTCTTAAACATTTTGCATCAGGAATATAATAATATAAAATGACGAGATCAGGAACGAAAATAGTTTCTTAGATCCGCACCTGCGAGTACCACCGCATATATATTAGGTATATAATTGTGCACAGATTTTTCTACGAAATTCTAATCTCATTAATAAAACACCTGTAATAATATAAATAATATTGTTTTGATCAACCGTTAATTAGATGAATTTATCATTTATATTTTTACAGACCATTTATAGGTTAAAACAATTTATTTTGCGTCTATATAACAAACAATTTAAAAGATAATCTTACTAATTTTGTTGATAATTAAATTATTAAGTTTCTTGATCAGATTTAAATTAAAAAAAAAAAAAAATATTCAAATTCCGAAAAATGTTGCTTTCAGTTGGCATCACATCATGCAACTTTTAGACGCAACACTTTTTAATCGTTCCAATTCAGATTCGCTCTATTTCACAAACGGGATGGAGGGTCAAAATGGGCCCACCGCTGTTTACAATATTTCGATGCAGCACAGATTGTTGCATGATTTGACCGCAACATTTATGAAAATAGGCCTATATATAAAAAAGAATAGTTAACAAGGTACTGAGGAAGACGCAAGTCGAAATCGATTTACCGAAAAAATCAAAAATAAAAATTGTCACCATAAGGAAGAATTAAACTATAAAATCAAAAATAAAAGTTTTTTATTTAAAATAAAAAATAAAAAAGGCGATGAATCGTTGAATCGTTTTGTTGAAGCACTGTGAAAAAAATTAAATAATGGAAAATATTGCATCTTTATAGTCAAACTTTAAATATTTTTGATTGACATTTCAAAATATTCCGATTAATAAAATCCTGTCTTAATATATAGTTATCAAATTTGACATTGTTCAGTCGCAGTCTTTCGCAACGAGTCAAATGCTAAGCGGCTTTAAGAAGCTCCAAATTATTATTATTTTGTGGAAATTAATTAAATTTCCATTGATCCTATATTACACCTCATGGTTCACGAGATACGAGTATATTAATTGGATTAGGTATGACATATGACATATATATACCTTGGAGTGACGATCCATTTCTATAGATAACGAAAAATATTATTTACCAAGGCTAGTAGCGGTACCACCAAATTAAGAGTAGTGTTTGATGGTTCTTGTAAAACCAGGACACGAGTATCATTGAGCGACATACTTCAAGTTGGCCCAAACGTACAAACTGATCTGACTACCATCATTTTGCGATTTCGCAAGCACGCTATTGCTCTAGTAGCGGATTTAGAAAAAATGCATAGGAAAATTCGTGTGACGTCTGAAGATGCCAATTATCAACTCATTTTGTGGCGCGAAAATCCCAATGAGCATAGGCAAAAGTATATAAGCTGAACACCGTAACATTCTATCTAGCAGTAAAAACTCTTAAACAAACTACAGAGAATTTTGGTGAATTACATCCAGCTTTAGAAGCAATTCAAATTTCTCGATGCCTGACGTCAATAAACAATCCGCATTTCTCTGAAGCCGCGTATGGCGCAGTTAACCACCAACATTGTATATGCCAAAAGTAAAGTTGCTCCCATCAAACAAGTATCACTTCCGAGACTGGAACTGTGTGGTGCGATGCTCTTATGCACAGCCGTAAAATTTTGTATAGAATCTCTAGGATACGATAAAATAGAAGTCTATACCATGGACCGACTCCATGATAGTACTACACTGGCTGTCCGAATGTGAAAAAGCTTTATAGGCAACCGAACTGCAACTATTATTGAGACTATCCCGCGCACCAGATGACACTATGATCAGTCTAAAAACAATCCAGCTGATGTCATATCCAGGGGAATAAAACCACAAGCATTATTTATTTCGCAACTGTGGTGGCAAGGTCCTGCATGGCTACGCGAGAGTGAAGAAGACGGGCCAAAATCAAAAGAAACAATAATCAATGTTGATGCTATGGACTTAGAAGAACGGGTAAAATATACCAATGTGTTAACAGAAACAAGTAATGTCGATAACATATAGTTCTACACCCATTAACAAAGTTTTCATATTGGATCAAAATTCGAAAAATAATAGCTTATATATTGAGAAAAGGTCGACCAATTCGATCACCCCAGCCGAGATGAATAAAGCGCAAGTAATAATTCTTTGCAACGTTCAGAAAATGACATTCAACAACGAATTAAAGAGGCTCAAGGAGAACAAGTCATTACCAATAAACCACCAATTACCATATCATTATAGATCGATTGATAAATACAAATGGATTACATATGCCCCTAAACATTAGATCACCTTACTGAAGAACCACCTAGTATGCGCACTCTGAATTCGTGATATTCATATTAACCACATGCATGCTCGGAACTCATTGATACTGAGTATGGTACGTAGTAAATTTCAAAAAGCCGCGGACAGAAAATGGCCGATTTACCAGCAGTAATTTATGCTAGACCACTCTACATCAAAACGAGTAAAAGAAAAACTGCTCCAGCATTTCTTAATCTTACATTAATCTTACATTTGAGGAAATTACAACATTGATCGTCCAAATTGAACCATTATTAAACTCAAGGCCGTTATTCAGATTGACTGATGACCCACGATGGCAGAATATACAACAGCGACTCCAAGGATTTTGGAATCGATGGCATCGCGATTACCTAACGTCATTACAATAACGACACACATAGAAGGCAGCAACCGATCAATTAACAATCGATGACGTCGTCCTTATCAAAGAAGATAACTTGTATCCTATAGCCAATAGATGATTGGTAGAGTAACGAGAGTTCATCCTGGAAGTGATGGGATCATCAGGGTGGTAACATTAAAACGGTAAAATTAGAAGTTAAACGTCATGTCAATAAACTAGTTAAGTTAATACATAAGAAATTAAATTCCTTAACACTAAAATACACCCCAACGGTGATAGTTGAGCGCAAACTGTCTCCCACGTCGTTAATCTATAAATAAAATAATAATTAGTTATAACATCATAACAAATTAACACAATCCAATTGGATTTATACAAGTAACTAGAAAGTCAATCACTTGTAAATACAATGTCAAATCAAGTTTGTCAATGATTTTTGTATGTACAAAAGTATTAGGAACAATTCGGTTGTTATATTTTAAAACTTATGCCATAATTCAATAATGTTCCTATAAAAACATGACAATTTTGGTAGAAATAAAAAGTATATATTCTCTTCCTAAATAACAAAATATCAATAAGTAAAATTCTAAACTTATTAACTTCTTTTAAATTTATAATAAAATAATAAAAGTGGTTTGCGGTGTTCAACCAAGCAATAGTTCCTCACGCCACATTACATACAGTCAGCGTGCAATAAAACGTAGATGCTTTTGACATGGCCGCCATTTTGATAGTTCTCAAGAACATTTGATGAGTCTTTGTTTACGTGTACCCAATGCCTTACCTTACAACCGCTCTAGCTGAAGTATAGGAACTGAACTGGTCTGGCACTAAATTTTAAGACATCGTGGTAACAAAGATTGAACAATAAATATGACATGAAACCCAACGTTCAACAATATTATTGCTATAAAATTTCAGTTAAGCCAAACGATTAAATTATAGGCGATTAACTTCACTCAAGCAATGCGGAGTTATGCGATTGATTATTTGAATAACATTTTTGTTCGAGCCCCAGCGTATAGATTGAAATGGATTTTATATATCTCAGGATACTTGAAAACTATGTTCTCGCACATTATAAAATCATAATCATCGTGTGTTGCGGGTACAAAATTATGTTGACTAACTTTCCGTTTGTTATACGATCATGATCATCTGATCATCGCATTCTTATATATTTTAAACAAAAGTAAGCAAAAATTCTTCCAAGTCAACAAATCAAAAATTAAAATATATGCTTATATACATATGTGCGATATAAGCGAATACATATATTTTTGCAGCAGAACGAAGTATTTATTGTATTTTAAAAGAGAACCAACCATATTTATATATATATATATATATATATATATATATATATAAATATATATATATATATATATATATATATATATATATATATATATATATATATATATATATATATATATATATATATATATAAATATATATATATATATATACATACAAAACATACATACATATTTGTGTGTCGCTGGGATTATAATATTTAACCAAAAACTTTGATAGTTTATTGTTATTTCTCATGTATACTATTAACATGTTCAGGACATTATTTCCGAATATATTGGCAATTTATATAAAATTACTATGCCGAATGAGTTATAAATATTTTGAAGGCTGATAATACCTGCCGGGAGCATTATTTTTATTAATAATATTTAATTCTTGAACAGATTCAAGATTTACTGTTGTAAATTTATTTTATAGTTTTTTTTTTCTTCAAGAATTATTATATATGTATTTATAATATTTTTGGATATCAAACTATATAATTTAGAAATATAAATCCAGGTATAGAGAATTAAGTAGTTTAGTTATATACGTATATGTATATAATAGAGTGCGGCCATATTTGAATATGCATCTCGAAATTTTAGATTAACCCGATCTATATATACATACATAAATGTCAAGAAAACAAAATCTTTATTCTATTAAATTAATAAATCATTTTTTTTTTGTTTAATTTTGCAATCAACTGACCGTCCCTCCCGTCCGTATATATGTTTACTATATACATACTTCAAAAACTCTATAATTTGAAAATTGAAAATAAAATTTTAGAGAAAGATCTCATATATACCACACTATAAAAAAAAAAAAAACTTAAGTAATAATAAAAAAAAATGACAGTTTTAAAAATAAAATTAAATGTCGGCACTTCCTTTCTGTTAAAAAGATATGTAAAACTTGTTCGACAAGCTCGGAAAAAAAAAGTTCAAACTTTTTTATTCATTAAAATCGTATAGGTTAAAAAAATGTTTTAACGTTGGTATTAGATCTGAGTTGGTTAACCTTTTTCTAACTGTGGGCCTCACCAAATGTCAAAATAATAGCAGAATTCTGAATTATATACGTTACGCATTTTCAATTAAAATTTCCATTTTTTTAATTTGGCCACCGTTTTGCAGTTAGAAATTTGTAAATTAGAGTATTTAATATAATGGGAATTGAAAAGGTTTAATTTTACAAAATATCACAATTTATTTATTTATTTATTCTCTTAACCAATTACAATTGGATACAAAAATTTCTTAAATACTACGTACAATTCGGCTAAGAATGCAGGTTCAATCAATGTCAACTGACAGTAGCGATTAATCTGTACATTTTATAATGGAATGAGATGTTGTTTTGATTGAATTGAATTGATATAAATTAAGAACAGTGTAGGACCAAGTATAGAACCTTGGGGAACCCCATACTCAATCCTAAACGATACACTATATGAGTTACCAATTTTTACCTTAAATGTCCTATTGCTAAGATAGTACTGAAACCAACTCAATGCAACACCTCTAAAACCAATAAACTTTAGCTTAGCCTCAGTACTTTTCCCTGTAATCAAGCCATGTTGATGGTTACTAAGACATTGTTACATTCGCATAGCTTTTTCCATAATCTTGAATATAGGAGGCTGGATAGCTCTTGGTCGATAATTGTCCATGGCAATTTCATTTAACATTACTGAGTCTCTAGAGCAAATTTTATTGTGCTATTTCCTATAAAATACCATTTACAATTGACCAAAGGTCATTTTACTATTATTGCTACAAATCCTAAATTTATTACAATAATAGCTATTTTTATCATGAGTGATTGCAATATCTACCTTCCTACGAAGTTTAACAAAATAATTACGAAGTTTTACATTAGCAGGATGACTATTAAGTTTACGGCCAATTTGTTCCTTTTTGCCATTAAGTTTAATAAGCTATCAGAAATCCATGGTTTCAGTTTAATTTTTAAATTATGATTAACAACACTTACAAAGCAAGACACCGCAACACCATTGAAAATTGATGCAAACTTAGAGATAATTATATCTGGACTTCTTTGTGTATGATATGGTTTTATTTCTAGGAACAACACAAATATCAATATTTACCAATAATAAGTGATGATCAGAAATATGTAAATCATGTAGTAAAACTTGAAAATTTCTTAATTTACTAGCCCGAACAAAACAATGGTCAATACAGGTAGAAGTGTTATTCGTGGTTCTAGTAAGCAAGTTAGACATAAATATGTATAGTCGTCGCTACATGACGGTAAACTGAGAATGTCAATATTCATATCACCTAAATTGATTACGTTTTGTAATCTGATATTAGCCAAAAAGTCATTAAATTCCAATACAAACAAAGTACTGGATTGCAGTATAAAAAGACATACGAAAATATATTACCTTATTATTAATTATTGCTGATAATTTTATTATATCAGCTGAGTGCAATGACACCAATTCATATTCACAAACCAAATTGCAAACATAAAATGCACAGAATTTACACCACCAGCCCTATATATAGTTATTATGTTTAATTCAAATTTATCATTGTCCAATAATCACGTTCCGTGGACCAACAATTAAGAATCACTGCACATATATAAGACAAGAAACATAACATTTTGAACATACATCAATTTACGTTTGATTTTTATTTGATTTTTGTTTTTTTCGTTTCAGATGGTCTACTAAAACTAAAATTAATTTCATTTGTTAACAAAGGTCAATTCAAGCACGTCCCATTCTGGCCGGGGTATGAAATGAAAAAATAAAGATGATCGCACTCTTCGTGCTGATATACATACTATATAATACCTATATACATATATAATATGCTTTAATATATATTTATATCTTTGAAAGAGATAAAATTTGTAATTTTAATCTCACACATGATCATCATGATGATATGTTGTAGTGAAGAAGGAAAGGGTCTAAAATTGTGGTATACGTGCTAATTTAGCAAGCATATAAATGCTTACATGTTTAACGATGATTAATTGTTTAATTTTCAAATTAAAACATATATACATATATGTATAAACAATAATAATAATAAAATATAAGACTCATTAAAAGATATCTCAGTATATCATACATCATGTGTACATATAAATTTTATGTTTAAAAAAACATTAAACAAACAAAAAACTAAATGATCGTCATGAAACTATATACATACATACATATATAAAACTGGATACACGGCGATTATGAAAGCCGTCGACACATGTAAAATATTATGTCCACGATTTAGTTGACCACCATATAGTTAGTTTCCACGGTGAGTATAATTATAGCAGCAAAATTTTTTTTTTTTTGTTATTTTATTTTTACTAAATTGTTGTCTTATCCACAAATTCTGTCTTTGTATGTATATACGAGTATTTATACATAAAATCTTAACCCAACAGTAAAATAAAATATTTCAATATATGAACATGCATTATTTGTGAGGCTATTGTATGTTGTTATATGTATATATTCTTTTTTGCTCAAAAAATAAAAATAAATTCAAAATTTCAGTGTTGTGTATAAATTTTGTGATAGTAATCAGTCATTCGAGAAAAAAAAAACGAATATAATGTAGACCTTTTGACACACAAGAAACGCAATCATATAATGTAGTTTTATAATACCTACAACTCATCCGCACCGTATATAAATACATAACATAATATATGTATAAGAGAGAGGACTTGCGGGAATTTTAAAAACCGAAAATCAAATATGTATTTTATTTTATTTGAATTTTATATTTTATAAATTTATTCTCTCACAAATTCATTCATTTCAGGTTTTTTTATACCTTTAAATGTTATATTTGTCTGTATATTAAGATTATCAACACCAGTAATTCTTTAGTCCAGTAATATGAAGACACCGTGAATATTGTATATCTATACATAATGTGTTGCTGTGCAATATTATATAAATATAACTAAATATAGTGGCTTTGTTTAAATACGGCCACTATATATACGAGTATATGTATATAGAAATAATTTAATCAAAAATTTTCAAATTTTTTTATGTCCATATAGGAGCCAAGATATCAGTTCATGAGATGAATATTAATTAGGCGACTGTATAGATTAATTCTTGTGGGGTGACCAATTATTTTGAAGGCAGAAATTTTCCTTTTGGTATACGGTATAAATACGGTATAATAAAAAGGTCGTAAAAAATATTTTAACAGACAACTATATTTATCTAGTATCAATCTTTAAAATTAATATGTTTACCTAAACTTGACATAAGCTTACATAATAAATTAAAATTAAACCAACCGACGCGACTATAATATATGTATATATATATATATATATATATATATATATATATATATATATATATATATATATATATATATATATACCAAACCTTTCTACATCCAGATACAAGCAGAGCAGTCGAATAAGTTTAATTCTAAAGTTTAGTTTAATCCAGAAAATTGATTTCAAAAATACTCGCGAAAACGAGTTAATATCGATATATACCTATTTTAACAGGCGATGTACTTTTCAAATTTTTTAGAAAAAATTGCGAGTATCTTATAAAATGAGTAGAGTATTTATATATTATTTATTATTTAAATAATATTACTAAACTCAAACTATATTTCTTTAACATCTAAATAATAAAAAAATATTACAAATAAAATTCTCGATTAAAAAATTAATTTAAAATTTCATCCTTTTCTAGCACTAACACAAGAAAAAGTGTTTTGTATCAGTGCTAGACAATTTCTCTTATGTTTTACCATGACTAATACACAGATTTTATTCCTTAATTCCAAATTATATAATTAATACCATATTGCATCAAATGAGTTTTAAATCGGTCAAAGCGAATTGTTTTAACAATTTTTTTTATAATGCGGATGATTTCACATTGGTCCAAGAAAACTTTCTTACTAGTTCAAATATATATACTTGCCTTCAACATAGCCAACTATTCAAATCTCTTTTCCAGAGATCGAATAATGTTGTTCGTCAGAAACGACATTTGCTTTTACAATACATGTGTATGTGTATCCAATATTCGGGGTTCAATCGAACTAGTGTATGTGGGATTTATAGACCACCTAACTCTGAGACTGGCTGCTTTTATGATTTTTTAGAAAATTTGCTTTGTAGCAACATGCGGCCAGATCGGATTTCATTATCGTTGGTGATTTGAATATCCTCGTTAACAAGGACTCAAGTCAAGTCTCTACATTTAATTCTACGTTATTCAGGCATGGCTTGATTGTTACGAATACTTTTGCTACTCGACCTGCGAGTGGAAATATTTTAGATCACGCTATTTGCAGTTTCCATAACATTGACCGTGTTTTGAACTCAACAATTGAATCAAACATCAGGGATCATCGTTTCGTTTTCTCTAAACTCATATATAAATCGAAATACGAAACTAGAAATTTAGAAAAGAAAATTATCAATTTTAGTAAAGTTAATCGGCTTTTTGATGAATTTCTTAAATATATACTTCATTTGATATTTGGATTTCAGATTTGATTTTACTAATTGATTGATAAATATTCCAAAACCAAACAGATTAAGGTGAAAATAAGAAATTCTAACAAATGCCCATGGATGAGTATAGATCTCTGGATTCTAATGAAACAAAAAAAAATCGCATTCTTTAACGTTTCAATAGCAAAACACAAACAAGCATGTGTTAAAGGACATGTTGGAATTCCTTAAGTGCTAATGTCCATAATCTATTGTATTTAATGATATTGAATATAAAGAGCCAAGTAGTACTGTTAATGCATTCAATAAATTCTTTGTAAATGTTAGTACATCTTCGACCTCTGTGATTATGACCAATAACTTGAATAATTCTTACAAACTAAATACTAACTTGAATTCAATTATTTTGTCTCCAATTCAGGACCCTAAAGTTCTTAATATTATTAGTAATTTAGATAATAATAAGGGTTGTGGATATAATAGCATTCCTCCCATTGTTGTGACGCGTAATGTTAGTAGTTTTTCACACTTATTGGCTGATATATGTAATATAGTGTTCGTAACCGGGATTTATCCTATAATTACCTGAAAATTGCAAAAGTATCTCCAATTTTTAAATCTGGAAACTCAAATGCTATTAACAACTATCGCCCGATCTCTGTATCGAATGATGTCGCAAGCAGCATCTTAACCATTAACTGTGGCGTACCGCCAGGCAGTGTTCTTGGGCCTTTATTAGTTTTGATTTACATAAATGATTTAGCCCAATTACCGCTGGTTGTTCAAATCAGAATGTTTGCTGACGATACTGCAATTTTTTATAACTCCAGTGATTGTTCAAAGGTGTTATGATTTAAAATAGCAGTTAATCTAAGTAAAACCAAATTTATTATATTTCACTTCCCATTTCTACCACATTACGATTTACCTATTTTGCAGGTTTCTAATGTTGTCATTGTCCACGTGTGGACGAGTTCAAGTATCTTGGAATAATGCTTGATAAGCATATGTCTTGGTATAAACACATTTGTATGTTGAGCTTGAAAATATGTCCGTTTATCGTTTTGATTAGAAACCTAGTTCGCTTTGTTCCAAAGCATGTCCTAAAAACGATTTACTTTTCATTTGTGTTTCTTCTACGCCATCTCAACTTTTGGAACTGCAGCAAAATCCAAATTAAAAAGGTTAAAAATTATGCAAAATAGAAGTTGCAAAGCTATTTTTAAACTTCCACAGTTATTTCCGTTGAGTTATGTATAGGAATGTTGCCGTTGGTATTCTTCCAATAAATGCATTATTTGAACTTCACGTATACATGTACAAGTGTCTGAACGTAACATCTACACTATCTAATATTCAATTTCAGTATGTAAGTTATTGATACACTACCCGTAGAACGAATTTTCTAATGAGCAACAAAATAAAAACGGATTTTGGTAAGAAATCAATAACTTTCATGGGATATATTGAAAATGTTCTCATATTCTAGCTGGAAAAATTCCTAACATTTATCGCATACAATTAAATAAAATTTAATTATTAATTATCTAGGTTCAGTTAGTATGATAGAAATTGACTCGGTTACAGACACCTGCGGCAGTTCTAATCTACTTTTATAATTTTTAACAACATCGCTGGGCTCTGAAATAAATTTTATTAGTTTGCTGGATCAAACTTATGAGATACTCCTGAAAATTCAACTCAAATTAGTTACGATTTGTTTTATTCTGCATTCCAAACTTTAATTAATTAATTTAAATTTAAGTTTAACGGGCAGAGATCCTATAATTTAATTCAATTTTTTATATTTTATTCCATATATTTGAGCTGTGATATAGAGACTGTAATGAACGATAATTAATTTAGTACCTCTTTTTCCAACCCTCGTTTTATACATACCCATTTACACCTTGTTCATACTCCATATACCTATTCAGCCAACCCACTTTCTTCATCTATAACATTGAACTAACAATTAACTACCACAAGACCAAACTTTAAGAGTAAAGCTCTTATATTCTAAAACTTATATAATATGTTTAATTAATACAAGTTAAATTAAAATTAAATATCAAAATTGATGACTGACTCTTTCATGGCAACGGCTGATTAAAACAGCAATGATAGCCTTCACTTCAACTGGAACGACTCATACATTCATGACAATATACCAATCACACTATTTACCTCACACCAAGATATACATGCCAAACGATTAAAATATTATGTAAATGTAATATGTAAGTCTTCATTCACAAGGTTTTCCTCATCGCTGCTCCCAGCACTGCTTCCTGATTGTAATTTTTTGTTGTTGTTCTCTTCACGATATTATAGTAAGGAAATCCACTAATCCCATATAAATACTTATCATTTTTTTTGAAAATAACCAAAATTAGTCGGCGGTAGTAATTTTGGTCGCTTTCGATGCCGTTCCCAGAGCCACAGCCACTATATTTTTTAAAACTCATCGATTGTCTATATTTTTTTGTAAATAAATGCAAAATGTCAAAATTGTCACAAATATTTTTTAATTAATATTTTTAAGTTTAACTATTTCGAAAATTAAAAAGCAAACAAAATGAATCATTTGCGTAAATATTTATTAACACATTTTAAACAAAACACGCGTCGACAGTTTACAAAATATGAAATGTCATATACAAAACGACCAGTTAAAAAAAAATTATAAATGTTGTTGTTGTACAACGACCACCACAAAACAACGTCGAAAACAACGACGAAAACAACCCCTCGAATGAAGAGTAAATGTAATATAGGAATAACTAAAAGCCTCGTACATGCTCATCGACGTTAGCTGTCTGAGTAGAAATATTCTCAACTCTAATAAAATTTCACCAAGACTGTGTCCGAATCGTGTGATAAAAAATCGTGAATTAATTTTTTGACATTTGCTTGATATTTATTCCCATACATTCACGATTTTTTATTATGCTGTCCGAAATGTGTAATAAATCTCCCCACCCGATAAGTTTTTCCCCACGTCATATATGTCAATTTTAGTTTTCATAACCTCAAATTTTCTGTGACAACTAATAAATTGCACAGAAAATTTAAAATGAAAATAATGGCTTGTTATTGGATTTTAATTTAAATTTAAATTAAAAGATTTAAATATTACGGACAATTTAGCTATCCGGATTGGGAAACAATCGATCCAACGCCAGATATTCATACGTTGTTTGGTGCAATTGATTTGAAATTCTTTCAAGGGAAACTACAGTGTGTCGCGTTGGAATGGAGCAAACGCATGTACAACTGTGCGGGAATAGGTATGCAGGGCACGATACGATTAAGTAAACCACTTTTAAAATTGAGATCACGGAAAAATTTGATTGAATCGCTTTTGGTAGAATATTTTAGATTTTGTATAACCTTATATCAACTAACCTCCACAATTTGTGTTACAGCACGAAATGACCAAGCAATGATCGATCAAGCGGTAACCTATAAAATGTAGTTGGATTTAGCGATCAGTGATGACGAATCTCCCTCACATTCCAATAACAAATCAATTGAACCATTGACTGGCCGAGGTAGATACCTTTCTGATATTCCACCCGCTAAACCGAATGAAAATGTTGATCATACAGTTCGTGATCTGTGGGCAAAACGGTACGGTAGTAGTGGTTTGAAAGATGTTCCAGATTTAAAACGACCTCGATTGGTCGAAGAAAATATTGAGGATGATTTAATCCTAATTGAAGGAAAACACCCAACTGTCGAATTATTGGACAGTGATGAAGAAGCCGAGAGACACGACACCATAAGAGCTCTCACTGACCAAACGATCCAAGAAAGACACATAATTTCAGCGCTGATGAAGACGATATCGATGTGATCTAATCGATAAAGAAGTTTTATTTATTTGGTGAGGACACACTTTTGAACCGATATCAAACTACGTCAACATCCCGAAACACTGACTTGATATGCTTAACGGAAAATAATATAATTCATTGTCCATTATGTCAAGATCGTCTATCACGTAACGATTTAGCGATCCATCTCGAGGGCTGTATGGGCATAAAAGTCGAGGTCAGACCAGTTAAATATAATGTACCACGAAAATCACCATTTTATAAAAATAAACCAGTTAAAATTGACGCTGTGATTGAGGATGATTCAAATGATGAGCTGCAAATTTGGGAACTGTTTGCCCTGTTTGTAATCAACTACAACAAGGTGATATCAATGCTCATTTAGATCTTTGCTTAGTTGTATCATTTGAAGGTTAGATGGATATTTTATTGCATTTTTATATTTTATTGAATTAAATCATTCTTTTTTGTAATAAAACTAGTAGTTTTTCTTTGTGTGTATTGTTTATCTGCGGTTTAATATCTAATCTAAATGAAGACGTTGGTATTCAATAAGATTTTTGCACCAAAAATAGTATTTTTTTTATTCAAGAGAAACGTGTATGTTTGGTTGGATTAATTCCAACAGAGCTTTATCGATTTTAACAAAATAACATAAATTTTAAATTGTGTTTATTTTATTCATTTTAAACAATTTCACTATAATATCTCCAAATCGAGCTGTACCAGCTTTAACTTCACCTGTTTCACTAATGATTTCGAAATTCTTAAGATCACCCACTGGGATTTTTTTATGATGCTCTGTTAGTCTGAAAATTTAAAAAATTTAATATTAAAATAATGGATCCGATAATCCTTTTAATCTCACGTTATTATTATTATAAGTATTAATAATTTTAGATTAAATTATTATGTATATATAAATCACAAGTTGCACATGCGTACACAAATTATTCGATAGCTGTCAAAAATTATCATGGTAATAGACTCGAATAATTTGGGTGTGTTCGGTATTTTCAAGTAAATATCAAAAAATTAATTCACGATTTTTTATCACACGATTCGGACACAGTCCAAATTAACAAAACTGAAAATTATACTTGGGTTGCTATTTTTCGTCCACGGAACATATTTTACCAAAAAAATAGGTTCCTTTATCAGAAATCCAAAAATAGCAACTTGTTTTGTTGCTATAGTTTATTTGTAAATAAATAAAGAATTCTCATTTTGAGTATATGTATAGTTAAACAAAAATGTTCACTCAAAAGTCTTAATATTTTCGTTATTAATGGTGTTTTGACACTGGCTAGTTTTGAAGTGGAATAAAGTGCTGTAAATCAATTTTAGCAAGAAAGAGAAAGGAACAAGTTACAACACTATTATAATGACTAAACTAAGTTATAATTTTTTTAAAGCTGATTATTTTAAAATTAATGAAAAACTATCATCTATTGATTGGAATAGTTTATTCAATAATTCTGACTTAGAAACTTGTATCAAGCATTTCGAATCAATTATTATTAATTGTTTGGAAAAATTTGTTCCTAAAAAAATTATTAAGGAAAATAACGAACCTTGGCTCAATTACCATTTAAAAAATCTAAGGAACAAAAGAAATCGAGCCTACAAACTTTTTAACAAACATAAAGACACAAGATCTAAAAATACTTTTGAATCGTTGTCAAAAAATTTTGATTCTGAATCTATTTTAGCTTACAACAATTATTGTAAATCAACAGGGGAAAGCATTTTATACAACCCCAAGAAGTTTTTTAAATTTGTAGATATTAAGCGTAAATGTAGAGGTTTTCCATCTACAATGAAACTTGATGACTCTTCATCCTATATTCCACAAGACATTAGCAATCTGTTTGCTATTCATTTTCAAAATTCTTACAGTGTTGAGAAAAGCATTCTATTCAACCCCAATGACTTTACTCTGGAATATAAAACAGAACTTATATCAAGAATGTATCTAACTCAGGATGAAATTTTAACAGCTATTTTAAAACTCAACTCGAACAAAGGACCTGGTCCTGATAAAATTCATCCATCATTTTTAATCAATTGTGCCTATGAAATTTCTACACCACTTTTGCATATTTTCAATTTATCACTCAATTCAGGTAAATTTCCACAAAATTGGAAATATTCATTCTTATCGCCAATTTTTAAAAGTGGAAATAGGAATAATATACAAAATTATAGAGGTATTGCAATTTTGTCAGCTATTCCTAAATTACTAGAAAAAATAGTTTGCAATAAACTTTCTGACATTATGTCTCCATCTCTTAATAATGAACAACATGGATTTCTTAGAAATAGGTCCACAATAACTAATTTGTCTATTTTTACCTCTTCAATATTTACAAATATGGAAAACGGTGTCCAAACTGATGCGATATATACTGATTTTAGTAAAGCTTTTGACAGAGTCTGTCACAATACACTTATTTTAAAATTAAATTATTTTGGCTTTAGAGGCTCGTTACTAAATTGGATTAAATGTTATCTCACCAATAGAATACAAAGAGTTAAATTCCTAGATGTGCTTTCTGATGAAGTATCAGTTTCTTCTGGAGTTCCTCAAGGCAGCCATCTTGGACCACTACTCTTCAATATTTTTATTTCTGACTTATCCATTAAATTATCTGGAATTAATCATCTATTTTTTGCTGACGATCTCAAAATTTTTCACACAATTCAAACAGTTAATGATGCCTCATTTCTACAATCCTTTCTCAATCGTCTGGATGAATGGTGTAAACTCAACAAGCTAAACTTGAATACAAAAAAATGTTCTGTCATCACTTACACTCGTAAAAAGGAATATAGTAGTTTTGATTATTTCATAAACAACGAGCCTCTACAAAGAGTTGATAATATCAAAGACCTCGGTATTTTATTGGATACCAAACTTAATTTTAATCTTCATTATGACTCAATTATTTCAACATCTCACGCCATGTTAGGGTTCATAAAACGTCGAGCATCTGAATTTAATAACGTTTGGGTTACTAAAACCTTATATTGCTCACTCGTACGCTCTATACTTGAGTATGGTAGCGTTGTATGGAACCCTTATCATGAAGTTCACAGTAAAAAAATTGAATCAATTCAAAAATAATTTATATTATTCGCTTTAAATTATTTATTTTCTCCTCGCGATTTCGTTAACCTTCCAAGCTATTCATATAGATTAAATCTCCTTAATATGAAGACTCTTGAAGGAATACGCGTTCTTCTTGATTCATGTTTCATATTTGATATCTTAAAACGTAATATTAATATTCGCTTTTTTAATGAACGTGTTGTATTAAACAATGAATACAAATTTTTTAAAAGAAATTCAACATCGTACGGATTATGGTAAAAACGAACCAATTAATAGAGCGGTTATTACTTTTAACAAAAATTCAAAACATTTTGAAAATAATATGACTAAAATCAATTTTAAAAATAAGATATTTGACAAAATTACTTAAATAAAGTATTTTTTAAGTTATTATTAATTTTATTATTTTATTTTAATGTATATTTTAAAAACTTGTATTTTAATATTTTAACTTATATATATTCATATTCTTTAATATGGATTATTTTGACATAATAAAGTGGCCTTCTAGGCTTTAAAAAAAAAAAAAAAAAAAAAAAAAAAAAAAATGGTCGCCACGTGGGTCAGCATCACGAAACGTAAACATGAACAAAATAAAAATTATGATGTACCGAACTATTTAAAAATTATTGGTATTAAATTTTATTTTTATTTAAATTATTTATATATCGTTACTTTCATGTAAATTTATTTTACAATAATCTAACTGTAGTTATTATAAAAAAATTAATGATAAATTTAAATTAATGTTGCAAAATAAAATAAATATTTAAATAACATAATCTTATAACATATACATATTTAATAATATGTAAAATAAAACACAACATCATAAAAATATAATATTAAAATAAAATATCTGTATACGTTTGGCGTATAGTTCATTTCTCAATACATCATTGAGATTGCGATTTGCAGAGTTATAAATCTCTAATCTAGAATTTGATAAAAGTCAACGTTGATTTGGAAATTTAGACCATTTTGAATTAATAAGACTATAGTTAAAATCATTAAAATCTAAATTGCAAAACTAAATTTTAAATGTTCTTATTGTAAAATTCATCATTATACTCGTATATACCTATAGTTAAAATTCCTGATCAAATTTAACGGGAAACTTCAAACATTCCATAATATAAGTATATTTATGTATGTACATATGTAGTTTGGATTTTTTCTAAATATTTTATTTAACACGACAATTTTTGCTTGGGGGTATACGGTAATCCTGGCAATGACGCAACTCTTAGATTTCCGGCTCATCCATCAAAATCATCCAGTATGTACATATACAGCAGGGGAGAAGCTTATTCTAATTAATTGTTACAAACGTACACGAAATAGAAAAGATCCCCGCTCAAGTTATATTTACTTCGTCTATGAGCTTTGGAATCGCATACTCCATATTATACTTGTAGGCTATATAACTCTAATTTAGCACATCCGCCTGTATATGCATATACATGATACATGCAAACCAAAATTTTTGTACCAAATCCCTAATTTATTAAAAAACATTACGAAATTTCGAAGGCGTATATGTATACAGATGATTATTTTGGCGCTTCTAACATGTAAATATAAATAACAAAATGACGCGTATAATTTGTATATTATACCTTGTTACTCGTATCAAATAATTTGATGAGTTGATTGGACTGCATGCGGTGCTTATGTATATATGACGGTGCAGATATATCAATTTAATAAAATCGATTGAATACGACGTTATATACCACCGGCAGAGTATAAAGTTTATTTTTTTTAACATCATCCTGGTGTATATTATAGAAATAAAAACAGATTTTAGTTTAGTTTAATACACAATATACTTAGTCACCTAATTCATATGCGTATAGTTTTTTGTTCTAATTGCAATTACCATTTATTATACATTTAGCGAGTTACCTTTTAGTATTAATAAAATGACTTAGAGATATGTGAAGGGCAATAATTAAATCTTTAATTTTTTTTTTTTAAACAATTTGCTTTACGTTTTATATGATTCACGAGATTTAATAATTTTAGCTAAGGTAGTTATGTAAAAACTATATACATTTATAATTAAATGTTATATAGAATTTTAAACAGCCTATATTAAAATCTTAATTAGTTTTGAATTTAAATGAATTCAAATTTACATATAAACAATTGAAATTATTTATATATATATAGGCTATATACTCATATACCTAAAACACTTTACCGCGTGTGGTTATATATCGTATTGTGTATCACACGTGGACCTTATACATATGTATATATATGTATACATAAAACAAATTGGTCTGTGACACTCAAGTTTTGTGCGCGCGAAATGTGTGACAATTTGAATAAATTTGAACAAAAATTTAGCATAATACAGCGCTGTATGCGCAAAAAACGTGATTATGAATAAAATTTCATTTAGATTATTGCGTTATGATCTTATATATATATATACTTACATATATATTTTATTTTCTTGCACATATGCGAGAATAGAAAACAATCGGAACAGACTTAAAAATAATAATAACAATAAAACGTAAACTATATAGAATTGGCATAATGACGCGAATATTTATAACGTGTGCGATCAAATTAATGCTGATTATTATATATTATATTGTATTCACACACTATATGTACATACATATATACATATAACCGACAAAAAGACTCATTTACATATTTTGCGGTTAATTTATTAAAATATCAATTTTATATATAAGATGAATAATTTGCGAACATATGTAGATATACGTATATATATATAAGTAATGTTTGCGGGTAACGTGTATGATTTGAATTTGAATATAAATCGATTTGTCATATCGAGTATCATAGTGGCCCATAAAACTAAGCTGACCAGACGTCCTCTTTTTTAGAGTTGTGTCATCTTAAAAATTGCTGTCCTTTTTTCAATTGTTGTCATCTTTTACAGTAAGAGTAACTATTTATTTTTGGTATACTAGTTTATTTATAAATAATTGATGTAATAATCATTTCATTTTATTATCTCCGATTTCATCAGTTGGGAAATTAAAAATGTGCTGCAAAAAACGGAAAGTAAGCTTAAATGAGCAACACACTCAAAACTTCACAAGAGTAGCGCAGAAACTGCATCAAAATCAAATCAAATAACATCTTTTTGGCACAGACGAATTCGACGAAGGTGAGCGGAAATTAGCTGTACAAGAAATTATCTTTTGCTTCCATCGCAGGTTATGCATAATCAATCGTTCCGCAGCATGGATTGTATAAGCCAGTTAGCAGCAAAACCATTGCAGTTGTAAAAAATATTTTAAATCCATATTTTAACGAAAATCTTCGCAAGTTGTTTGAGAAAACCAATTGCATAATGATAATGGGGGATGCTTCGAACCGAAAAGCCGAAAAATTATATCCTGTCGTTCCAAAATTTACTATGTATTGCAGCTGACAATACCAATACAAATATTGGTTAACTGCGGCGAGCGGGAGAAAAAAATTTATTTAAAAAATTAAAATCATTATTAAATAATCCCAGTCTAATTGGAATTGGATGTAATGGTCACATCTGTTCAAACGCGATTAACACTGCTAGCATTCAATTACCTATATATTTTGGTCATATAATCACCCAAATCTATTTGTTTTTTAATATATACACTGTAAATAGGTCACTCTCTATGTATATACCGCTTCGAGCCTATATTTTTTAAGTTTGGAGAAACCACCAAAACTATTTGAAATTTTTTTTAGCAGCGATGGATACGTAATTTTTTTGGAGTTAAAATAAATGTTTAAAAATTTCATATTGACATTAGAAATCCAAAATTTAAGTGCTGTAGAGGAATTTAAAATATTGAAAGAACTGGAAGAAACATTAAAGTGGAGACATTAAAATAAATATTATCTGTTGATAATAAGAAGCAAAATTCGACAGCTAGTTAAATTGTAGCAACCGATAAATATTAATTTTATTTTAATTAATATTTATCCGCGCTCCATTATACAAAATATATTTTAGGTTTCGTTCCACTGCACAACAGTACGAGATTCAAGTTGTCTATTCTTTATCGTTTTGTATACGAGTTAGGTACGCATACTTTGATTGTTTCAAAAAGGTTTCAAAAGCTTTTCAATTACAATACAGATGCGTATGTATATGTGTGACAATTTTGTTTCGCAATTTATTTTGTACACACATGTATAAAGCAAATTATTTCTTATCTGTCATCCTTATCACCGTATAAAGGAATTTGCATTTAAATTTAATTTAAATATTCGTCTCTTTTTAGATATACGTATTCGATCGTTTAAAAAATAAAAATATTTTTTATGATTAGTAGTAGCCTGACAAAAAAGACCAAAAAGGTCACGTTAATTCAAAAGTGGTGGTTGATAAATATTATATTAACATTTTGAATTATTTTTATTTTCATTGTATTTAATTTTTTATAAAATAAAAGGAATAAAATATAAATTAAAGTATAAGTTAATAAATTTTTGGAGTCAGAATATATATATATATATATATATATATATAACTATAAAATCTAACCATGAATTCGAAAAACAATTTTCTAGAAACGTGGACAACTTTTATAAAATGCATTCGACTACATAAAAGGATGGACCAAATCGCTCGAAATGGTAGAATGTTTAGAGTGGTGTTTACTGCAAACTGTTTAAAGACAAACTGAATGGGACGATATCCGACAATCTATAGATGATATGAATCCAATACTGTCTAAACAGAATTTGGATGACGGCAAGTTGGTAGATGAACTATTTGGAAGCCGTTGTTAGTATCAAGTGTAAATCAACATTATCCTGTGTGGAATTTGCTGATTTAATTAAAACCAAGTGCAATTTGTTGAAACAAGTTATACATCAGTCGGCTAAATATTTACTTCATTAGATGCGAATATGAATAGTTTTGATTGAATCAATTTATTCCCGCAGGAAATAAAATACTAACCGTGGATCAAATCTGCCTAGGGGAGGTACCCCGAATAATAAACCAGCCATGAAAGATCAGAAGAAGAATAATATATGGTGCAGGGATTAGAATACCCATTACCGGCGACTTACAGTTGTCGACATCCAGCGACTACAATGCTTTAGTAATGGAAAGTTTAGCTACTATACAGCAGATAGAAATATAAGCCCCTATAATAGATTACAAACACTCTCCTATATTATGGCAAAGACACCGTCTGCGACAAGACGGTAATGAAATAACCTAAAAATCGGTCTCGCTTGAGCACCAGAACAATGAACATAATGAGGTGCAATGTATTAAGTACCAAGATATCATGGTAAACTTACAAAGCAGAATTGAAACTCAAAAAAGGCAAATGAAACCTTCTATGTCTACTAATGTTAGAAACCAGAGCCTAGAAAATTTGAATATTTTACGGATGATGAGGGGCTCGAGAAGGAAGTCACTCAACCCAGACAAAATAAAGTAAATGTACATAAAACGAGGAGACTCTCCAAAACGCCATCCCCAAGGGTATCTCTACCGAAATCTAATGAAATATCAAAACAATCACAACCTGCTCCTCCAAAGGAACCCTTGCCATTACCAATCAATGTGAGCAATGTTAGAGATTTCAATATACTCAGAACTCAAGTATTGGCAGTGACAGAGAAACCTGCTCAGTTTAAAGCTATATCCAACAATGATATCAAAATAACAACGCCAGGTGTATTAGAATAAGCTAAATCCTCAGCTACCGAGAAAAACAACAGTACAGTTAAGCGCCTACAGCAAAAGCCAAACAAACAATATGATACTATTAGAGAAGGAGTCTCCTACGCCCAGGTGATCAAAACCTTAAATAACAATCAAAATCAAGAAACAATTTCCTGTTGTAATTAAACAAAATTTCAGCCAGCTCTCTAACAGGTTGGAAAAACTGGAAAATAACTTCAAGCCACCAAACAAAATGTTAAAAAAACAAAATAATAAGTAAATGACTGGAACGTTCCTATAAAGTATAATAGCCTAGAACTCTAACGGGCTTAATGCAAAAGCCCAAAAACTTATATACGGATATAAAGCCTATTGGACATCGCATCTCAGTGGTTCTGCTCGAGGAGGGAGAGCAATCTTAATCAAACCAAACATTTCCAACAAGAGAAAATTAAAGAGCCATTTATGCAGGCTACCATAATAACGATAAAACATAAGGTGTTGCTGAACTAAGTTTAGGGGCGATCTACTGCCCACCGCGACAGAAACTATACCCGTATTAGGTGAGAAAGTTGTACAAGAGATCAACTACCACCTGGAGATTCGAGAACTGGTAAAAGAGAGGCGTAGGAAACGCGCATATGGCGCATATAACCAGAAATATTCTTGATATGATGATTTGATTGAGAATTTAATCAAGTTAGTAATAAAGTTAACCGATTAGTTAAAGCACATAAAGAGATTTGTACTGAAAATTATCTGACAGGACTGAATCCTGAAGCAGACAAAAACTATTCACTTTTGAAAGATATACTAACATATATAATAGGCCAATAATCCATGTGCCACCTATAAGCAAGACAAATGGAGAGTGGGTGCGACCTAACGATGAAAAAGCCGCACTGTTTGCACAACACCTGGCACCAGTGTTACCCCACTATGGAAGTCCCACAAGTAATAGATATGAATTTGAATCCCAATAAGTCATCTGGAATTGACGAAATTTCGCCAAGGCTGTTTAAGGAGTCATCGCAAAGAGAGCTGTCTTTATATTAACATATATATATATATATATATATATATATATATATATATATATATATATATATATATATATATATATATATATATATATATACATATATAATGTTTGCATCCGATTTACATATGTGCCTGAGTGTTTCAAGGCTGCACAAATAGTCATGATAAAAAAAACAGACAAACCCGGTGAGCAAATAACATTATACAGGCCGATCTCTTTGTAACCAACTATCTCAAAATTGTATAAGAAGTTGTTTTTGAAACGACTAAAATCAATGATTATTATACCTGATTTCCAGTAAGTTCATCGCGTGACCGCAAGGATAGAACAAGCATTTGAAGAGAAGAAATATTGCCCTGCGTATTTCTACATGTACAGAAAGTATAGATACATACTCTAACTTTACCCAGCTAAAGCAGGAGTGCCTCAGGGTAGCATACTAGGGCCTTTCCTACATCTTCTTTACACTTCCGATATACCAACAACGGAAACAACCTTCATCGGAACCTCTTCTGATGATACTGTAGTATTGGCATCAAGCGAATCGCAGAATCAATCAGTTGAATACTTACAATAGGCACTCGATAAAATCAGCCAATGAACCAAGGACTGGAAATTAAAGCTGACACGAGCTGAAATCAGTACATGTAACATATGCGTTGCGGCACAAAAATGCTAAATTAAAATAAAACAACGTGAAATGTACTGGCTGATATAGGAAAACATTCTATAAGCGTATAGCCTGTACTGTAAACACCTTATCTATACGAATCGATTATTAAACCAATTTGGACGTATGATATCCAACTCTGGGGCTGTACTAAACAATCAAATCGAACGTTGTCAAAACAAATTTCTACGTGCAATAACGAAGGATTATCGCTACGAAACCAACGAGGAATTACATGATGACCTAACTGTAAAATGGGTTGATGAAGTGATCCAGGTATTTGCCATCAAACATGAAAGAAGATTACTATGCAGCATGCCAATACTATGAAGCAAGACAGCTTCTTGACCTAGCAAATTGTTTAAGTAAGCTAAAATTGTTTTCATTTGTTAATTTAAAAATTAGAATTTTAAATATTTTTTTAATTAGTTTTCAAGAATTACTATTCTACAATTATATTGTCAAATTATAAATTTATAACTAATATTGAGTATTTTGAATCCATAAAATTTGCAATTAACATCTATATATGTACGTATATATTTTAGGATCAGAGACACCAATCTTAGAAATTAAAAATGTAAACAATAGAAATGTACATCTTAATTATGCCAGCACTGTTCTCAAGTGACATAAATATACCGCACTGCGACAAGAGCAAACATGTTAAAAAAAATTAATCTGGTGGCATAATCTTCTCAAATTTCCATCCTCCACACACAATAATCCTGTGTATGTATATAATCGCTAAGCAATTATATTCGTATTACAGTATGTAAATACAAATTTTTTTAGTGTGGTAAATGGTTTTGCTAAGCCTTAAGATAAATACATACTTCAAGATTTCTACTGTATATATGTAAATATGTATACTGTAAAGAAGCTATTATTCTAGAACTATATATCCATCTATTGTGGCAGGTACACAACCCCAAATATTATATGCATATTTTTACGGTGCGTATTGTTTATATATTTGACATTTCCTTAATCCGTGAAAGGGCTTTGCCATTTTTTGTCATATTTCGTTTAGTAACAAACAAATTTAAATTCTTTACTTTCAATAAATTTTTTGGACAATAGAACAAAGTCCTTAGGGTGATATTTACATGGGTTACCTTTTCGGATATCGTCTATAGAAAATTAACAGCAAAATAATCTCTTAGTTAAAAAAAAATATCTATTTTGTTCCATATATCATTTATCTAACGACATAGCATTTTTTTTTTGTTTTCTAATCACACCTTACCTCCTTAGCACATACATAGAGATAAAGTCGAATGTTAGTGCCATACCATATAACACATAAACCCAAAAAAAAAAAATTTTTTTCAACCCTCAAGAGTAATATGTAAACAAAGAAGCCGGTAAATTTCAAAGTTTTAACATTTTATTGTATTCGACTTCATATACTTTTTTTGTCATAACAATTAACCATCAAAATTATTGAACAAAAATTCAACAATTTTCTAAGAGTTCTTGCTGTGAATTGTAAAAAAAAAAATTCAAAGATAAAAATCATCTATAATAAATAATAAATTCTTCAATTTACTTCTTAAATAAACGGTTTTGGTATTACAAGATTTTTCGTGTTTCTTGTATCCTAAAATTTCTTCCTATATGTTGATCCTATAGATATATGCTCAAATTATACATATACATACATGTATATATGTCTCAAAATTTTTATAGAAAAAATATGAAAATTTAATTAAATCGATATAATAAATTTTATGGCACTATATAGATAACCTTGATAATTTGATTACATTATACACGCATATACCAAATTTCTGTTTGATTTTCATCATCTGCGGAAAATTGTGGTTTCCCTTTTATATTTGTATGAGTATACAATAAACGTATATTTAAACAAAATTTATTTCTATATTATAACTATATGGGGTGTATACGTACATGGGCGTTTGTATATACGTATATGTATTGTAAAGAAGCGGCATTTTTAAAATAAATTTTATTTCATTGACTCTAAACATATTTTAACAAGAAAATTTTGCTCTTACCACCCGGATAATATATATAATATATACGCATAGTTACCTCTAAATATTACAGCTCAATCAACTATCTTATTCATATATATGTGTATATAGTTTAAACACAATTCCATCCTATCCCTTGTCAACTGACATGTATTTATGTTAACATCATAATTTTAAAACAAATTTTTTACAGCTTACCATACACATAATAAATGTATATGCGTATATAGTATATAAAAATTAAGAGTCAGAAGGTGCTCAAAAGTCCCAAAATGTATAACAATAAAATTAAATACCTTACAATTTAAATCTATTACTCCCTGCTAGTTTAGAAAAAAAAAATTAACTTCGTTTTGTTTAAAATACTCGTAGATATATACTATTTTAAGTTTTGTTTGTTTTTTTCTCGTTTTTATGACGTGTGAGGTCGACCTTAGTCTCCTATCAGTTTGGGTCTCATCATTTTTTCATATAAATATGTATATGTGTGGATTCGAAAGATTCTTTTTTGATTAAACGAAATAACATTCTTTAAACAATGTACGTACATCTATAAAAAAATATATATACGAGTGGATTTATGTTATTTCAAGTACGTCTCAAAATTACCGATTTCAAGAGTATAATGGCGTTTAATTCTTAAGCCGATGATAGCGAGCGACCTCCGCATCTATATATATACATTTATATCGTAAAAATGATAAACTAAATAAGTTGTTATAATGCGTTATATCCTTTTTAAAAATGTATAATTTATGGCTTTGTCTATAAATGTATATGTACATATTATATACAAATGTCATTTTTATGCAGTTGTTAAAAATCATGATGTGGTTCTGTTTGCGAGATACGAAAAAAAAAACTAAATAAATAAATCGTATACAGATATACCCTTCTTCATATAGAGGTGCTAAATTGGAAATTAGTTTTTATGATTTTACCAAGGATCCATGAAATTGTTCAAAAAATTTAGTTACGGTCAATTTGACTTATTCTTATCTGTTAAATGTTAGTTGGTAGTTTGTGTATATAATATATATGGGTTTGAAATGTTGTTTTTTAACAAATAATGGATACGGTAATTTATAGATCATTTACAGTTATTTTATCTTAACCGATTTCTTTATATATAGTTTTTGGAATTATTATAAGAAGCAAATTATTATACAAAATTTAAAAATATGTTTAGCACGTAAATTTGAGGCGTTTTTTTTGGATTATATGAGAAAGAACAAAAAAATTTAAATTAGCAGCACGATAATTTTAGAAATTCTTGTTAATAAACATATAATGTATAGGCATAGGTCCAAATATTTGAATTAAATTCGAAACAGTATATATAGGTCGATTCCGGTTTACTTTAGGAAATATTTACTTTTTCCTTTATACTCGTACGAGTATAGGAATGTTTTTTGAAAAGTTCAATTTTTCCTATACCGTGTATTAATAATTGGCATAATTGGGAATAAGTTCTTATAAATACATATTTAGTAGATAGCAATTTTAATGATTAATATTTAAATATATAGAGATACTTACTTTTGTTGTTAAATGGTCACATATTTTTATATGTAATATTATTTTTAATTTAATAATTTTTTTTATTATAGAGGAAAGCTTATTCCGTATCACAAATTATTACTTTCTTCTCCCAACGTCTTAATAACCTCTTGTTTTAATACTGCTTTTGGGTATTAAAGTTAGCCTTTTCCTTACTATTTAAAAAAATGTGTATTTTGCTAAGCTATACTTTTAATCCTTGGTGTAAAACTAGGTACTTTTAATACTAGGAGAAAAATATTATAGTGAAGACCCAATAATATCTATTTTTTTTTATTTCGGAAAAACTATTTTATTCATTAACACAAAAAACTCAACATTTACATACTCATTTAAAGAAATTATTTGTTCTGGACATTAATAATGTTAACATTAATAATGTTAATATTGGATTTGTCAACATTATTATCGTTTGTAACCATATTGTCAACAATATTGGTAACTATTGGACAGGTACTGTAGTATCATGAGAGTACCTGTCCAATAGTATCATGAGAGGTTGGATTTTTATGATTAGTACTGTAGCTGGTACAGTATACTGTAGCTTACAGCAGTGTTTGTTTTATTTGTTGTGGAATCTTCTAAGTATCCTATAGCTACCAGTATTAGATTTAGATTTTATAGCTATTCAGTATTAGATTTCCAACCACTATGCCTTTCAGGCAAGTGAGGCCACCGCCAGCATCTACAAGGAGTGTAGCTGAAATCTGACGCAAGCAATGGCCGGTATATTCCCTTGCATTTGTTAAATTTAAATGCAGTGCCACTTCTTTTGCAATGCTACTTTTGTGAATGCCAACTACTACCCGATGACATATACTCCACCTTGGTATTTTATAAAAACACATCGTATACCTCGAAATTTTCTGGGCAAAGTATTTTCTCCAAAACCCCAAATAATTTTCTCCCAAAACCGTAAGGAGTCGCGATTTGTTTGTTTTAGAGTTGGAAATTTCTACCAACAAAGCTGATTGAAGTTCTTCAATGTCATCTATAATTAAATGGACCAGTTCGTCGCAACGACATGCACCCGTTACTCCCAGTATTATAAAACAACCTGCATGAAAAATACCAAAAAATTAGTATATATATTATCTTTAAGTTTTAAAGCTTACCTTCATCATTAAATATGTCTTATCGGGAGCAAAATTTAAAAACAAGTCAATTTGTGCTTTATCGAGAACCCTGGATTTTTTTGCTGTGTAAGCAATATCCTGTTTTTTGAAGTTATAATTACATAATTTGTACTTACTCGTATAATTAGTTTACAATGAGCTTTTCTTCGTTGGAGAAAACATAGTAGGTATTATTCGGATTAAAAGTGACTTTGTTTGACTCGCCATCTTTGCTTAAATATAATTGCTCGTCAACTAAAGTATCACTTTTAATCCTAATGACACATAATGTACTATTTTTTACTTTTCCAATTCCTAAGATAGATTCCGACCCACAGAACTCTTTAATTTATCTAGCGGTTTTATCAACCGCACATATATATAGTGGTTGATATACGGTTTTATGGTAAGGTTATAAAACACTAATAATACCGGAAAATAACTTTACAACTATCTTGCTACAGTAAGCCACTTTAGTTATATTTTCGAATCCTTTGCTGATTTGAACGGTATGCTAAATATTTACCCACGTATTTGTTGGGTATCTTTAATTTTTTACGTTTTTGGATTAAAACTAGTATAATTATGTATCAGTCAAATAAACTCAGCATGGTGCGGCTTTTGTGCATATTATTTCTAATGAAGAAGTTATTTTCTCAGATACTGGTTAGAGGAATTCCTAATTCAAAATTCCTAATCATTATGCCACCAAGTTATATAATTCTTTTTCACCTTTCTGTCTTATGCATATAGATATATACTTTGATTAGTTCCATTTCCAGATGTTTTTTACACATATACATACATATTCATATATATAGTTTAAAGTTACTATACGAGTAATCAAATTTCATTCAATTTCCTCAAAAGCTAAATTTTGTAAAATTTCTATAATTTTATTCAAATTTTTAGTGTTGAATTTTAAATTTTTTAAATCTAGGACCTTTTCATTTTTCGAACCTCTGCAACTGCTGCTTTCATCGAAGTTATAGGCGTATTTACATATTTTAAATTATCGACATTTTATTATGAAGCTTGAAGCTTGATTCTAGATACATATACATATATAGAATTTAAAATTGAATTTATAATCCGATAAATACATATATGAATTTAGATAAATCGTATAACCTCAAGCTTGCTTCATGAAATTCTGAACCGCTGGCCAATTTAACAGAGTTAATGGTCCTATCAACAAAACAAACAAAAACGTATATTTAATTTTTAGAACAATTTGTGAGTAAATTGATTTTTGGCTCTTTATGAAAATGTATAATAAATATTTTTGCTTGTAGCTGTCATCATATCTCATATCTGTATATTTTGTTTATTAAAATCAATATTTATTTTATTTTTAATTATATATTTATTGACTTTCTTGTACATGATTATGTAAATTAACTTTTACGGCAAAACTTAAAAAATTAAATTTAACTATGAAAAATAATTAATAAATAATAAATAAATCACGGAAGGATTAATAAGATATTAAAATATTAACAATAAACCGGAAAATGAACACAAGATTAACAAAATAAAAACGTAAAATCAAAGCTAAAAAATAAATTTTAAAAGATCAAAAAAATTTAACTCTGATGTTCCGCAGAACAATTTCGTGAAGCAAGCTCGTCAAGCTTCAAGGAATAAATCAACAAATTTTTAATTTAAAAATTTAAAAGTAATTATTTAAAATTTTGTGTTTCGAATCTAAAATTTATTATCTTTAGAATCGTATACGTATATGTATTTTCATGCACAAATAAAGATTCGCCGCGTGGACTATGTTAAGATATGTATAGCCGCATATTTATAAAAAATGCCTGAAACTATAAGATTTGTATATTTTAAAATTTTTGACCCAGAATTTGAAATTCTTAGTTTTTGTAATTTAAAGTACATTATTTTAAAATTAAAATGTTCACTATATTTATAAGAAATTGCAATTTAAAATTTAGAAACTATAGAAAAAACATCAAACCAATCAGTCGTTTTTCAAAAATTGAATAAAAAAAGAAAATTGAAATTTTGAATGAAATTTAGGAATATTGGGAATTATATATACTGTTTTTAAATATAAGGATTTATGTATAGGCCTATATACGCATACATATCTAAAATATGCTATTCAAACTTAAGACTGTTAAAGGCGCCATAAGTTTATACCCCGTCCGGCATAGTATATATTATGCAAATAATGCTATTAATGGGTAATAATGTGAGAGTTTGGTAAATGTCCGATGGTTCACCAACCGAGGACATTATTTCCCACAAGTCGGATACTTTATTTTATATCATTCTCGACTATAATGGCACTTTATAACAAACAAAATTTTTTAACTAAATAAACGCAACTTTTTTTCTGATATTTTTCGTACGTCTAAGTGACCTTTGCATTTATGATTAATTGTCACTATTGTCGATGAATAAGGTTTTCATAATTGTGAATGAAGATGGCTGCACCTAACATTGAAATGGACGATCAGGATTATTTAACTAAAATTAATGACGAAGCAGAGTTAAATCCTTTAGACTTACATTTCCCAAAAAGTCTGCTGATGTGTGTTTACGCTCGTATATGATAAGTTTATGGAGTGCGGAAGAAAACACAAAAAATTGACGAACAATGCATTATAGTGAATCGGTCATGTTGGTATACTTCAACCTTAAAAGTATAAGTGTATATATGTATATCATATACGAGAATAATTTGGCATTTTGCAAATAATACATTTTCAGGTAAATATAAAGCAAGTTCAATGTGGGTAGAATACTCGATGCTGAATAAGCCATGAACGCAGGAAATCACAATATCATAATATAACATATGATAAGGTGCATTTTTGAGAAAGAATCCTGTTGAATTTCGCCCAATAAAATCCAACATTTTCCGACCGGAAGACATACTGAAATTCTTATCTGCGCTGCAGACGATACGAACTGCTTATAGCTATATATGAAGTTACAAACTAATGTATCAATTTTCCAGCATTATTTTCGAATATAGGTGATAATGGTTAGGTTGGGTGCAACTCGAGCGGACGAATTGACCAAAGCTGTTATGTAAATGATTTATGTGAAAAAGGAGATGTGTATACATTATACAAATTCCAGAAACAAAACAAATGCCCATCAGTTGTTGGTATAGTTTTAAGTATATTTGCGCCTAAACAAATTGCCAATTTTTTGAAATTTAAAGATGTATGACAATTACACGGGCCATAGTTTTTTTAGTGGTGCCGATTTACTAACCCTTAAGACGCTAATTGTTATTTAATGAAGAAATTTTCTTCAATATAAATTGTATTCATTTAATTTTTTTTATACTCGTTTATGATAATAAATATTTTTTTCTGTATCGAAAAGAGAACCTCTTATGTAAAAAATAAATAATAATGGTGTATTAAATAAAAAATAAATAAAATAAAATAAATGAAAAACTAAGTATATAGTGAAGTTAAAAATAAGATAATAAATTGATAAATAGATCAATAAATGCCTATAACTATATAGTAGTGATTTGCTCCCGAATTGTGATTTTTTGTAATACAATAGACCAGATCAAGTGTGGGGTTATTGTGACTTTTTCTTTTCTTGTGTGCTTGCACTACGATGATTATCTTCCGGATGTAAGCCAAATTGATTTGTTGTGGATATTTTTCTTAATCATTGAAGGCCACATGGAACTGGGTTGATCAGGTGAGTTGAAGTAAATTTTTATGGGTTATCCATGTCGCTTTCCTTAAACAAATTTTGTCTTTCGTTTTAAGTGAAAATTCAAATTTAAATTTAAAGTAAATCTTGTGCTTTGTTATTAATATTTTTCGTTTGGTGAAATTTATAATTCTAATTTTTTTATGTTCTCGGAAAGATCAATTTAATTTTTATTCTCACGAATTCACGCGGGAGTGAGCTGCAGGCTGAGCTTTGTCCGGTAAGCGTGCTGGATATCTGGCGCCTAATATAAAAAAAACAAAAAAATAACGATATCTTTAAATTCCTTAAAAATTAAAGATATTTTTCCGACATGAAGTTTTTGTTTGTGTTTCGTAATCCGCAGACATAGTTTATATGATTACGATCGTTATTCTTTTTATATATTTTTTCCATGTGTTTTTTTGGATGTATAACGGATATTCATTGCAGATGACCAGGAAACCACGCCATATTTAAAAATTTTAATGATAATTTTAAATTTAAGAACGATTCTTTTTATAAATATATATAGTTACTCGTATAAGTACTCGTAGTATAGTTATTAGTTATTATATTTATAATTTCCATTAAACTCTGTTTCTTATTGTATTTTATATAATTATATAATTTTTTTATTCTTATTTAAATAAATATTATATTTGGAATTATACCCAATTTGGGTTATTAAAGTTAGTTGATTTTGTTTGTACAATTTGAAGACACATTACATATACCTTTATATATACATATATATGTATATATATATATATATATATATATATATATATATATATATATATATATATATATATATATATATATATATATAAATATATATATATATATATATATATATATATATATATATATATATATATATATATATATATATATATATAGCAATATAGATAAATTTAGAAATGTATATCTCAGATCCGTCTTAATTTATGCAGATTTATATACTTCATAATCACAACAAATAACTCGAATCTAATTAAATAAATGTACATTTTATAATGTGTATAATTCTAATATTATTATATATAAGCCTTTAATTCACATCGCCTTCATCATTATAAAATCAAATCTCCCACATTTAAAACTATAAATACATGAAATCCTCCATCGCTTTAAAATCTTCATTCTATTTTGGTATATACGACTATATATATACATACATATACCTATATGTTATACGTATATACATATTTATACAAATAAACTTGTTTTATTTATATTATGTTGATATCAAATTTCATTTTTTATATTTTATAAATTCTGTTAGATTGGTTAAAAAGGATATATACAATTCTATATATGCATATATTTATTATGTATATATATAATAAGAAACAATTATACGCCCACAGTAATAAACAACGAGAAAGTACGATATATAATTAAATTAAATAATATTTATAACATATATATCTTTAAATTTGTATGTTTATATATATATATATATACATATATATATATATATATATATATATATATATATATATATATATATATATATATATACATATATATAAATATATATATATATATATATATATATATATATATATATATATATATATATATATATATAAATATATACATTATATACAATTTATACACAAATATATAAAGGAAATAGGCGGAGTATAATTTAAGTCCACCTTTTTTGCGCAGACGTTTTTATTTATTTATATAGCTTTTATACATGTATATACACATATACATATTCTATTTTTGTTTCTTTCATACTTAACCAAATTAATGAATGAAAATGTAATAAAAATAGAACAACGTAGAATTTCGTTTTATATGTGTACAAGTATGCGTTATTATTATGTACTAAATAATTTGTATGCTTTGTTATTTACAACATAAACAAAACGAAACGAAATGAATGAAATAATAAATAAAATCGAGTAAGCTTTTAACATGATTATTATGTATAGTATATGTATGTATGCATATATAAATATACGAGTATATCTTTACATATTTATATATAATATATATATATATAGATATGTATATATATATATATCTATATATATATATGTATAATATATATAATATATATATATATATATATATATATATATATATATATATATATATATATATATATATATTTATATATATATATATATATGTATATATATATATATATATATATATATATATATATATATATATTTATATATATATATATATATATATATATATATATATATATATATATATATATATATATATATATATATATATATATATATATTATATAAGAAATATGGTGCCTTCCTAAGAATTTCCGGCACGGCTCGAGAAGCGTTTATATAGCGTGCGAAAATATTTAATGCGCGCTGCATATAATGTATATAGTATAGTCTATATAAAATGCGGCATGACGAAAACAGCACAATAAAATTTGATAGTTTATGGTTGATTGTATATATATACCGCATACACAAAACCTTAAGCGCATCATAACAAAACACCTCTTTTATCGTTCTAATTCAATATATAAATACAGATTGCTGCGTGTGATAGTACATATATATATATATATATATATATATATATATATATATATATATATATATATATATATATATATATATATATATATATATATATATATATATATATATATATATATATATATATATATATATATATATATATATATATATATATATATATAATTTATACGGTAAATTTAGTTAAACCAGCTTGAAATCCATATTTTTAAATTTTTTTTGTATATACTCGTATAGGTAGTTTTGGTACCAAAAGATCAAATGAATGACAAAAATTTGATAAATCTTATTTTTCTATAAATTCTAAACAAAATACCCCAAAAAATAAAAAAAATATATGTTTGAGCGAGAACAATAAAACCAACAAAGGAATAGATCTTCACATAAAAATATGCTATATCACAATAAACACTCATAGTGTTACCAATCTATTCATAATTCTAAATATTGATTAGTTTTTCTTTGATCGACCAATTGGCGCCAGTATTATATACTTATATACATATACATACATTATATTTTTTGTCTTTCTATTATATTCTCATCCGCACACAGTCCTTTTTCACAATATCTCAAAAGAATAATATAAAAATTTATATTTATTTCTCTTCAGTGACGCTTATTTCTTAAGTTAAAAAAAAATCTTTAAAAATAACACAAAATACCAAAATTCGTTTATTCTTCTTTTCTAAACTATATATACATTTATATGTATAATGATCAATGAAAAATGGACAAAAGGAATTAAATTTGTATTGAATTCACTGACATTTTTTTATGCTTTTCGTCTAAAGAAAAGCGAAAAAATTAATTAAAGATATAAGAACACACAACTTGAATGCGATACATATTTATATACGTATACACAGAAATGTGAAGGAAATAAAGAGACATTCCCATTCATAAAAACCGAAAAAACATGTGCATTTAACACTTAAATGTAAATACATATACATATACCTAAATCTTATACATATATACATATTGGTTATAACAATTAAATTATCACACGATGCCAAATCTACTCGCATATATCCGCATTGCCCAATCCGTAGGGTTTGGATTAAAATTCAACCTTTTACATATAGCAAATCAATTACATCCGTCTGCAAATTAAATTCAACCATTCCAAAACAAAATCAACCTTTGGCAAATTCAAAAGTATTAATTTCCTGTAACACATTCTACAGTATACGGAATAATCCAAATTTACATCAAATTGATAAAATGGATATGGGATTTATTCAAAAACTAAAGGCTAAATTTGGTTTAATCTATAGCTTTTCCAGATTAAATTGAACTTTATCCCAGTTAAACGCAACTTTTTCCAACATCGACATTTTTCCAAATTAAATTAAATTATTTCCAAACAGATTAAATTTTTTTCCAAATTCACTCAAACTTTTTCCATTTGAAATTAAATTTTTTCCAAACGAAATTAAACCGCATTGATGAATATAAATTAAACTTTTTAAAATTAAAATTAACAATTTTCCATTTCAAGGTAACGTTTTTCCAAATGAAATTAAACTTTCATAAAATTGCATTTTTTAAATCTGCCAAGGTTTGTCGATTGAGATATTAATAGAATCCGTTGATTCATTGGTAAGATTGTGATAGATTTCTTTTGGTTTGCTCAATAGAACCGAGAGAAACTTATGAATAGCCTATACATTTACGACGGAGTCACGCGCGATGAAAGAAAGGAACAAAAGCTGTGGTAAACGTTCCATCTATTAGAGGTCGAAATACAACAGTTATATGCGTCTTTTGAATGCAACTTTTTTCATGCTAAATTAGAAGACAAAAGTTGTATTCAATTTGGAAAAAAGTTTAATTTAATTTGGAAAAGGTTGCGTTCAATTTGGAAATAGTTTCGTTTACTTTGGAATAAGTTGCGTTTAACTTGGAAAAATTTAACCTGGAAAAGCTATATTTTCCAGGAATTGAATGAAAAATTAGTATTTGTGCCTACTAATTTAAATGCGGCCTCATTATGGATAATGCAGCTATCCATAAAACAACGCAGGTCAGAGAGCTGTTAGAATCATTTAATTTAAATTTAAGATTTTTACCTCCATATTCTAAAATGCTCAATTTCATAGAGAAGTGTTTATCTAAAATGAAACTCTATGCAAGACAGGTGTTGGCGGATGTGTTAGTTAAGCATAACCTAGTTGAGGTTATCGAACAATCGGCAAACCACAATACAGATACCGACTGTTCTAATTATATTTTAGACATGCTAATGCGCAACTCCCTGCTGCTACTTCTGGTGAACCACTTCAATAGTGGTTTGTCTACTATGTATATATGGTGAAAAATACGTCAACTCACAAATTCAATGATTTAAAATCACAATCGGCAAATCTTGGAAGATTTAAAAAATGCAATTTTATGAAAGTTTAATTTCATTTGGAAAAACGTTAATTTGAAATGGATAATTGTTAATTTTAATTTTAAAAAGTTTAATTTATATTCATCAATGGTTCAATTCTGTTTGAAAAAAATTTAATTTCAACTGAAAAGTTTCAGTGAATTTGGAAAAAAGTGAAATCTGTTTGGAAATAGTTTAACTTAATTTGGAGAAAATTGCGTTCAATTTGCTATAATTCAATTTGTTAACTACGACTAAAAGAATTTTCTAAATTTATTCCTTAGTTGTATATAGTTAAGCTCAATTTTCCGATCTTATTATACCCTTTTCAGGCCAAATTAAACAAATTGACAATTGAATAATAAAATTAATTTATTTCTTAATAAAATTTAAAATATTTTTAAAAATGTTTAGCAAATACCAGGGATGAGAATACACGCGTAATCTATTAATATCTACGACGACGTGTCGACAACTCGTCGATAATGACATCAATGTAGACAACGTCGATAATGTTTAGACAACCTCTAGAATGGTGATTTGTTGAAATCGTTCAAAATTACTGTGCTCCAATTTTTGTAGAGTGAATTTGATACTTTGATGGGATATAAAATTCTCGTAAAAAGTTTATCCTTCATCAACAGCCGCCAACGAACAAGTATTTTTAGTGGTGAAAAATATATTTACAATAAATAAAATCGATAGACACTCTTCGTTCAGATCGATATGGGCAGTTTCGATGATTAGATCGAATTTTTCGATTTACCAAAATCTACACCGATTTCTCAGATTGGTTTTAGTTTCATTAACGCATGTAATGTTAAACGCAAATGCGTTTAAATATCTAACTTCTCTGCGATTTCTTCGCACACAACTTGCAATCTTGGTAATGCTTTAGAAATGAATTTAACGGATTAAAATTTGATTGATTATATACGCCAGCAATTTTTTCATAATGCGAAGTAACCAAATAATGAGGTAACCAAATTCAATTTATTCAGCTTGGGAAACTCGATGGAAATCTATTGTGATATATTTGTTAATTTATTAGCTTCAATGTACGACCAAAACAAAATATGTGGATGCCAATAATTCTTTCATAAAAGATATGCTGAGTATAATAGTAAAGTTAATTTTTGACGAAAAATTTGTAAATGATATTGCCAGGTAATCTACGTAATACTTTACGTGTCGAAAACCGCGTAGATGATTTGGTGTGGCCTACCTCGCCGATCCCTGGCAAATACTGAATATAATTTTTTTTTGTCATTTCAAATTAACAATTTTACAAAATTTATTAACTGGTTTTTAAATTAATTTAACTTATTTTTATTTCAATTATACATAATTTATTTTTAGCACATAATCCATTTTTAATCCAGTTTTTTTGTGACGCATATAAACAATACTCCGCGCTACTCCTGAGGTGCTCCTATATATACTGGCTGTAACACTTAACTGTAGCATCATATTCATTATAAAATTGGTGCAGTTGTTTCCTGTTATTTCATCACATAACTTTTGATGACATATCCACTATATAATTCAGGAAAACAAGCCTATGGTGCATGTGTGCCAATCAGTGCTTTCACTTCTGCTGTTTTGTGAATACTTTAAAGCAATCTAAGACGACCCAAATAAGTTCGCTAGGAAAATCACAAAATGTCGACGAATTTACTGTGGAGTTCGCGAAAACTTTGTGATGAAACACGCCCTGATTATACTAACAACAGCAATAAGCGTAACATTGTGACCACAGGAGTGTATTCATAAACTCGACATTGTAACAATATTGTTAATAATTACAGTACTAAAGCGCTCATAAACTGCGATTGTAACAACAGCCATGTGCTTTTTGTTGTTCATAAACCCTAACCAAAATTTCCCCTTATTGTTAGAAACGTCATTACCAACTCTACTCGTTACTGCCTTTCTGTACGTCAAAAGCATTTGTTATTTGCTAAAATGAATAATTCCGGTTAACTATATAGGTCATCGTAGTATGACTTACTTCGTACAATAATAATGTCATATCTTCCTCTTTATTATCCAATTCATCTTCGTTTATTAAAATTACTAAATTCATCAGTCTTTTTTGTAAATTTTTAGTAATTATGTATTAAATTATTGCAATATGGATTTTTCTTTTGACGTTTACAACAATATCGTTGTTAACTATATACGTCATTGAAACAATGACAGTCGTAAGAATATTGTTACAATGTCGAATTTATGAACACACTCCTGACAGTTGGAATAATGACATTCGCACGAGTGCTCTGGCTTGGGAACATTTTAAATGAAGGTTAAAACCAAGCTTCGTCAATATACCGGGTGTTTCTTTTAAACTGAGACGATCAAATATCTCGAAAAATAGCCACTCTACGGAAAAAATGTCCATAATCAAAATTTAATCATACCGCGGGGGAAATACATTAGTGCAAAAAAAAATCCCCCACCCCCGCTTTGTAGGTGGGGCGGGGATAAGTTTTAAACTAAGATAGGAAGCCATATTTTTTATTGCAGATACGGATTCTACGACTAAAAGTACGTATGATTTGAATGAAATATTTTGTTCGGTTCATGATAGATGGCGTTGTAATCGACGAAATTCAATTTTTTCAATTTTTCCTTCTTAGAACACACGCATTCGATTCTGCAATACGTTTGAAATAAAAAACATCACGTTTTCATTGGAAATACTCGAAATTCGTCATCAAAACAATTTATTCAGTTTTGTAAATCACATTTAACGTTTGTGTTATTTCTTATCTTCATGTTTTTCGTAATTGCAAAATAAACGACAAAATACTTTAGAATAGAGCGTTTAACTGTGCCATAGAAAATTGAAATGGTTCTGGTTTATGGAGAAGCTGGCAGAAATCTTGAAAATGCTGTTGCTATTTACGCTCAACGTTTTCCGGATAGGATTCGTTCACGTGCTTCATTTGGCCGTACTATCAAACAATTTATTACTGATGGAAATGTTCAACCGAAAAAGAGGACCCGTAGAGCAATAGTCACTGGAGAAAATAATGAAATTGCTGTATTGGCAGCAGTGGCTCATAATCATAATATTAGTTCACGAGAAATAGTTCGCGATTCCGGATTGCCCCTCACCAGTGTTTGGAGAATTTTAAAACGGCACAAGTATCATCCATATCATGTGTTTTTACACCAAGATCTTCATGGCGTTGATTTCCAAAATCGGATAACTTTTTGTCAATGGGCACGTGAACAAATACAACAAAACCCCAATTTTTTTCGTTGCGTAATGTTCTCCGACTAATCGTCTTTTACAAACCATGGAACGGTTAATCGACACAACATGCATTATTGGAGTGTTACAAATCCGCACTGGCTTCGTCAAGTTGAACATCAGCATCCTTGGACTGTCAACGTGTGGTGTGGAATAATTGGCAACAAACTCATAGGCCCCACATTATTGAAGGCAACTTGAATGGTCCAATGTACCGAAACATTTTGGAAAATGAACTGCCAATATTACTTGAAAATTTGAGCTTAGAAGTGAGACGGAACATGTGGTTTCAACATGATGGTTGTCCTGCACACTATTCGTTGATGGCACGTGAAATACTTGATCGTGATTTCAATGGTCGCTGAAAACCAACAACACGTGAGAACATGATTGAGCGAATCAGAAATGCGTGTGCTGAAATTCAACCAGACACACTTCTCAGTTGTGTACAATCATTTGAAATGCGGATTAATAAGTGCATTGAAGTCGCAGGCCATCATTTTGAACACTTATTTTAGATTTACAAAACTGAATAAATTGTTTTGATGACGAATTTCGAGTATTTCCAATGAAAACGTGATGTTTTTTATTTCAAACGTATTGCAGAATCGAATGCGTGTGTTCTAAGAAGGAGAAATTGAAAAAATTGAATTTCGTCGATTACAACGCCATCTATCATGAACCGAACAAAATATTTCATTCAAATCATACGTACTTTTAGTCGTAGAATCCGTATCAGCAATAAAAAATATGGCTTCCTATCTTAGTTTAAAACTTACCCCCGCCCTACCTACAAAGCGGGGGTGGGGGACTATTTGTTTTGCACTAATGTATTTCCCCCGCGGTATGATTAAATTTTGATTATGGACATTTTTTCCGTAGAGTGGCTATTTTTCGAGATACTTGATCGTCTCAGTTTAAAAGAAACACCCGGTATATTATTATTTGACGGTCTTCTGGAGCATTATTGGTCAAATTCAAGGCATTTATACTCGCCGAAGTTCTATCCACCACAGGTTTCGCCATTTTGAGCTTTATATTTAATTTTTTTTAACTATTAAATATCGTTGATTGCGTTTGCAACACATCAACGTTTTTATCTCGAAAGAGCACTTGCCGCATATTTTTTAAAGTTGTTGTCGTGAGTTTTTCTCTGCGTTTATACCTACCTTGGATGATTTAATTAGTTCATCGTAGTTCTATATTTATACGAATGATGCTCCTTATCGCGGTGTTAACGTTAACAGCAGTTAAGTTCGAAATATTGGCAATACTCTCACCGTCTTCGTAGCTTTTTGTTCACTCGTGCCACCAGTGTGAATTTCTACATATGAACATATATATATATATATATATATATATATATATATATATATATATATATATATATATATATATATATATATATATATATATATATATATATATATATATATATATATATATATATATATACATATATATATATATGTGTATAAATATATATAATAATCAAAATATGTTAATCTATTACACTGAACTATTTATTTTTTGAATTACCTGCGTCAATAGCACGCATTCAATGTTGATTTTAAATTGCTCAATTGTTGTTGAATAATCAGCAAACTAAACTTGTGACTTAACATATCCCCAAAGAAAGAAATCACAAGCTGTTAAATCAAACGACCTGCAGGAGGATAATTAACTGGACCAAATCTTGAGATAATTTCATCACCAGATTTTATTTTCAATAAATCGATCGTTAAGGTGGCTGTGTGGCATGGTAGCTAATAGCTTCAGTACTTGAACCAGTTAAATTTTGTAAGGATGTAAACCCAAATCTTTTCTTAAAATTCTTCATGTCAATAAATTTGGATTTTCTCTTACACTTGCTGCTATCAAATCAATATTCTCTTGTGTACATGCATTTCTTTGTCGTACTGGTACTCTTGTATCGCGTAAAGAAAATCGAGATCAAGAATAGACTTATCTGCAACTGAACTGATGATTTAATGAAAACTCTTGTTCAATAGAACACAAAGTAAAATCAATTTATTTAATTTGATATGAGATTTCGTTAATTTGAAATAAAAAATGTGTTATTAAATTTGAATATTTGTTGAATTGTTTTGGAAACAAATTAATTCATTTGAAAATAAATTAAATTAAATTGAAACCCGCATGTTAATAAATTTTGTATATTTGTTAATTTGGTTTGCAAATGAAGCTTCCTTAAACATTTTCAACATTTATTGGAAGAACGATATAGTTTTATTTAATTTTATTACACAATTGTCAATTTGTTTTGAAATTTGATTAATTTGGCCTGAACAATGTATATACCATTAACGCAATAAATTTCAACAAAATTAATAGTTAAATAATTATATAATTTAATTTTATCAATCATTTGAATCACTATCAAAAATGTTTCTCGGAACAGTGTTAAAATATTCTGTAGACATCATATGACAAAATTGGCAAAATCTTGAGTGCGAAAATGAAAATTTCTGAAATTAGCAAATCCAAATTACTGAAAATGTAATACATATACATTCGAACTTCTCGTTGATTCAACTTAGAAATATATTGGAAAGTGCTAAAGAGATAGATGATCTATGGGCCAGGAACCGTAACTAAAGAGTTGGCAAATAGAATGTTTTAGCCAACTTGAGCGTTTAAAGTTTTAAGTTCACAAAGTAATTTTTTGAATGTCTCACAGGAAATTTTTAACAACCGGTGTGGAACATGCTAAACCAGAGTTTGACAAGATAAATATTTTATAAGAACGGAATTTTGGACCTTTGCATTTGATTGGCCAAAGGTGGAATTTGATTTGTAAAACTCGCAATTCCGTGTATATTTTGAATAAATTCAAAAATCGATTATGATCGTGACTTTGATGTTGTATTATTTGACAATCAGTCTGATGCGTCAAGCTATATAAATGTCATTGCCCGATTTCAACTTATCCATTATTATGATGGGGATATTTGATTGGGCTGATGGCAGTTTTGATAATTTGTTCTTCAAAATTTCTATCGCCAATCACGCCAATCACACGAACCAGCGAAACAAAATAAAACAAATACTAAACATGGCATTTATGTATATAGGTCTTAACTCTTTAAGTGATTCCAGAATAATTTTGCAGTGACACACACATTATATATAAAATGCAGCAGTTTGCAATTAATAAAATTTCTAAGAACAAAATGGATCACCCTTATGAAGATCTTATGTATATACTTCTTAATGTATATACATTACAAACTGCACAAGATCTAATAATATTAAGTTTTTGTATTTTCCAAAATATTGTATGACGATAATTAAATATACATGTATATGACCAAATAGGAATGTTTAACCAAAATCTATTGGTCATTTGTTGGTCATTTTATTTTCAATTGTCTGACGAATATAATGTGTGTATGCTAACTGCGTATTAGAATTTTTACTAATTATTATGACGTATTTTCCCTTCTCACCTTATAAATCAGGTGGTCCGGATGGAGTTTTTCCTGCTGAATTACAGCATGGGTTCCACAGTTGTGTACATCCCGAAAGCTGGAAAGACGGATTATACCGATCCCAATTAGGCATTACCGATCCAACGCCCTATTAGCCTTTCTTCAATTTTTCTCAAAACTCCGGAAAGAATTATTTACAGCTATATTAGGGATCATCACTCATCTGTTATCGTACTCAGTAGCACTACATGATCTCCCATCATGTTGGGAGTTGGGAGATCATGCGCTGCATGAACTTGTTACGAGATCGCGCATTTCTGTGGCCGAGCTGAACTCCCTTTCCATTTCGGTTAAAGTTAGAAAAGTTACCAAAGCCCCTAGGGATGTGTCCTGTCACTTTTCTTGTGGCTCTTAGTTATTGACGAATTACTTGTAAAACTACAGCAACCTGACTCACTGCTCAGAGTTATGCTGATGACCTAGTCGTGCTGGTTCAGAGTAAATACCTTTAAGTACTATCAGAGAAGGGATTGTACGTTATGGCATCGAAAACTAGTCTGATATTCTTCACCAGACGTATAAATACTGTAGAGTTGTCGGCTCCTTCTCTTTTTGGAGAAAGCATCTTGGTGTTATTCTGAACAGTAAACTCTCCTGGAATTCTCATATTGAAATTAAAATTCAAAAGGTCACTTCCATCTTTTTGGCAGTGTAGAAGAGCATTTGGGAAGTCGTAGGGTCCGACCCCCAAAATGCTGATGTTACAAATCTCTAGCTTTACCTATGCTATCTTACGCGTCTGTTGTTTGGTGGCCTGTTGTTCAGTCAAGTTCTGTTATTGGAAAGCTTAATAGCATACAAGGTATGGCATGTCGAGCTATTACTGATGATATGTCTTGTCTTCTATATACTTGATGACAAATTGTAGCCAGAATTCTGGGTGGCTCAGTCGCTCGTGTTTTTCGCTGACGGGTCTCACTTTAATTTTGGTGCGGGTTTTGGAACCTATTGTCCTGCACATGACCTACGATTATGTGGGAGTCTAGGCCGGACCAGCATGGTATTTCAAGTGGAGCTGATTGTACTCACACGTTGTGCGATTGATGCTTCTAAGCTTGTTGTTTCCGGAAAGGACATTTTTCTATGCAGTGATAAAAAAAATTCTGTTCTCAATTCTTTACGGAATCTTATAATCACTTCCAAATTGGTCAAGGACTGTAAATATTTTATTAACGTCCTTTGCTCTAATAATCGTGTCACGGTTATGTGGGATCCGGCTCATTGTTGTATTGAAGATAATCAGATAGCTGATGTTTTAGCTAAAGCAGGCTCAATTATGAAATTCGTTGGACCTGAACCGGCAGTGCCATTGACCTTTAATTGTGGTAAGAAAGCTATTAAGAACTACATGTTTTTGCAGGCTAAGCGTAATTGGCTAGCTTCCACAACTTGCCAAGTGGCTAAGTACTTCAATTGTGAACCTAATCTGAGGCTTACAAAGTTTACTTTATCTTTGAACAAAGGCCAACTGAAAATTTTGATCGCTATTCTTACAAAGAATGGGACTTGTTCAAGATTCCTTGTGTAACAACTGCACCATGGGCCAGAGTGGCATTGAGTGCGGAACCTGCTTGGGTTCCAGCCAACTTTAAATCGATAAAACTATATTGAAAAAGTATAATTAAAATCCATTTTGGTAAAACCGCACTTTAATAAACTATGCCAACATTTTCATTACTCTTTTGAATCGGTTGTATCATATTGAATAACTGCGATCTTCACATCAATAAATAAATTAAAGGTTTCAAGCGCGCAGACCTCATAAAAATATTATTATATTATTATTCGCTTCTGATCAACATCAAACAATTTATTATTTTTAGTATATTATGTATCCCATAAAAAGCTATGATTTGTAAACCTATATATATATATATATATATATACGTTATTTGTTTGGCAAGAAATAGATTTGGGGTATACGCCGTGTTTGTGATATATACACATAGTAAAATTAATAATACGAGGTTTATATAAAACACAACAAAAAAAAAATCAATATAGATGGAAAATAAAATGCTGTATTATAAGCGGTGAACCGAAAATAATAGACCTCCCGTGTATATAGAAAATCAAAATAATAAACAAGAATGAAATCATGGATAAAAGATGATCCAAGTCTGATATATTTATATGTATACATATATACAACAATAATACTATATTGGTGGTATTGATTAATTAAAACAAGACAGTTTAGTTTACTTTTGGATATATGTATATGTATTCTTTTACAATTAGTAAAAGATTTGCACAATCGATTATTTGTTGCATGGATGGAAACATATATATATACATGATGGTGTAAATGTATACATGAAAATGTAAATGGCTTAATCCTAACCAAACGACACAGAAGAAAAAAAACGAGTAGTGTCAAGTTAGGTGTAACAATTTATTGTTGTTACTCGAAAATAAAAAACTAATAAAAACCTGAGATAAGGGGGAAAAAAGGCTAACACAAAACAAACTATCACACAACGCAAAATCAAACCTATCTTCTGTTTATATGAGATGTGATTGAAAAATGTTGTGTGCCGACAAAGGTAAGCAGGAAAATATCCCGCTGGTTAAGTTCAGCCCGATGTTATTGTTTAATACCAAAACCAAAAAATATGTTCGTAAAATAATAATAAATAGATAAACAAGACAACGACGATAAATATATATATAAAAAAAAAAAAATATTCAAGAGACCAACAAAATATAATATATATTTTAATATTTTACACTCTGAACAAAGTAATATACAAAAATTAAGTATCCTAATACCGCCATCAAAGATTTTATCTTTTTCACATATTTTCGACTGAGAAAATTCAAATATTTAATTTTAAAATTTATAATACCTGTACAACATATTATATATGTATGTATGTATATATATATAGTTATATACATAAAGGGAGAGCAAACAACCTCTTACAATGACTAATACTATTTATAATTTCTTAATTCAATCCTCATATTGATTTTATTATTTAATAATAAAACACCATGTATATATCTAACTTTTTGACAGTTCGGATCAACGATCCCGATCTACTCAGCGCATATAATGGGTATAAATGGTTGTCTCAACATGGCAAGCACAAATAGATACATTCATAAAAAAAATACTCTTATGACACAATAGAGCTGAATGAATTTTAGCTTTAATCACATAAAAAAAAATATATTTTTTTTTGTTTAAGATGATTTTATCCTTACATACATACATACGTACATATATATCTTAAATAAAATAGTTTGATTACAATATTATATATACCCAGTATGCGTTATGCATACAAATTAATCATCTAATTTAATTTAATTTTTATTTTTTTATTCGTTTTTTTTTTTTTGTGTTGTGTTGCTTTTTCAAAAAGGGTAGATTATTAAATTAATTTTGTTGTTGTATATATATTTATCTCATTTTTAAAAGATCATCATCTTGAGAAATTGAAATTGAGATATAGAGATGGAAATTTATTAATTTTTATCATGTGAAATCTAACAAATATTTAGTAGACTTTTGTACACATTATATACATATGTATATATGTATAAGCACCAACTAACCATTATTATATTATAGTTGATGGAACATTGAGGAATTTTTTTATTATTTTTTTTAGTTTTGGTGAATAGATACAGATTTTTTTTTTTATAGACCTCCTCCATGCGGCGTCATCATGTTCGAATCTATACGGATTTGGGAATATTTTAGTTCTTAGGTAAATATTTGCTTATTAAATGCGCAATTTGTCTAAAAAAAATTGTGTATTTTAATTTTTCCAGAATCGCTTATCTACTATGGAATTGATTTGCTAAATTACAATTCGATATGAGAAGTAATTATATGTAGGATAAAAAAAACAAAACTTACGCTGCTGCATTGTCTCATTTTAAGTTGTTTTATTCTTCATTACAATATGATATCGCTCAATTATATGTTAAGGCACAGTTTTTTGAAAATCTTAGCCGCCTTAAAGAGGAAATAATCACTTGGGGGCCAGATCTGGACTGTAAGGTGGAATCTCGTAAGGCTTGTTGTACTTTGCTTGAGTTGACCACGTCGATTTCCACTATAATATCATTTTTAAATTTATTCAAAAGCCCCTCATAACAAGCCCCTTGTGGTGTTATGAGGTATAAGTAATCAATCATCAAAATTCCATCAGCATCCCAAAAATTGTTGCGATTATCTTACCCGCAGATGGTTGAACCGTAAACTTTCTCGGTGGTGGATTTCCCTCTACTATTTCCTGTTTCGACCCTGGATCATATAGTGATGAATCCACGTTTCATCACCGGTGATTATTTGGTTTATAAATTTATCCGGATCGTCTTCACTCATTCCTAAAATTACCTTAGAAGTTACCACTCAATATTTTTTTTTTGGCCAATAGTCAACATTCGAACAACCCATCTTGCACTAACTTTTGACAGCTTATTATAATAGTTGAAGCTTATTTTAATTTTAATCATTCTTACAAATTCTAAAAAATTATGAAAATTTTGTGTAACTTATCTGAATTACTAAATATCCTCTACTATTTTGGGGTTGAACTAAAAATTTTAATTCTTTAGAAATACGCACAGTCTTATACATTTTCGGAAATTATATGCGATCATTCGCAATGGGCAAGAAGTCTTAAGTCTTCACTTAATTCCATCAGAATCAAAAATAAAACTAATTTGCGTATATTTTATGGAATTTTCCAAATTTTGCCTAGCGATGGCTTGAGTACCGTAAATTATATGTTTTTGAATTTATTTTTAAAAGATGAATAATTATTTCGGAATTTTGTCAACATTTTCTTTTTATTTACAAAATTTGCATATTTTAAGAAACTCAGCAATTTTGTATATTTGTATAACATTTAGAAATGTATATATGTTAGAATTTAAACATTCCGTAAAATATGAAGAAGGATTTTTAAAATATCATTAAATATTTCACAAGTTGCATATAGAAGTTATTAGAATTCCGATTTTCTGAAACTATATACATATATGTATGCATTATATTCGGAAAGGCATTACTCATCAAATTTTAATTCAAGTTGAGTTTAAAATTTGACCTCTTGAAATTGTTTAGGTTAGTTTACCCTATACCCTATAATTTCTGAAATATTGATTAATACACAAAAATGGCCAACAAAATCGCATCATCGCGCATATATAGTCAAACAGCAGTAAACGCATTCGTTGAAGGGGTAAAACTACAATGTATAGTTTAGTCGATTTCTATACTAAACTTGCTCTGAATTCTTATACTGGATCATGATTTGGATTATCAAAGTATTCGTCTAACACTTGTCAGACAAATATTATGCATTACCACAATATGCGCTTATACGTTAATCCGCAAGCACATTTTCCACAATACTTCAATACTATAGTGATGTATACAATCACTTTTTAATTTTTCACTGTGCGATTATTATATTTATTGGCATGCGATAGCTCAAATACGTTGAAGTAGCTCGCTGCCTATTAAAATCGTTTCGTCCGTAATTTTAAATAGAAAATTTTCAATCTGCATTGGAACTGGAAGACTGGACAAAAATAATGTCGACAAGCTCAGAAGAAATCAATCTCTTTAAATGCAAATTATATCGCTGATGCAACTATATTTTTTTTACAAATGAGCCACTTCAATGTCCATTAATGTTTACAATGTCCATTAACAAATTAACATTTATTAATGGGCATTGTAAACATTTATAAATTTTGTTAGGTGTGTTGTTTTCGAAATCGATGAGTGAGCCTTCGTCTTCTACGCAGCAGAATCTCCAGAAAAAAGGTGGCTTAAAAAAGTAAAAAAACAAACGTTTTGCTCAATTTGCCTCAAAGTTTTGGCTAATAATAAGTATATCAGCATGAAAATAAGAGCAAAACCATCGTGCTTACGTTAATCCCAGCACATTTTCCACATTACTTCGGGCTTTATATATACACTTATAGTTTAGTATTCTGAGGCACACTGCATTAAAGCATATGGTGAATTCGACATTCAAATAATATACGTTAACAGCAAAATGGGACATCCAATTTTCTATATTTTAAGCATTCCGAAAATAGGACGCCTATAGTTCGAAAAATGATGTCCATTCTATCTGGTTTATAGTTTCAAATTAAAACGTCAAAAGGAAAACATATTTATAAATGAAAAAAATGGATTTTAATAAATTAAATAAACTAAATTATCAACATATACAATCCTCTAAATTGATACCATTGCACTCCGATGACGAATGTCGAATTATAGAATAGAATATACACAGAAAGTATACGATATATTTCAAACAACTAATATCGGTGTTGTCATATCGATACTATCTCTAAACTATTTTTAGAATCTGTTTCTAATTTTGTTGACGGCGCTACAGTGTTATCAACTGTTTCAACTATCTCGTTATGTTGGTACCATATTTTTGGCTGTTATTTTTTATGTTATGTAATGCACACTAATCAAAACAAAATCACGTCATCGCTATAGCACTCTAACTCATTGTTCTGTTTACGGAAGTGATGATGCCGGTAGGCAAAAGAATTTGGTCAACGTATTATATGGTCACTGTATCTCTGGAACCGATAGAAATTTCATGGTATTTACTTTTCGACAGAGTAAATTTTGTTTTCCCCCGACGAACATTTTATGCTATATATATTTATTTACTTGAACAAGCTAACTACAAAATATGGAGAAACCCACAAGATATTATTTCAATTATTGCAAGTAAAACCCAAAAGTTTATTTGAATAAAAATAAATTACTGAAACTTATACTTACATACTCGTATATCGAAGAAACCGAAAAATGTATATAAAAGTCAGAATATAGAACTGAAATATATGTTCAACGGAAAGTTAAAAGAATTAAAATTGATAGCTGGATATATAGGTCCAGTATACAAACTGTCATTATTTTAATTTAATAAACCAATATAGATATGTACACCGAAGAGGCAACATTATAAAAAATATGTTATTTTGTCTGATAAATGAATTAAAAACTGAATTGTTAAATTGAGGTTTTTATTTCAAAATTGAGATAATTTACCTACACAGGGTGTCCCTAAAGTGGCTGACACGAATAGTACGGTTGAATTTTTTGATCAAAGCGAATATGACTTTACTTCTTCCACTTTGCACTATAAAGCCCTCCTATCAAGTTATAGACGTTTGAAGAGGAGCCTTCCAACGTAGCACCTGCTATTAAAAATAAATTAATATCTAGAGAAATAACCGTTTGTTTGTCTCAGTGCTCATTTCATTAAAAAGCTGATAAAATTTTCTTTTAAATAAGGTATATATGTAGATATGAATATTTAACTAGAAAGTGTTTCAAATTTAAACAAAACTTTTAGAATTAAATTTTTTTAAGAAAAATGTTGGTTTCTACCATTTATCCTTTTTACAATTACCCTACGACAGTAAATATTTTTTGATGAAAACATAGTTCAGACTCTTAGCCTTCAGAAAAGCTAACTATTTATATTAACAATATTATGTTATCTAAAAAATTTAAAAGGTTGCAATAAAAATGTATTTAAAATTTATTAAAAAACGAATCCTTATACCTCTAATGAATATGTGGATATGCGGTATGCAATGTCAGTTAACACTTTTGTTAATGCAGACAGGAATTTGCGGCAGAACGGCTCTTTTATAAATAATCAGAGAGATCTACCAGGACGTACATCAACATCACACCATAATACTGAAAGAGTGCTGCATGAAGTTTATTACAATCAAACGACTAGTGCACGAAAAATTGCAGCAAAAACCGGAATTACAAAGTCTATAATGCACAGACAAATTGAGAAAGAAAATCTCCATCCTTATCATTATCAAACGGTAAAAGATATTTTGGAAAGTGATGAAATATTAAGAACAAAATTTTGTGAATGGGTAATCGACCAACAAACTAAGATTTTTGATTTCCGAAGAAGATAATTTTCACTGATGAAGCTACTGATTTACTCGGGACGGATGTATAAATTTACACAACATACATTTCTGGTCATCAAGTAATCCCCATTAAATAATTGTAAACAGATACCAACATAAATTCACAGTAAATGTATGGTTTGGTATTTTTGGAGGTGAATTATTAGGACCGATCATACGTCCAGACAGATCTGATAGTCTAAAATATTTAAATATTTAAAAAAAAAAATTTTAAGAACTATTGGAAGAAGTTCCATTGATAAATTTACGATGTGTGTGGTTTATGCATATGATGGTGCTCCACCACATTTTGCAAGAAATGTACGATCTCACTTAATACTTTGTTAGCAAGGCAATGGATTGGCCGCGAAGGACCTATACATTGGCCGGCAAGATCACCGGATCCAAATCCTTTAGAATTTTACCTCTGGGGCCATTTAAAAACTAAAGTTTATTATTCTTCTATCCCAGATAAAGAAACGTTAATTACTAGAATATATGAAGCTTGTTACGAAATCAAAACAAATTTGAAATACTTCTTAGTTAAATCTATTATACTCGTACCTTAAAGAAAATTGTAAACCTATTATACTCGTACCTTAAAGAAAATTGTATCAGCTTTTTAATGATATGAGCACTGAGAAAAACAAATGGTTATTTCTCTAGATATTAATTTATCTTTAATACAAGGTGCTAAGTTGGAAGGGGCCTCTTCAAACGACTATAACTTGATAGAGGGGCTTTACAGTGCGAAGTGGTAGAAGTAAAGTCATTTTCGCTTTGATCAAGGATTCCAACAGCACTATTTGTGTCAGCCACTTTAGGGCCACCCTGTATATAGCTGTACATATATGGTCACGTCTCTTTTTATTATAAATATTTTAAACATTATATTTTGTTTAATCGATAACTCAGAAATGAGGTATTGATTCACATTTAATTTACTTAATTTTTTTTTTATAATTCAACAATAAACGATTTATTTAGTTTAGTTTAGTTGTATATATGTAAAGGGTGTTTTTTAAGCCTGATAGAACTTGAAATTGTAAAAAATTAAATTAAATTTTTAAATTTTTATGAAAAATATACTCTAGCAGATCTTAGATACTCTGGCAAATCAACAGTCGTCTATTCGCGCAATTTATAGACAACTTCGTGATGTTTATGGCGCACATAATCGTCCATCTGAGCAAGCCATCCGTCGAACTGTGGATAGATTTTGTACCACAACCTCTCTAGAGGATGCAATAACATCAACACGTTGAAGGAATGTGCGTACTGAAGAGCCACGAGACCATTATCAGCGTCGTTCTTTAGCCAATTTGGCTCTAGAGCAGTTGGCAAATGACCCGTTGTTTTATCGTCAAATTATGTTCAGCGATGAGACTCGATTTTGGCTTAACGGGTTTGTTAATAAACAAAATTGCCACATATGAAGTGAGACCAATCAATTCAGCAACAATTGACGCCTTGGAGGCCAGCATTGTTCGTGTTATTCGTGCAGATATACGGCCAGCAGTGCTCAAAAAAATGGCCCAAAATTGGACGTCCAGAATATACTTATCTTTCGAATAAAAAAAAAATTTGATTACAATTTAATTTGTTGTGTTATTTTTTACAATTTCAAGTTCTATCGGGCTTAAGAAAACACTCTTTATTATCAGAGACAAAAGGGTGTTCTTATCCGTATAGAAGTTAACTAACTAAACTAAATTAAAACAATATATAATTCATGTAAAATAGATAAATAGTCACAAGTGACAAATGGAAATTTTTCATTTCAAAAATATTTTAGGTACATATATAATTATATGGCTGAACTGGATATTTTCAAATATATCATTTGGACAAAAGCTCCTATATATGTAATTGTTGAAACTTCTAGAATATTCCATACATATATAGGAAAATTTACTGCAAAAATCCCCAACACACAATATGATATAAATATTAAAAAAAAATAAATTTTCAATTCCAATGTTATAATATTTATCTGTTATGGATATTTACTGCGGATACAATATTTTAAAATAAACGAAACAAACACGATTGCAACCAATTATAAAGTGTATATTTCTATATACACACGTTTATTAATTGATATAACACGTCTAATCTCGTCAACATAAAAATTAAAAATAATTATTTATAGATAAGAACAAATTATCTCGCAAATTACATACATACATATATGTGCTATAATATGTATTTATATATAAACATGTTGACCGGAAACTACTTACAATATATAAAATATCTCGGCTACAAAAATTGGTAATACATTTTTTTCTAATCTGGTTGTAAAACTCTATATAAACAAACATATAACACATGCATAAACAAAATGTTATATATACATAATATATACACATATGTATATGTATGTGCAAAACTTAACTTTGCTACTTCTAAATAACATAAAACAAAACTAAAAAAGAAGTTTCGCGCGCGGTGTTTTAGCTTTTAAGTCTCGTTGCTAAACAATTACACAATATGTGTATGTACATGTACATATATGTATATGTATATGTATATATATATATATATATATATATATATATATATATATATATATATATATATATATATATAACTAACTATAATATGCTATATAAAATCAAACATTTTATGACAGTGTTTATGGTTTGAACTAACCTCGCGGGTAAATATAAAATTTGATTATACTCAAAATGAATCGGTGAAAAAAGATAATTAGAGTGCAGAATTTCGCACATGATAATCTTTCTATATCGCGTATATAATATATATATATATATATATATATATATATATATATATATATATATATATATATATATATATATATATATATATATATATATATATATATACATACAACAAGAATATCGAACATTTGGTTCTCATATTTTAGTTTTTGTTAACAAACGATTAACATTGTTATTTTTAATTTTATTATATATTTTTTTGGCTTAAGGAATTTTTGATGTGCGCGGATGATAATTAGGTGTTTATAGTAACTCTAATTACCATATAATATTTATGTAGACAACCAAGTCGAATCGATTAGTACACTTTCTTATATATCTGAACATATATGCGCTTCATGCTCTGATTTTTATGAGATCTAATCTTAAGTGCACTAAAATATATGTATATATACGATGTTAACAAATAAAACAACCGGAAACACGTAAAATTCTTTACACGAAAACGTTTTAAAATTAATATAGCGCCTATGCGCCCTTGTTATACTCATTCTTACTTCTGCTTTTATTTTTTTTTTATATTTTTTTTTTTATTATATACATATATCTTTTATATTTTGTGTGTGGACCCTTCTTTTGTGAAAATTAGATCATAAATATAATAAGAAAAAAATAAAATAAAGAAATTCGATTAAATTTTTTTTTTTTTTATGTATATCCTGAGGACATCAGCGTCTAGGTATTTCTTATGCATATATGTATATGCGCACATAAATATTTTATATGCGGTCCAAGCGCGCATATCTTGCTTACATCACATACAAAACGCACCACAATTCAAATAGAGAAGCAATCGCGCCGCGCGGTTATTGCTAATGAAATTTAAATTTGGTTTAAAAAAAAAAAAAATATTTATATAAATAAATAAATAAAAACATAACACACAGATCCAGATTTTTCTACCGGAAAAAAAAAAATGTTGATACATTTCAAATTAATGGGGAACAAAATTATTGTGGTCCTTTGTTTGGAATTCTCTTTAGTATATACACACTCGTATTATATGCATATAATATAGTTAAATTCCTCTAAATATTTTGGTGTTGATCTTTCACAACATGATAAAAAAAAAGATTAAATAAAAACAAAAAGACGTGCGCGGCTATCTATGAAATTTTTGTGTTTTAACTAACAATGTCTTGTTAAGAATTTATTTAACATTTGTTTTTTTTTTTTTTTCGAAGACAAAAAACAACAAAGAGTTGAAAAATAAGACGATAAACAACACCAAAATTAACGAACAGGAAAACAATGATGTTGATGATGAATGAACAACGTATATATAAATATACTTACAAATATATGTATAAATATAAATTGATGATTATCAAAATTAATTAATAGCTACAGGTAGTCAGTCAGTCAGTATCCATTATATACTTATTATATATAGTAAGTGAAATTTGCTTGATATATTATTAATAATGTAATCCTCACCGATCTATACATTATATATATATTACCTCGCGAATATGATTCGCGCACATTTTCAAAAATATTGTAAATGAATCACCTCACACACAGAGCTTTGTATACATAATTGTAAATGTTACTTGATTTTTCATTTACTTTTTAAAATATATACACTATGTGTATATAGTTTCTCACGATATAAAACAAAAAATATGAGACATGAAGAAACACAAGTAATGTCCACAACTTTTATTTATTAGTCGCTTTTTTTTGTTACTCTTATTATGTTTAAATAAAGGCACACAATTTCGAGGTGGTCGTTTTAAGTATTTTTTTTTTTGTTTTAACCACAAAACACAAATATGCTGCTTTAAATAAAAATAAAAATGTACATTTTTTTGTATCTATATATATACATATAAACAAATTATCTTCCTAACCGCACTATTTAATTTTACATTGATAATGATTAACTAATTATATATATACGTATAGTTTTGTGTATAGGTAAAAAGAGCCATTTAGGTTAAATTAGTTGTTACATTTTTTATATAAATATAAACTTAACAGGTATTTAGTGTATACATATATATGTATGTACATATATAAAGATTATAATTTTGTGTATAGTCATCGCAGTGTCATCATATACATTTTATATGCGGCTGGCTTCAAATAAAGTATATAATTAAGCGATAAATTTATTATCACTAATGTATTTAACAAAATGTTTTCTGTGTTGTTTTAATAAATAAACATGCGGGATATTGAGTTTAATGATTAGTGGTCAACACAATCTATTAGCTGGTTTAACTATAAAATACAATTAATAAAACTAAAGTTTAAAGATGAAGAATAATATATTAAATTATATTATAATATATATATATATATATATATATATATATATATATATATATATATATATATATATATATATATATATATATACATTGTAGCTTTTGTATACTCACTACTCGCATATATGTATGTACATGAAAATAACTTTCAAAAATAAATCACAACAATTTTACTGTTAAAATAAACCAATTATCAATCAGTTTAAAAATGTATTTATTCACACACTGCTCTACACTGACTGTATAGTATCGCCTAAGTAGAAGGAATAAAGTAGTCAACACGATATACAAAAATACAATCAATAATTTAAAAAAATCTTAAAAATGTTTAATTGCAATTTTTTGTCTTTCCAAAAACTCATAGTAAAACACACAAATAATTGTCTTGCATCAACCCTAGATAATTTTTCGTGTTTTTGACTACGTGAGTGCTTGGCAAGGTCATTTAAAATTTGGTATCACATTTATTTCTGTTTTGTAAAGTTCCTTTTAGAATAAATTATAAATAACTAATAATAAAAATAAAAAATTCCCGCCACCAAATTTCATACTCGATCTTTCCCAGCACTCACATAGTAAAACACACGAAAAATTATCATCTATCAGTGCTAAATCATTTTTCGTATGTTTTATTATGTGGTATTCTATAGTAGGTATACACTATATGGCTTGGTTGATGCCAATGAATCTGTTTTTAAAAATATTTTTTTTTTGTATGATGAAAATTTTTGGGCATTAAATGAACGGTGTGAGCAGTGTCCACTCTGCCTAATATGATGGGCCATTCAGGATTATATTTTGAAAAATTAATTAATGATGGTCAAAACTTGATAAACTAGGCTAATTCAATAACTAAACGCAATAAGTGTTATTGAACAGTAGAGTTGAAATTTGTAAAATTGTGATATGAAGAGTATTGAGACACAAAGTTTGGAAAATATATTTTGAATCCCAATAATTTAGAATCGAGAATTTGTTAAATTGGGAATCCGGCATATATTATATAGAATTAGCCAAGAAGGTAAAATTGTTAATCCAAAATTTAAAGTGACTAGAATAGAATTGGGAAAAAATAACCATTTCGAAATTAAAATGAAGAGTTTGAAGACACTAGCAATTCAGAGTCTCAGGCCTAATGTAATAAATTATTTAATTTCGAATCTATTCTATATTCCAACAATTGCTGATACAAAATTATTTTAAAATCTTAATTTCTAAAATTAAACTCTAATAATAAATAAATTTAGAAAACACATAAATTTCAAAATTTAATTAAAAAGATTAAAGAAACTCTTAAAGAAAAACTTTTATTTTGAAAACTAAAATTGTTTTTACAAAAATCCGGAATTAAATAGACGTCAAATTTAATATTTATAAATTTAAAAGATTCAGATTGAAAATTATTCAAAATAATTTAAATTATAATCTACAGATTAAAATTTTAATTTAGAAAAATTGTTTAAACTTAAATTTAAGCTGTTATCTTAAGTAGCTTGAGATTATTTTACGAAATTTTATAATTTACGTAATTTTTAACTTAAAGTCTAGTTTGTTTAAATTTGTAAATTTAAATATCAACATTTTGAATTATTTAAAATACTTAAAATTGAAAACGACGTTTGAAATTTAAAATTTTGAGCCAATATACTTTATTTGTAATTTCACTTTTTTTCCAAGCTCTAATTATAAATAAATATTTAAATTTAATTTATAATTTCAAAAATCTTAGTGATTTTCTTCTGAATTTCAAATTAAATAATAAAATTCAAAATTATTAAATCTTCAATTTTTAATTTTTAATTTATTCCAAAATTTTAAATTCTAAATTCCAAAATATAATTCTCGCGGCTTCAGAAATTTTTTGTATAATTTATTATTTTTTTGCATTTTTCACGTTCAAAATTGTAAAACTAATTTAAAATGCATACACATTATTCAGATTATTGTTATATTGCAGACATTTGCATCCAAATTTTTTTAACATAGTAAAATGTCAAGTTTAAAGCGACTTGTTATATAAAAAATCGAAGTGGATTTATATAGGAATCCAACCTTTGAATTTGAAATTTGAAGCCAATTTACCAAACTTCGAAAGTTCGATGTAGTTGATCAAATAAAGAATTTTATTGTATTCGCCACGTTTCCAACATTTAAAATTGCTAATTTATTAAAATCGAACTTCGATATGTAATTCGTTAAAATTTGAAATGGAATCATAATTAAATACAAAATTCAATATTACAAAATTAAATTTTAATTTTAAAGATTTGTTTAATTTAATTAATTGTTTAATGATAAAATTTAACAAATCTGAATTTATTGAAACTTTTGAAATATATACTCTTTTGCGTTCGAAAATATCTGGTCAGCCTACATATAATATAAATATATCAATATTCAATATTTGATTATCGAAATTTCAGTTTTATTTGATTTGATATTCAAACCAATTAGGGTAATGATAAAAATTATGCCTGTTGTATATGTAGGCTGGCCAGATATTTTCGAACGCAAAAGAGTATGTTTTACAAAATTTAATTATTTCAATAAGTACTCAATCAATTAACAAACCATTTTTGTTGTTCATGCATTTCATTCAGGCAATATTTTCATTCGTTATAGAATCAGTCCCTAATTTTGAGCCAATCAATCCATTAATTGATCTCGGATAATATCAACTGAACAGAAAACCATTTTTTTTTAACTTTGACACAATGTTTTATAAATAAGAAATCGAATGGATTGAGTGATCACTGTTATTCAATAAATTATTTTAATTTTCGATTGAAAATTCAAAATTTTAAAAAATAACCCAAACTCCCCTAGTAGTAGTTCCTTTTTCTAAATTTATGGAATCAAATTTTCAAAACTTAACATTTTGATTTTTAAATTTTATCTTCAGAATCGTATACGTGATATTCGGTTACGAAATTTGTCCAATTTTAAAACTTAATCTCAAGAAATTTTAATTTTTCAAAGCTCATTTAAAATTCAGAATTGTGAAGGTTAAATTTGATTTTGTATTTTGAGTTTGGTAATTTCAGAATTTGAAAATTCAATTTACAATAATAACAAAATATGTTGTTTTTTAACTTGTAATATACAAATTCCACGTCTGAATCATGTACAGTTCATCATGCATCGATTGAATCAATAAAATTAAAATAATCTATATTTTTGAAACCGACTTATAATTCTGGATATTATTTAATTTTTTCATAATTTGGAAAAAATTCCAAACTTCATATAAATTCAATAATGTGATTTGAATTCTCAATGGATCTCTGATATTTCAAACTGTATATAACTATGACACATTGAATTAAAAGTGCAGGCTTGCAAAATCTGTTGAAAGTTTATAACTAAATTTAAAAATTATAGTTATCGTGCTTTTGAACTAGATTAAAACTGAAACTATGATTAGCTCATTAGAAAAAGAAATTAAAATATTTTTTGAAAGCATAACTTATTTCTCACCTTTCCAATTTGCGTGGTGTATAGTTAGAGTCCATCACATATAGACTGTCTATAGCATCATTGTCAGATATTTAATGACAGCCTGAAGACTTTTCTTACGTAACCAAAAAATTTCGCAAGGGAATGGGATAAAAATGTTTTCCCTCCCTATATAAAAATGTTTTTGAAATCACAAAGTGAACTAAAAATTGCGATGTTATATCAGTATATACCCTACTGGATTCTCCATTCGAAATTGGGTTGAATGCGATCAGCTACAAATATTTTAGTACAGTACAGCACAGGTACACTGATTTTCTAGCTTAACTTCCAATACTACCCAGCCCACACCCAATTCAAATTTGAACCACAGACCAGTTAATATTTCTTTTAATTATTAAATCAATGAAACTCCCTCAACACCATTAGTATTTCTTCAATGGTTGAAATACTTTGTTTGGCTACAAGACAAAACTTGGATTAGGCAACTGTTAATGCAAGTTTTATATTTATAGGAATCTTAAAAAAATATGACATTAACAAAAAAAAATATATATTTATTTATTTTTGCCTATCAAAAGTGTGAAGAGTAAAACAAAACAAAAAGAGTACTAATACTGTTGATCTTTTCAACAGTGTATCTGGTCACTCTAAGTATATGTAATTTCAGAAAATTTCACTTTACTATATTCCAAATACTAAATTTTAACCATTCCAAAATTATAGTTGCAACATATCAAAATTAAAAATAAAAACGTTAAATTAGATTTGTGATATAATCCTTAAAACTCTGAATTATAGAAACCAAGTATCCTTAAAACTCTGAATTATAGAAACCACATATAATACACGAATTGAGAACCTTTGTTATGAGATTACACAAATTTTGAGAAACTACAACCGAAATTTCACACATGACAAAACTTGAAGAAATTTTTTGTAAAATATTGATATATTTTCAAAATTAAATTTCAAATTATAACAATAAATATAAAAACAATAATTTAAAAATATTAAAATTAAACTCTTTTATAATTTTCATTTGAAAGCACTTTGTCGCTCGCTAAAATTAAAAACATTTTCTACGTGTTTTATATACGAGTATATTTCCCGCGGATATACTTTATATCATGCTAGTAATTTTTTCACTGTGTGCATTATTCTTGATATTGGAAGCCATTGCCTATTTGGAGCTTCCTATTTCCTATATATGTGCAATTGTGCACATCAATAGAATTCTATAGAGTAGCGATTTAAAATAATTCTCCGTTTTTAAAAGCAGCAAATATTCAACGTCAAATATTCAAATGCAGACTGATGCATCATCTATTGAACAAAATACTCACCAAACATTTAAAAAAACTAATTGACACATTCAAAAGATGTCGTTATTATATATGCGGAAAATATGACCTAAAACTTTTAAAATTATATTAAAATATAAATAAATCCATATAAAACGGCTATTATTATACCCAGGTAGCTCACCTAAAGTAGTTATATACATATGTATATGAGCTATAATTTATATAACTATACAACCCATAAAAAAAAGTTTAGTTATTTTTTTTTTTTATATTTTGCACACGATGTAAAGAATAAATATTTCCTACACAGCTAGCTTAAAAATAATTTACAAACGTTATTAGATGATGTATTTTTGTTATTTAAAATAAATAATTAAATAAATGTTTTAATCACAAGCACGAAAATGTACTCTTTGTTTTAAAAAAAAAAAGTATATTAACAAACACGAGTACATCGTAAAGTTGCCTGCAAGTTGAAAGTACAAGTATATATAAAAACAATAAATTTGGGTATGTACGTACTTTCCTTAACAGTAAAATTGTAATAAAAATTACATAAACTCACACATATATATATATATATATATATATATATATATATATATATATATATAAGTATAAGAATAGAATGAAACCAACCAAACCAATATCTTACAATAACAACAACAAAACTAAAAATTTTATATTATTTTAACATCTTTGTGATTATCTTGGCTTAGATCATATGATTCAGAATAAAAGAGAAAGGTCGTGAGAAGTTAGACTCTAGCTCTAGCTATAGTTGGACTTAGCTATGTATATATAAAAAGCAATAATATATCCTATTATTTGTATATAAACTCGTATATATATATATATATTTATCTTGCATGTATACACGATTAAAGTGTATTTGTGCCAAATCTTGTAATTATCTTATAGTGTTTTATACACTATACACTATAAAGCCGGTTAGACATTAATCAAGATATAATAATGAAATATATAAAGTATATACATATATCTTAAGACTAATTTAAGCTTTTGTCTACATATATAATTCAAAAATAATAATTTTTTATATTATAGATTGATCTTATTATACAGCACAACAACGTATGTATAAGTAACCAGCGTCTTATGATATAGTATAGTAGAACATATATGTACATATGTACATAACTATCCGATTAGAAATGATTTTGTGATTCATTTTATGTTATAATAGTATATGTATGTATATATGTATATAATACATACACAATTTTGAGTTCAACTTGTTTCATAAGTACATAACATTAATTTTGTTAAGTAAATAATGAATATTGTATATATATTATACGTACATATAAATAAAACCGAAGGTAAATGTTCTACCACTTAAATGTATATATAGTTAAATTGTCAATCATTCTAGGAATTGAGTAGCGGGATGCTTATTTGTTTAACTTATTTATGTAGTCCTATAAAATTTATAACTTTAGTATATCGTATCCTTCCTTATACCAAAATATTTTTAAAACTAAACATACATATACATATAACTAATAATATTGAGATATAAGTGTAAAATTTAGACCTTTTTACCGTATCCTTAAAGCATATAGAATCGTCTTCTTCTTCTCGATATATAATATATTCAGGTTATATAAATTTGTTAAACATTGTGATGTATGTATAATATGTTTCATCATCATAAACCATTTATTTTGGGTGAACAAGAAAATTTTTATGACACTAAGTTTTCCTTGTCATTAAATGTGTTTATTTGTTTATTATGCGTACTAAATATTTTGCATCCTATATCATCAGTTAAGTTAATTTAACAACATTTTTTTTTTAAATACATCTAAAATCTATAATAAAAAATATTATTTTAAATTAAAATGCAAATATTTTGCAAGATTATCTTCATATACATATAGTATATACTAAATTTCTGGTATTTCCAAAAGTACGCGGGAACACTACACTTTTTTTGTTTACTATATATACATAATTACACATATTTTTTAAAGATTTCATTCTGTTGACTAATATTTTATTGAGACGATTAGTTAGCGAGATATTCAACTATATAATATATTCGGACGTGTAATTTGTCACGCGTGCAATTTTAAGTTTAAAGTTTGCGAGGCACAGTGCCGTTAGTGCTTATACAATACTCTTAGGGACTATATACAAAACAAACCAACACTCACAAACATATATGGAATAGGTATATATACTTTCAGTTTAATGTTTACTTATATTCCGTGCACTACCATTTTTATCTGTCGAAAGTGACAACATAATTCGATACTGCCTGTTTGAGATAACTCTTTTATAAATTTCATATTTTTAAAGTAATGTTTTCCAGTCAGTTTTTGCTATTGTATATCTTACTATACATATGTAATTCAGTCGCGATTGTGGGTGATGTTTTCCATTACATTTAATATCTTTGATTTCAAATATTATTTATGGTTTGCATATTAGATCCCAATCCAAATGTCAATTCCTGACCAGCACAGAAAGATAATAGGCAAAAAACAATAACACCATCGAAACAATTGTTTCCAATAATATATTTTATGTTGAATGAAATGGCACAGAAATAAAAGCACCATGAAATAAGGGGATTCGACTTAATTTCAAAAGGTTAAATTATTTATAATTAATTAAATTATTTGTCCCAAAAAAAATAGGAACTAAGCCCTTCTCATATTTGTGTTTGTTTCGGTCAAATTTTTTAAATTTAATTTGAGTCTTAATTCACAGTTGGAAATTCGATATAAAGCAATGTTACACCTGAATTTTCATATTTTTAAAATAAATTAAAATAAAATTCGACCTACTAGTTTAATACCAATCTTCTAACTTGTAAGTTTGAAAAAAAATAGAAAATGGAAATTCAATCTAAAAATCGCCAAACAAAATAATTAATCACAATTTCAGTTTGGAATTAAACCGAGTTTCCTTAGGTCGAATTTCCGGAAACCAGAAATAATACATATTACGTAAATCAATCTAATTAGGTCGATTAATAAATATAAAAATAAAGGCATTAACTAAAACCTATTTATATTATGGATTAAAATATAATCTATACAAAAAAAAATGATTAATTTACTCAATCAAAAATCAATCTAATCGATTGTTGATCGTTCTACGGAGGAGCAAAGTGTTGAGCTTCTGTTAACAAAATTGAAGTAATAAGCTTATTAAAGATCATAGCACAGACAATAGTTGTCTGTGATCATAGTATAAATACCATGAATAAAATTCAAAGTTTACCAATTTTCTATAATTTTATAAAATTATAAAAAATAATTTTGAATATACTTCCATAAATGAATTAAGTGTTGCACAAGATTCAGCTGATGGTTAAAATATGGCTGACCACTGTATCAAATGAATAGTGAATTTAATCCAAATGCGAACCTAATTTGTAGGCATACTAAAAATAAATCAATAACGAGGTTTATTAAATAAATATACGGCGCTTTTTACCGTGTAAATTCGTGTTTATATATGTACACATAGTACATACATCATATCAAATGAAATGTATACTGATATTGAAATGTCAATGATTTTCATGCTTTAATATGAAAATTCTGCAAGTATTAAAAAATTAACACGTCATCGAACATACAAATTACAAACTAAAATAATATTACCGTAATATTCGATGAGATACAAATGAGCCCCAAAACATAAATTGCGAAGCGAAAAATCTTCATCAACAATATCATGTTCAAACACGTTCAATTTTATTCTCTTTACAATACACCACTATATAACGATGTATTACGTATATTCCTATATTTTATAACACACTAATTTTAAAATTTTATTTATATGAATAAAAATATAATATTCGAATTAATTAGTTAATAATTTACTAAATTATTTAGTGAGTTTCTGTATCTTGAATGAAACCGAGGATAAAACGAGTTTTTTGATATTTAATTTAAATTAAACACCAGAGTTGATGGCGGAAAATAGCAAAACTATAGTATTGTTTTTTTGTATATCACCCACGCCGGAAGTATATAGTGTCTATTGGTCAGTAGCAAAAGTTAGTACATATATAGATAAGGCATAACCGCTGTAAAAAAAAAAACTGGCAACATTGAATTTATGTAATAGTAAATAATGTATGTATTTTTGTACATATATTAAAATTTATTGCATTTCACCGCAATAAAAATCATCCACGCTTTGAAAATTGACCATATTATCATCCACACCACCAACCATATAAATAAAGTCAACCGAATATAATTTAAAAAATAAAATTTAAATGGTTCATTATATATAAATAAAATTGACCACCTATTTTACTATTAGGCACAATAAAAACTATTGTTTGAGTACAAAAATTTAAATTTACTGCAATGCTATAATCCTTCAATATTATATTGAAAAATTTGTCCTTAAATATATTTTATTTTTATGCTAATCCGGGTGCCTATATACACAGGTAAAATATATAATGTATTTATCTATTCCCATAACGATAAAATTAAGATGTTTAATTTCGCACGCCAATAAGAATGACACTCGCCATATTTTATATACATAATCGTATATACTCGAAATATACTACATATGGTAAATATCCATTAATAAAAAAAATATATAACATTGGTTAATGAATACGATGCTACTGTACATAATAAAGATCAACTTGTGGTTTAACCATCAATTTGAAAATTCCAAAACAATTAGAGCTATAGTTCAAATTTTCCCTATACGCCCTTCATAACGTTCTATTCATAAAAAACATATCTAAATTGGTAGAACCCACAAAATTAACCACTATATATAGTTCAGCCTATAAATTTATATTAACCCTATGAATATAATAATAATAACTCTTAAATAATAGGACGATTAGGAAACACGTGCCTACGTCCATACATATAATTAACAAGTTAATTCATAAACGACCATTCCACAGAACACCAGGTGTTAACGTCATTCATCTAATCATGCATACATAATCAAAACGAATAATATTATAAAACTACATTATATACAGACATATATATATATATATATATATATATATATATATATATATATATATATATATATATATATATATATATATACACACACATATATACTATAAAAGTAATGAATGAATCATAAAAAATTATTTATTATTGAATTGTAAAACAAGTTTATCGATTTTAAATATCATAATGGTCAATAATTCTGTCTATATTTATTTACCAGTAGTGCCTACAAACTTTTCGACATACAATATAATATGTAGGCACCTTGCTTTAACGTAAATCAAAAAATAAATAAAAATCTTACCATTCAATACATGTAGACATAATTTTTTTGTGTTTTTTTGTTTAGTCTACGCTAATTCTCTTTTTATATATACGTATGTACATATATATATTATAATAGAATTGACCTCCAATTATCACACCTGTTTAACGTTAAATAATAATAAGAACAATAATAGTAAGTAGGTAATAAAACGAATTTAAATTAATTTTTAATTATAATTTTCTGTTTTATTTTTAAAAATTTTTGTCATAAAATTTTTATAAAATACAATTTTGAAATAAATAAACATAAATTAAAGCCTCCCTATATATAATATACAAACATACATAATAATAATAATAATAATAATGATAATAACATAAATAAATAAATAAATATCCGATTTAATACTATAATAATTAACTAATATATATGTTTAATTAAATTCATATTTTTTTATTTTTCAGTACATAATATATATATATATATATATATATATATATATATATATATATATATATATATATATATATATATATATATATATATATATATTTATATATATATTTTGAAGTATATATGGGAATTATTAGTCTCAACATTCATTTATGTTAAATAATTTAATTTTTAATTTTACATGATTATATATATATATATATATATATATATATATATATATATATATATATATATATATATATATATATATATATATATATATATATATATATATATATATATATATATATATATGTATATATATATATATATATATATATATATATATATATATATATATATATATATATATATATATATATATATATATCCAAACATGATTTATAGCTTATGATCCTATTATATATAATATATAAAATAAATACTGATAACAATTAAAGAGTATATAATAATAATTGTAAGTAAAATGGCAATAAATAGTTTTCTGCATAATAAATTAACATTAAATGGCTTAAAATTTAAGTTTTTTTTCTGCTAATAATCTTACACATATATATAAGCGTTTTTGACTAATAAAAATAATAGTTTAAGTTTTTTTTTTTTATATTTATAATTTATAAATAACATTTACTTGTTTTCTTGATTGTTGTACACCACTGATATAAAGTTCAATAAACTCATGTATTCACGATAAATAACCCAATCCCGAACTATGGCAGAATTTAGAGAATCAGCTTCAAAGCTTTCTGGCACATCGGGTTTTAAATTCAGCAACAGTATACCCTCGTTAATTTCACACAATATAACATCAATGTCTAATTTCAATTTATCATAAATATGTTTTAATTCATAATTTTCGTCATCTTTGTAAATGGTGTTCGATGGATGCTCATCGATTATAATATTAATTCCGTATGCGATACGCATGAAACGCTCGTACATATCTATCAATAATTTTTCCGACTGTAATAAATAAAATAATTTTTTGATTAGCTTTATGTTTCGTGCGTATACATACGACATATTTTATAATAACTTACATCTTCTTTATTCAAATTTTCTAATTGACGAACAATTTTAGATTTGATGTCACTTGGTATTGTCTCATTATAATTAAACTGCTTGTTACGTTGGGGATGTAACCATGCACCATCTTCCTTACGCCATGTATTATGTGCACTTTCAACAACTGAATCGGAATTATTTTTTTGTTTCCATCTGATCGATACCTATAACAAGACAAATAAATGCACTTACGTTAATATATTGTAAATATATATACATATATGTAAATAAATAATTGAAAACGGATATTATAAACAAAATACACAAATCAATTATTGCTATTTTAAATTTAAAGAAAAAATAAAATAAAAAATATATATATTACATAAAAATAAAATCAACCGGATATAAAAAACTTTAAGACAGAATACGTGAAATAAATAAATAAGGTGTACATAATGTGTATATGGAATATATGCGATCAGTTTTTGGTTCTATATCGCGCGCACATTTTCTATGTACATACATTAAAATCAAGTGTAATAGTGTAGCTACACTTTTTTTCATTGTATTATATACATGCATATTTATATATACGCATTCCTATTTTGTGTCTGCACCTATAATCTTATCTATTTTAGCTTATATTATACGTGCACATATATATATATATATATATATATATATATATATATATATATATATATATATATATATATATATATATATATATATATATATATATATATATATATATATATATATATATATATATATATATATATATATATATATATATATATATATATATATACTTATGTATATAAATTAATATAGAAAAGCAAATAAACAATTTTAATTTAATTAACAATCGATCAAATCGGAAGGAAGCTCGCGCTCGTGAAGTCATTTACATTATTTATTATTTATTAGGCGTATATGATAATATACTACTATCTAAATAACATATACACAACATAACAAAAAATGCATGATTGTCGATTGTGTATGTATATAAAATATCTATATATATCTATATAAAATAACTATATATATATATATGGTGCAGTATTGCTCAACCTATTTTTAAAATACGGCCCAAACTAATCATTACTAATTTGTAATTCGAACAGTGGCTCGACTATATTGGCTCGCGATATAAGACTAAGAAACTCTGGTTCATATTATATGGTGAGAAAATATACATTTCTCTCACACTTGCTGTATGCATACATATTTTATATATACACGATACACTATACATTTTATAGTTTTGGAATTATGTATATATATAAATTTAATAAATTATAATTTTATGTAAATTAGTGGTCAACTTTTTAAAATAATTTTCAGCTGTGAAGAAGTAATAAATAATTTATTTAGCCATTTCACAGGTAAACGGTGTAATACGAGCGTCTGAGTTACTTCCGAAACGGAAGTTTAGCGCGAATGATGACACATATATATATTTAAAGTTATATATGTATATATATAATATATATAAATATATATATATATATATATATATATATATATATATATATATATATATATATATATATATATATATATAATATATATATATATATATATATATATATATATATATATATATATATATATAATATATATATATATATATATATATATATATATATATATATATATATATATATATATATATATATATATATATATATATATATATATATATATATATATATATAACATCATCATAAGAGCCTGATTGAAATTCATAACTCCGCGTGCCTTCATACATATATTATATTTACTATTAAATAAATAAACCGAGCTGATAGACGCAGACAGTTTGTCGCCAAACTATACAACGACAACTATCATATTTTTTATACACAACTATAAATAAGTCATATATATATAATATATTTCTATATATATATATATATATATATATATACACATATGATGTATAAAAAAAATATATTTTATTATATCGTGTTATGATTAAACTTTTATATATTATAAAATACAAGATCTCGCGCAATTAATCGGGGCGCGCGATCAGTATGTAAATTACATACGCAATACAAATAAAGAAAATTGATTCATAATTTTTCTTATATTCATACACATGGATACATATATGTATATTATATTTAACCACATTTTATGTGTATACGTTTACATACGCGCGCACAACACGTTTAGTTTCTTAATTTTATAAATTTCATAATACATAAAATATTATATGACTATTATTGGAAATCCCGTGAGCGCAAGTAACTTTATTTAATTTCAAAGATTATTTTTTTTTTTTATTTAATTTTTCGTAATTTTATCAATGAAACTGAGTCGCGTTAGAAATTTGGCAAAGGATTAAGATACATTTATAAGGAATCTAGACCTAAACTATATGTATATACGTAACAGATCGGCCTATAAGATAAGTAAACTTGTTATATACTTACAAATTTAGGAGCATGACCTTGGGCATTTTGCAGCGCTACAACACATTCGTCTGCAATTATATTAAATATTTTTCTCATTTGCTCTGTAGTATAATCATTTGTATTATTTAGTGACATGTTTTGTGTCGTACACGGTCTAATCCGTGCGGCTAATTTATTTTCACGACGATGCCGCACCTGATGATGTGTTGTTGGAGCTGATTGTGTGAAGGATATACAAGCTACCAAAACAAGGACACAAAATTGTGTATAGTGTAGACCAAATACTAGAAAAAAAAAATAAAAAAATTTATTATAGTAAATAAATTATATAGTTTGTTGTACATACTATAGATCTCATCACACAAAGTAAATAAGATATATATATATATATATATATATATATATATATATATATATATATATATATATATATATATATATATATATATATATATATATATATATATATATATATATATATATATATATATATATATATATATATATATATATATATATATATATATATATATATATATATATATATATATATATATATATATATAATAAAACACAAAAAAGTAATTTATTCTGTCAAGTTCATGGTCGAGACAATCTAAAATTTACACAACATATTTTTTCTGTTGTTTTTATTTTTCATTACTAACAGACTGTATATATGTATATACTCGTATTGTTGATGTTATTGTCCACATAAAATAACTAGTTCTTTGATTTAAAATAATTTAATTAATTTCATTAAAATGTACATACATATATACATAATAATATAAAGAGACAAATTTAATTAGCTCGCGAGATCAACTCGCCACACAGTAATTGCGAAATATTGGTTTATTTTATAAAGGTAAATGTTATTTATATTTCATTTTTATATATATATAACACACAATAGTTTCTTTAAGTTTCACACACAGTGAAATAAAATAAATTTCAGTTTTTGTCATCAAGTTGACTCATTTAAAAAATTTTTTTTTCATTTTTTTTTTTATATTAGAGTTCCGTTTGTAATGAGAAATATCTATCGAGTACCACAAAAAAAATGTATAGATATATAGTTCCGCGGTGCGCAATATTAAATATATAATATAAACTTACTATTGCAATATTTTGGAATACGTTTACGATTCCCGCTTAATCCCATATCATTTATATTATTACAATTTTCAATAGAACACTTAAAACTATGATTTAGTCTGTTTGGGCATTTGAATTTATTTTCATTTGTGTTACGTGTGAGCATCGTTGTCTGATTACGATTTACCGAGCATGGTAAACTATCCATATCGTTTGTATATAATTTAGTTTTATACATATATAATTAACAAAATATCACAGTTATTACACAGAGTCTTTGATAAAAAATAATATTTTTTTTTATATAAATTTTAATCAATGCACTATTTTAATTTTTGATATATAGGAACTCACAAAAATATTTTATGCACTATATTATTATAAAATAAAAAATTATTAATTATATTTAATGGATTTATCACAATATAAATTAAATTTACACAAATCAAGAAAAATTTTTTATTAATTAATGATCTTATACGCTTTTCACACTTTTGTAATATTATTAAAAATTAAAGATTTTATTTTATTTATATATAGCTAATATTTTTTTTTTTTACTCGATTAACTTTATTTATGTGTAAACATCATCGTTCAACTAATGATTGGTTTGTGCTGGACAATAATATACATTATATACAATTCCCAACCAAGATAACACTTTTTAGCAGTGAGAATTTTTTTGTTTTTATTTTCAATCTCTATTGTCAATTTGAGTAGAAAAAAAATGAGCGTTATGATTAACAACAAAAAATGTATGTATGTACGGTTTGTTGATATCGTCGGGCTCGAGATATACTTGAGCGAGAGAGAAAATGCTGCCGGATTTATGAATAAAAAAAAATGCGTGTGTAACGTAACGACACACTGCAATTATTTTTTATTCTCTTATTTATATAATTTATTATTTATTTATTTATGAATGTGAGGCAATTTTATGTAACAAAACTACTACTTGCTATTTTCTCTTTTATATAAATTGAATTTAACAAGTCTGCTGTGATATTTAACTCAAAATAAATGTATACATATATATATATATATATATATATATATATATATATATATATATATATATATATATATATATATATATATATATATATATATATGTACAATGTACATATATAATACAACTCTCTCGTGTTGAAGACGTTTTTCTTACTAGAGAATTAGCAATTTACCACCTGAATATAACAACAACAACAAAAATATAGTTTGTAGCAGGTTTCTCTTTCTTCAAGATATAAAAGACGGGAAAAAAATAAAATTCATTGATGAAATTGAAATTTCATTCAACGTCATATTGTATATAAATGTGTGTTTGTGTGTGTGTGTGTTTTATATTTACTATACTCTAATAAAAAACGATACAGTTGAGTCGTTGCCTCTGAATTTGTGAGAGCAACATATGTATTATAATACTAGTATATATAATATATAAAGGTGGGGATGAATACGATCTTTTAAATTTATAAATATTATATATATATATATATATATATATATATATATATATATATATATATATATATATATATATATATATATATATATATATATATATATATATATATTTGTATTCATATATACAGCAAAACCAATCACAGTGTGGATGGGTATGGTTCTTTACACTAATTATGATCGGGGTGGGGCATATATATTATAATATTGTGTACATTACAGGTAGACAAACAGCATCCGGTTTCATCCAAACTGTATAAGTGAAAAAATTGGTAAAATTTGATATATATATATATATATATATATATATATATATATATATATATAAACAGGGCGGGGGATATGCTCGCTTATTCTCATAAACATTCCGCAATTATAATCATGATCACACGCGATCATGTCTTTGAACGACACAGATAATATATAAATGTCGGAAATACCACGTAATAAATTAAATGGCGTAATTGTTTATATAATGCGCGCATCATGAATTGAGATCTGCGATACACATTTTACATAAATATTAGATCATCATCGCATAATAACTAAAATGCCCTTACATGTCGATGGATTTATCAAATGCTCTATAAATAATAACGCAATTTTATACAATCGCACATATAATTTCAAGTATATATATATATATATATATATATATATATATATATATATATATATATATATATATATATATATATATATATATATATATATATATATATATATATATATATATATATATATATATATATACATATATACGCAATACTTATATGAATGAGATATATATATATATATACAATACATATAACGTACATAATCAATTAAAATCCATATTTTATATAATTCGAAATTAATTTTGACATCATATAAATGATTATTAATTTAAAAAAAATTATATCGCGTAACTCATTATATTTAAAATAACCGCGCTTATCAATTAATGTATACACTTCGTATAAAATACTTATAATAGTCATATTGTTATATGTAATCGTATATGCCAAAACGATAACGCTTTTATCATAACGACTATATTGACTATACACATATTATCGATAATTAAACTCGTGTATATTATATGGATATATATACGCGCATACGCATAATATAAAAAATGGGCAAATTTTAAGATATCGATATATATGTATGTACTGTGCATATATATAAATTTATATATAACGATATACACTAATAAAATTTAAATTTGACGAGTATCTTTATTCAAATTATAATTTTCGCATATAATATACATAAACATTTCTATAAATAAGGTTTCTGTCTTATAATAAATTTAAATTTAAATCTTTTAGAAATATTGACAGTATATATATATATATATATATATATATATATATATATATATATATATATATATATATATATATATATATATATATATATATATATATATATATATATATATATTATGTGGTTATTAAATTATTATAACCGCGGCAGTTGTATTATACGCACGTGGCTATTACAAGCATCAAGATACAACAACACAAACGATTCGTATCGCGTTTCCGATGATCGCAACTATACGTTATATATATGATCAAAAAAACGCATGATATCGCTTATAGAAAATCCTCCAAACTAATTTGGTTCTTTAGCGTTTTATCTATCCAGCGGCCCAATTTCTGAATACGAATTCGTATAAAAATTGTACGAATTCGTATACCATGTCGCGTTGCGAAATTTCCCGTATTCCGTATCACGAATTCGAACAAATTTTGTTCGATCGCATGAACGGATTTCGGTACGTTGATAAATTAGTTGACGACTCCATATAAAAAAAAATTATAAAAAGTTTCTAGTGATTTTTTTTAAACATTTTCGTAATCTAATTAATTGTAATATACATATATGAGGGAATTAAATATATTTTTTTTATTGACTTTATATGTTTTGTCTATGTCTTACATATTCTAAATAAACTACTAAATATTTATAATAACATAAAATACTGCTATAGTCGTCTTGGTCGTAACTTTTTCTGAGACTTTTATCAAAATCAATGGATCGGTCGGTTGAAATTGTTCTCAAATCGAGTTAGTTATAGGAACACATATATGCACGGAATCTGAATTAAATCTTTCATCTATAATTAAAATTACGGAAGTTCTATTCAAAAATACTTATATCTTAATTTTGAATTTCTGTATCGCAATTCGCAACTGAGGTGATTTATTTTTAATAGAAGAAAATGATTGTGTTATGACACCAACAACCAAATGAACAACATATTTTTTTATATTTAAACGTCAAAACATATACCCAAAGTTTAAAATCTGTATAGAGGTATAACCATTCAACAGAAATTTCCCAATGAATACTTAACAGTGTAAAAATATTTGATTCGATTGAATTCAGAAATACCAATTCATTTTCGTATAACATTTTCGTATCGTGCAACGATACGTATCGTATTCAGGAATAGGGACCCAGCATAAAAACCCAGCACCCATATACAACAAACAAACAAAAGCATTAAATTTCCTACGTTATGTTTAATGGTTTTTACTGTATAACGCGGGTCATGTTGTTTACCTATATGAGTCGTCGGACATACTGAATATAGTAATAATAGTAATAGTATAATCTGATATAAACAAACTTATTTTGGTTTCATCAGACGATAATATGTTTTGCCATTTTGTTATGGACCACACCATATGATTAAAACGTTTCTCGTAGAGTTGTTAGGCCTTACTGCTGAATACATATGTAACACACTAAATAAATAAATTTATTTGGAGGATATTCTATGGGATACCATGCATCCAGTTGTCAAATTAAACTTGGCTCTTCGCTGAATGCTTCAGCATGAACAATGATCCGAAGCACAAGTCGTGGGTGGTAAAAACCGGCTTGGCGAGAACAATATAAATTTTATGACATGGCTGTCACAACCTCCTGAACTAAAGTCCATAGAAAATCAATGGGCGGATTAAACCGTGCTCTAAATATGATTCTTAGGTAAAAACGTGAGTTTTGGAAAAATGCTTGGGAAATGTACAAAACGGTTGATGGAACTTCTTGATTCCATGGGGTGGCAATATAATGTGGTGATTAAAAATAAAGGGTACACAACCAAATACTAAACTTTACTGCGAAAATTATATATTTTCGTTCAGTTAATTATTTTTAAAGCGCCTTACCCACAGGAAAACGAAAACGAAAACTGATTTTATATTTTTTGCTATAACTCCAATATAGGTAATTAGTATATATACAGATCTTTAAAAAAAAAAATTAAATTGGGCGGATTTTACTCCAGCACTCAATGCCACTAATGGGCTCACGGTGCAATACCCACATTCATTCAACCCATTCATCCCATTCACACAAGTACAGTATACCACCTGCGCATTGCATAGCTCCATGTCACCCTGTACAGTGACATGGAAGATGGGTCGGCCCATGAGTTCTACATTCCAACAGAGGGTCATAGATGTTTTTCAATTTAATCACCGATCGTAATCGGGAGATGAAAAATCCCTTTGCTCATCCCGCCTCTGTTGGGATTCGAACCCGGTACCTCCCGATCCAAACGTCGCTGCTTTAACCACTGCGCTATTTGCTCGGTACTGCGCTATTTGCTCGGTAAATACAGGTAATACAGATCTTAATTCTACAAAATTTAATTTTCTGACCGAAAATATTAAAATTCGATTTTCCGACAAAATTAATTACTTTTAATTGACTTTTTAAATAAAAATAGCTTTGATCAGATCAGTTGTTGCGCTGGTTGTATATGATACGTACATCATCATGGTATAGAATGATCCTGGTGTAGAACCACATGCACCTATATATTTGCACGCATTCCAAATCAAACCATAAAAATTATTAATCAATAATCATCGTTCAATTCGCCCCATAGTTACGTAACGCACCAACATCTTTTTAAAAATTCGTATAGTGAACATAAAAATAAAAATAAATTAATTTGATGACGCACGCGATGTTATTGAAAATGGCCAAAGTGATAAATGTCATTGCTATAAAAAACCAACAAGGTATAGGTACACGCGTCGTTTTTATTATTGTTTTACATAAATGATTTGAAAAATGAAATGTAAGTGCGATGAAATTCAGAAAAGTAAATTCAATAATATAGTATATAGAAGCATCGAATAGAAGCATTAGTATATAGAAGCATTGAATTGAGCAACACTGAGACGTCTTTGTGAAAGAAGGGTTATCTGGAACGGAGACCGTGGATCGTTTACCGGGGAATATTTCTTATTTTTTTTTTAGAATTTATTTTTCTACACGCATATTAAATATGATATCAGTAATTAGAAACACCCTGTATAAATGGTGAATATAGGTATAGTAGGTCTTCCCAAAATATCAAGATCAATTGGTTTGGAAATTTTGTTTTCGAAAGATTACTCGCTAATTAACGGTGTCGTGGAAAGTTGCTTCGATACAGCATATTCCAATTCTGGAAGATTGAATGGTGCGTGTGTACTATATATAGCTATTATTTTTATAGAACAGAAACGGGAACGAAGTTTATTATATCTTCCGTGCCGACATCACATCTGTGGAACTAAAAACGGCGGTACATTTCTGAAGTTAATTATTAGTGAGATTCAAGAGTACTTGCAATTCATTGAATAAGAATAATTTCTAACCAGACATATATAGATGATACCATTATACATAATAGTGACTTTACCTTATAGACTAAACATTTTATAATAGACTATATATCTTAATGCAAATGACGATGTTTTTAAAGATTTCTGTTCAATAATATGCCGGAAGAATTATGACAATTACTTATAGAGAAATTGAGAGAACAAACTACAAATGGCTATATATGGATTCCCATAAATAACGTTTGAAAATCCTGAACTTATTAGTTCTGGAAAATCAATTTCTAAGGAAACTTCAATTTATAATATTTTTATTTTTACGTTTACGAATTTTTACTATATATACTATTCTAATGGGGTATTACGTTGCCGTGTATATACCTTATCAATTTGTTTTGCTGCACGACTGTAGAAGCGGCTATTAAATATATAATGCATATATACTCGCATTAAGTTTGACTTGAATACGGAATGCATGCACATCTCTCGCTTGGATGATGTGCGGACGTCAGACAAACATTTTATAAACGTATCTCGTAATTTTATATATATGTACATATGTATATATATATATATATATATATATATATATATATATATATATATATATATATATATATATATATATATATATATATATATATATATATATATATATATATAGTTTAGATAATATAGATATAATGAATCCAAAACTGTGTAGTTATTCAAACATCATTTTATAATATTATCTCAAGTGGTCTTGTCGTTTAAATTTAAAATTTATATGTATAAATACCTTACACATATAACTATATATACAAGCGTTTAGTTACCTATATGGCTGATAGCGAATATATGTACATGTACAAGCGGAGAAATACCTCCTATATGTTTATATATTCGGACATACATACATATATATTCAAATTTATATGTATCATTATACAGATTTATAAGACAACTATATCGATATATAAAAAGCTCGAAATTATCAATCGTATATATATATATATATACACGGTTTCTATATAATATCGGCATTTCATAAATATATAATTCGATTATGAATATGTATATTGTTTACTGATAATTTGCACAATTTTATCGCATTGATAACGTTAATAATAAATTATTAATTTCTAACGATATACGACTAATTTGTTTTATATATATATATATATATATATATATATATATATATATATATATATATATATATATATATATATATATATATATATACATGTAATACATAATAAATTAGTAATAAAGCGTTATAATCGCGCCGCACATAGTTTTTACAAAACGATTTAACGCTGTATAAATTATACATTTGTGACAGGTAAAAAACCCAATTAAAATTCAAATCGAAATTCTATAGTTAATACAAAACAATTTATCAAAAGATTTCGCAAAATTAAGTCACACGCACGACAAACAAACTTTGATAAATGAATGACTCAAATACAATTTTTAAGAGATAAAGGTACCATGCGCGCGCGCGTCAATAAATACATAAGAAAAAATCCGAAACATATACCAACTCTGCAACCAAAAAAATCTAAGAATTAATCAAGTTATTATAGAATTTTTAAATATTTTTATTTTGGTTTAATCATCATCATATACAATATCGCAAATAGAAAATCCTCATTCATTCATATATGTATGTATGTACACATATTTAAGCTATAACATTCTAAAAAAGTTCTTGGAATCAAGCACTCACTATCCTATAGAGTATAGTACATATGAGATTACTCATATGGTATGTTGAAATCTTGCAAATTGTTTATAAACATTAATCGTATAGTATTCATTCATGTTTGATACTTGTTTATATAATATAGCTATATAATGTAATCATCTTTATTGGCGCCAAAAATTTATAGTTAAAAATATATCCTAAAATACCTATGAAAATAGCTGACCTCTTAATCATTTGTTTTGTATTTTTCTCAGTTATTTTGAGTTGTCACTCTATTGGAATTTTACGTGCGCGCTGAATATGCATTCAATATAACAATATTGATTTCGTATATCATAATATTTTATCACTAAAGCATGACATTCAAAAATATTCGTAATTCAACTTTTATCTATATGTATATGTACATACATATATACAATATATATATAAATGAGAGTTTATAGAAAGCAATTTGAAATTCTCATTAAGTTGCAAATTCATCTGCATGAATTTATTTTGTTACGCGACATCTGCGTATTTATGAATATATACTATAACAAAATGTCAGAAGTCACGGATTGTAACTATACATACATCGTCAATTAACTGATTCATGGGTTGAAAACTAACTGAATCACTAAAATTCGGGAGAAACATATTTTTTATGCAGTTCCAAATCTATATTATGTTTCGTATACATGATACAAATATGTACAACCACATAAAAGAAGACTACAAAATAATTCCCCAATTCTCAAAATCATTTTTTTGATATTTCTTTTTAATAAGAAAAATAATTGATCTTATAGTAATTGAACAAAAACATAGTTCTTATATTCTCTATACATAACATACATGCTCGTATGACGTCATGGACACTTCCAAAAATAAAACGTGAATTCATTGATTTACGCACACGATATTTAAGTGTAGCATTCATTTGAATTATATATTCACCATATATATATATATATATATATATATATATATATATATATCCTTTTTTATTTCTTTGCGGATTCCATTCTAAGGGCTCAATGTTGGTTTGTCCCGTTTACGGCAAAAAAATCTCATTTGTAACGGCACTCGGCCAGAAGCAGTATATCAGTCGCCTTAGGCATTTGTTCACGAACACCTAAAGTTTCCTCGTAATATATGTGTTCTTCTTAAGTATTACGCATGATTGGACATTCGTCCAAGAATGATCATTATACTAACACTTTTAGTATATGCTATCTATACATATATTGAGAAGCGGAGCGTTTAGGATTGTTATAAGCCCCAACTTTTCATTCCTGTGGAATTTTACCAGTTTACAATTCGTGTTGTTAAATACGCGCCACCATTGAGTATATAACTAGGCCGATATATTATCAATATTTTGCAATATTGTCAGATATTTTTAAATATTACTTTTTTAGTTTTTAATCTGCCAATGGCTTTATTTTTGTATCTTTCGTTATACGAAACTATCAAGAAGTGTGCAAAGCTTACAATCTAAAAAATATATTATCTAAGTCCTTAACCTATATGTTAAATACTTATTATTAGTATGCATGAATAATAATTAATTAATTTAAATGTGTGTTAGCTTAAACCTGTACTCGTATATTTGTTGCGCTCGTACAGCCCCATAGCTGAATTCCTTATACGTCCTTATAGGAAGTAAAAGGAATGTTTTGATTTTCTTCCAATCAGCCAGTACATTTTTGAGAATTTTATTTTTATTTGGTTGTGCTTTGATTCAGTGTGATTCCTCCATATTTCGTTTTCATTCGCATTTATCCGCCACGTTCTTTGTCAATTCTCAATTTTGTATAAGTGATCTTGCAATTCTCTTGATGCAGTTTGAGGATTTTTGTGTGAAAACATGATAACCGTGTCATCTGCAAATGTTGGAGTGACAACCTTATTAGTTGTTGATAGATCGGCAGCATACAGCAAATACAATACTGGATTGCTCCCTTCTGGAACTCCTGCGTTTATGTCACATAGTGCAGAAATGGCTGAATTCTGTTTAACCTGGTATTTCCTTTGAAACAAGTAGCTTTCAAGGACTGCATGAAATTTTTTTGACGGACGAGTTTTAATTTTATATATAGGGCCCTCATGTCATACTTTGTCGAAAGGTTGCGTAATATCTAGGAAAACTGCCGAACAATATTTCTTTTCATTCTAAAGCAAATTTAACTGTGTTAACAACTCTGTGCACCTGCTCTACAGTACCATGTTGGTCTCGAAACCCAAATTGGTGGTCTGATATAATCTGTGCTTCAGATAATATTGGTTTTAATTTTTGTAACACCATTTTTTCATACCATTTCAAAAAGTTTAGTAATCATCGGAAGTATACTTATTGGCATGTACGATGCGACTTGTGTTTCGTCTTTTCCAGCCATTGTAATCATTGTAATTCAGTAAGGTAACTCTGGATTCCTGAGTCTTCTTCTTCTTCTCTCAATGCTCGTTTAAGGGCTTTAATAGCCCTATTCAATTTCCATTTTAGTAATGGAGATTTTTGCTGCTGCCATAGCCGGCGTTTTGTCCATTTTTTTTGGATTAACTGCAGTATATTACGTGAAGGCTTATTAACTTTTTCAAAGTTGTTAAGATCAGGGGTAACCTCTTTTGCTGCTATTTCCAATATAAGTGTTAAATTATTCCGCATCAATATTTTCCGTTGAGGTGGTCTTTTAAAGCTCTGGTACTCAGAATTATTATTATTGGTGAGTGAACGGATGATAAGTCATACCAATCTTCTACCTGAGTAGTGGTGCGTAAAATTCCTTTTGTTATGCAGAAATCTATTAAATCAGGTATTTTATTTCTATCTGATGGCCAGTAAGTTGGGTATCCAGAACATAAATAATCTAGATTTTTCGTTCATTACTTCATATAGTTGCTTTCCATTAGGTGTTGCTAATCTCGAACCCCATTGCAGATGTTTAGCATTGTAGTCGCCCCCTGCGAGAAATTTAATGCCCAGCTGATTAAAATAATCGATAAATTGCTGCTTTTTAATTGCGTATTTCGGTGGACAACAAACAACCGATATTACACAATTTCCAGACCTTTCTTCTAGGCAGATATTAGTTGCTTGGAAGTGATCTTTATCATATATTTGTTGAGTTTATAATGCTTTATTCTTTGATTGATCACGACCGCAGGGCCGCCGGGTGTCATACACTGAATATCCGTTGATTTTAAAAAATGTATTTTTTGTAAAGTGTGTTTCTGATATTAGCATGATGTCTATATGTATGACGTGACTTATGCATTCGTTGCTCAGATCGCAAGTTTGGATTGGTCTTACGCTTCATATCCAGATATACTGGGCAACGTCTGTAGTTTGCGGTGTGATTTTCACCACAATTACTACAGCGTTTTACTGATTGATCATTTCTCGTCTTACCGCATTTTTTTGAATCATGTAGTTCGTCACAAATATATTTTATGATGAATTTATTTTACAGCCGGTTTTATGACAATAAATTTGATTTTGAAACAAAACTGGGATGTGGATAAAGTGGAAAAGATTACTGGTAAATTAAATAAACTGGCTAAAATTTGGCCCATAATAAATGTTACTCCTTAATTTATATATTAAAATACTTTTTTATTTTAATTTTTACACATTGGAAAGACATCTGTCAGCCCTGCACGGATCGCTCGGCGCATGAAGTTCCATATACTTGATCGATCTTAAATATAGTAAACACATTCCAATTTTTGTTCACGTAGAATGGCAACAAAATATTACGCAAAATTAAAATAATTGTTAAGGCTGTGTGCCAATTGTTTAAAAAGATAAATATTTTAGTTGTGGTAAAAATTATAAAATTGTACTCACTTTTTCCTTACTTTTTTTACAAACGCGCTCGTAAAACAATTCGCTCGTATTACGAGGTGAGATAACTCAAAATAAAAGGGAAAAAGTGGCCCATAGGACCAATTTGGAGGTCATTCGATTAAACAGGCGTTTTCTTGTGACAAACCTCTACGTGCAGCACTATATTAATACACTGTTTTAGGATAGTGCCCTTGTCATCCAAACCAGTATAGCCACGTGAAACTCAATTTTTCCCAAAAAAAACGTTTTCTTTACAACACTTTTATCAGGGAATTATCAGACGCTGCAAATTTCATTACCATAAGCTGTTAATAAATCGATTGTTCGTAACTAAATTAATGAATCAAATGGAGTTGAAAAATTCTCAAGAAAGGTTGATGTCTTAGATGCGTATTCATGAATAAGTTAAGTTGACCTAAAACTATCGGAAGCTGTTGGAAACAGTAGGTTTTTACAATGTAGCGGAGGAACCAAAATGATGTGATATGTATACAATACATGTATACTAACAGTACATTAATTAAATGCAATACCTTACAATTATTTTTGTTTTGTTCAATTAGGTACATTTAGCGTTTTTTTATTAACGAGAAATCCCAAAACTTGTTTTCAATTCCATAACCAGGCCACCTCAATTGAACCACTTTTAAATGGTCCGAAAGGTGGTCTGAGACCAATTAAAATTTTTGAGGTGAATAAAAAATATTTTTTCTAAGTTTTTAAGTCACCAGTAACTTGTTAGCACACACGACTAATTTACCAAATTTCTTTAAACTTACAAAATACATATATACTTATATGCATTCAAAATTAGTTTGCATCATATGGTCACAGAATTATATATGACACCAACTACATAGATGAACTTGCTATATACTGTCAATATTAGTAGGCATGTCACATTAAAAAAATAATCTTACTGCGGCCTCGTTTATTAAATACGCACGCAACCACAAAAGTTCCCCGAAAATATATTATATATACCCATAAATTCCAATGCGATTATGAGATACATCTAGTTAAAATTGTAATTTAAAATATTAATGGGGGTGAATCACAGTATTTCACCTGCTCTAGAATTTTCGATTTTGCGATAAAACGGGAATCAAAACGCTATCCAAACATGATCATCGCACGATTTATTGAAAATAAAAAATACAAAGAACAGCATGAATAGTTGTATTCAAGCCTTGAAAATATTACCAAAAAATAGTTTTTTGATTAGTTTATCTGCGGCGTTTTGAATCTCTTTTTATATACGATGAAAATGTTGAAAATTACAAATGAATTACACCATTGAAAGTCACCCGCATATCATAAAGTTAATCTACTACAAATATTCATTAAATTTCATTTTAATTGATTCAAGACTACTATTTTTTCCATAATGCTAATATTATTCTGAGATTAAACATTTTTCGAAAAATATACGAGTACATTTTAATTTATTTTTATAATAACATGTTTCATGTACATATATGTATACATATAGTTAAAAAACTTAAATCTTTATCTGACATTTTTTTAACATTAAAAACCCATTTCTTGAACATGTCCGCGCAAAATAGCTTGCAGGCCATGACTTCATTAACTCAAATGTGCATTGTATTGTGTATAATTAAAATTATAGCAACCATAAGGAATATCTATATATAATATATGTAAATATGGTTGCAGACGAACCGTTCATGTGTAATTTAATTTATATACCCCTCTTGCCGTTACTGCTAAAGTCGTGTGAACTATATATTGGTATTATGATTCTCACTTTGTTTTGGAGAGTGTTTAACGCGGCGCTAAGATATGTATATTATATTTTTGTGTCATCAAGTAGGCGCAACTATTATTTATTATTGTATATTTTGAGCTGTTTTATTGGCATTTGACGTCTAGTTATTCTGGATTTACAGATCGAAATCAAATAATTTAGCAATTGTGTGTCTATATTAAAATAAAATTAAATAATTTTGGTGTTTTTATAATTATTTATTTTGCTTGAATTAGATAAATTTGACCGAATCTTTAATTTATTAACATTTGAGATTCATTGGCCTATATATCCGGTACTTTCCTACTTACCAATTTGAAAATTATTTGTAGTTTTTGATTTATTCATAATAACAAAACATAGGTTTAAAATTTTAATTAATTATTCTTGCCAAATAATAAAAAATAATAACACTTTCGTAATTTTACCTTCAATTTTATATTTATCTGTTCTTCTAAAATAATAATATTTATCTGTTCTTGTGCTATTCATTTCGACTACTTATGGCCATCAGCTCTTTTATAACTCATTCATTACCACAAATGAATTTTATTAACCAATTCCACAACATATACATTTATGAGTTAGTTAATAACTTGAGAATGCAGTAATTGTATAATTACTTTTGTATATAAGTACATATTTTTTCATCAATAAACTGGAATGCGCGCTTCTCATATATAATGACTTATCAACTTAGTTTTGGAACTTTGTTCAGATACATGTGGTCTTACCTCGACAATGTCTTACAATAATGTTATTGGCAATAATTTTATAAACACCACCATGGGTATTTTTTGTATTAAAGCAATAAGGATATTATTGGATCACTCCGTCAGTTCAAAGATGGCTGTGGTCCAGATGGTAATCGTTCAAGCTTCCTAAAAAGTTGACATTTCCCTTGTTAATCTTATTCAATGGATCACTTTCGTCGGGAATTTTTCCATTTCTTTACTATCAGCGATCCCTAAATCATTCGAATGAATTGTTTGTGATCACATGTCTTTCGGACTGAAGTCAGATATAGCTGATGAACAACATGGGATTTACCGTGGTTGATGTACCGCGTCGAGTTTAATGGAATTTTCGAAACATGCTTTTGACGTGATTGAGGTTAAGACTCAGTTTGGCGTTTATACTGACTTTAGCCAATGGATTGATTGTTACTTTACTGAACGTGTGCAGTTTGTAAAAATAAATGACATTTGTTCTAATCCGGTTAAAGTGCATTCGGGCGTTCCGCAGGGCTCCCATCTTGGACCCCTCATCATCATTTTATTCTTAAACGACATCACAGTAGTTGTATCAAATTCGCTCGTTGTCTAATTTATGTTGATGACCTAAAAATATTTTCCTCTATACATATTAATTTACAGAACGACATTGATGCTATTAGCAATTGGAGTGAAAATACATCGTCGTATGTAATACATAACTATTCCATTAATAATGTAAGCTTGTCTCAAATAACCGAAGTAAGAGATCTTGGAGTTAAAATAAGAGTTCAATAAGCCGTAAAATCATATCGTGCTTTATCAATCTATTGTCCGTTCACAACTGGAATATGCGTCATGTGTGCGTGGTCCCTCCATTATAATAGTCATATTAGTGCAGGAATTCGTAAGGCACGGTGGGAGAATGTTAGGATCTGCCTTCATTTGTCGATATAGGTGTAAAACTTTAAAGCTTCCGCCACTTGCAATTCGCCGTCAGCATGCTGGTGCCATTTGCATTTCCGATCTTCTAAATGGCAATATCCAGTGTTCATTCTTATTCATTAACCTTGGGTTATATGGCACGGAAAGGAGTTTAAGATCTCGCTCTCTTTTGAAAAGTATGAGTTTCATAGGACTAATTATGGAGACAATGATCCTTTGAATCTGATATCTAAGTCTCAATACAATGAATTGAGTAAATTTTGTGATTTTTATATGAATAAGTGTGAAATCAAACGATAATTGAAAAAGGACTATTTCAATATATAACATTTTTTTTTTTATGTAATGTTAAATTATAATTGTACTTCTGGTTCCTAATTAATTTATTAATAAATAAATATGTACAGTAAAAGTCTTAGTCGGAAAGTTTATAGTCGTATATATGTATGTATATGAATCTATCTTTCCGATTAAGTTAATTATATATATGAGTTAACTCCAGTCGAGGTCTGCAATAAGATTAATCCATAATAATTATTTAAATTAGGTGAACGAAACATTATATATATATATATATATATATATATATATATATATATATATATATATATATATATACATATATACATATATATATATATATATATATATATATATATATATATATATATATATATATATATATATATATATATATATATATATATATATATATATATATATATATATATATATATATATATATATATATATATATATATATATATATATAGTAGCACGGATACAGGATCTATTCGTAATGCGTATTGCGAAATTACAATATATACGCGCGCATATAATTAAAGTGAAAACTAGTCAATTGATTTCATCGAATTTATTCAATAACATGACACTACGCAGTAAACTATTACATATATCCAGTACATATACTATGTAGTAAACAATTAATTCGTTTTTCATTATTTTTTTTATTGAAACTCCACAACGCAAGTCACATACAAAATACAAAAATAACAAAATTACTTTGGTAAAAGGTACATAAATACAAAAATTGTAAGGTGAACGTATGTATATTGTATACCTTGTGATTCAGGTCGGAAATATTTTGAATTTTTGTAGAAAAATCTACTATATACACATAAAATAAGAAAATCATAAAGTTTTGGTTTGGTTTTTTTGCTTTCTTATATTATTATACCTCGTTTGAATTTGCAATTACATATTATATTCAAGTCTCTCCTTTAATAAAAATAAAATACCACGACTTTAAAACAAAAAATCATGTTCTCGCGCCGCGATCATACGCTACTTAGTACGATATACAGTAAAAACGTGTGATGCAATAGCGTCATCATTACAATCAATCATTTCAAATGTGTGTTGTTTACATATAGCAAATATATATATATAGTTATAGATGCTTCATTGCAGAGTAAACTAATATATTAAACGATTAACATGATCATCATGATGATGGAAATTTCACGTAGCACGTAATATTAAATGATTCATCATTATTTTAGATGAAAAGTTGATGTCTCGTGCGGTTTTCCTCGAGAGTTTGTTGTTGTTCTTTAAAGCTCATTCTAATTTTCCATGATATCAATAAATAATTAATGGAAATTTACTTCTAATGTATTAAGGAAAATTACGTTATGAATAATATCTATTATTTATATGTATATCTATATAAAGGTGCGCTGCAGCATTCATCCACGCCGCACATCAATTATCGAGACATAATTTAATTTAAATAATTTTCCACGAATAAAATTAAACATGTATAGTAAAATTTGAAATCGAATTAGACTTGACCCAGAAATTAAATAATATGTTGTCCTATATACTAAAATTAAATTCAAACTGTGTCCGAACTTTATGTTTTATTATGTACATTTATGAGTGTCGTATATAGGATAAATGATTTTATTTGGTAGATCAATGTCAACATTATAGTAAAAAAATGATACCAAGGCGGCCACTTGTTTGATGGTACATACATATAATCGTATAATTATACACGTACTTAGATAGACCGCCTCTTTTTATATAAACATTAATGACTCAACTTGCAATTTAGAACTTGACAGAATAAACATCGATCTGGTTTATCAATATAAAAACCACAATGCACGCAGAATTACTATGTGTGTGGGTATATATATAATTTTCTAGAATATATAGTAAACTTATATCTAAATTTGCGACTTACCCCAAGTATAATTTTGCTCGATGCAACAGGAAATCTACGTTTGATGACAAAGTTTTCTGAAAAGATAAAAAAAAATCACAAAATTACTATATTGTATATATGTACATATATATATGTATAGTATATGCACTTGGAAAATTACACAAAACTTTCCGTGTATATCCATACCTTTCTCCGTTTTATTGAACAAGGTCAGTTTCTGAAATTGTTATTTAAGATGAGTTTACATATATATATAGTATTCATTATATATATAATTTCGTGATGGGTATCTTGGGAAATTTACAAGATTTCATCAACCTATGTGAACTTATTCATATACCATAACCACATTTCGATATCCGAGAAGATATAATTTGTATAGCCAAATGTGATCTGGGGAAACACTCAACAAACTTATATACATATGTGTATTGTAATACCACACCCGCATAAGCTGATCTTTTTAATATGTTCTAATACACAATATTTTGATTGTATATGTATTGGGAAATTCCCTTTTGTAAAAAAGTACAAAGATCTAACTGAGTAATAATGATTTAACAAGAATTCAAAACAATTTTCCGTGAATAGAATATTACCCCTTACGTAGTTGCGCCAATATAAAAATTATTGTAGAATTTCGGTACCGCATTCATATAGATTAGAGTTATACATATCCTTAAAACTTGATCCTATATATATTGCACATTATATAACCCAGACTTTTTATGATATATAGTTCAATAGATCACTATCGATATTTTGAAATAAACATAATAACAAAAAAAATATTCCAAAATGCGAAAATCCAATCTATAAATGTTACGTTTACAAACATGTACCTATACACGCAATAATCTGTATGTGGTGATTCCTCAAATATTTACCGAAAAAAATGTCATGCTGCTTCGAAGAAGACATTCAATTTGTCTTAATCATATAAACTATAAAATACCGTTAAAAAACATTATACGCCGGTAATTTTATTAATTCATAATATGTGTGTAAACAATTTCGTCACATAATGAAAATGTAAATTGAGTATAAGTAGCATACAGTAAATGTATAAGCGAAGACAAAGTGACAAAATACACATGTTAAAATTGTTGTTTATGGAAAACGCATTCTAGGTCAAGGCTAGGAATGAATCGGATTTTTATTTATTGAGGAAATCAGGTATTGTAGATATACTGCTATTTCGCTAAAAGTTTTATCTATAGAATACACTCAGAATCACTATAGGAGTCAATAGGACATATTACTTTGGAGCCAATAAATTATGTATTATACCTAATCATATAACATCGAAAAACGGATAACTTATAAAACTCATATATACAATATATAAATTAACAGCTTGCCAAACACGCGACCGCCGACATAATAGATACTGCCCTACTATAAGGCCTATATATTATAGGGCGATAGTATACGTTACATTGCACACGTCATTGATATTTAATCAATTCGCAATCTAAAGTAATAATTTTCACAATTATGTGATATAATTACACGCTTTTAGTGTACATATATACGCGCGTAAAAAACACAATTACGATATAATAATTTCTAACTAAAAAACGATGAATTGTTTTAATTAATAAAATAAGCGTGTCAGGCATCACTGCCGGCATACAATACAAAATATGAGTCACATATAAACATAATATAATTGAAATCGAGAGTATGATTATATACATATGTATGTATATATGTAGGAGAAACACTGTATAAGTTTGTTTTTGTTTTTTTGATTAAATTCCATGAGTCAATATTTTTTGTAACATTCGCGTATAAGACCGACATCATCGACCAAAGTCTATTTAATTTCCCTAACTTAAGGAATTTCCCATAACATATACACGTTCCTTTAATAAATTTTTGATTTTGCGGCAATTCTCTGTTGATTTATCATTATTCATCTAACTGCTCTTCCGCGAAAATTTATTACACATTAAATAACAAATTTAGTATATTATGTACATAAATACAATAAAATAAGTTTGAGATAAATTTAAAACTTTATAAAAAATATAATGATCTGATTAGCACGTGCCTTTACATAACAATATAGCAATCGCAAACATAGATTACTAACCAAACCATTTCATTCGATATAATGTAATATGATATGTGGTTTGCACCATCCAGATTTTGAGATTGATTAGAATGTTTTGTGATAATTGTTGAATGTCATCAAAATACATAATTTAACTAAATTTGTTGATCAATACCGACTATACCGAGTAATAAGTCTATTGCTTTTGTACCAAAATAAATTAGGTATTTTTTTGGGTAACGATTGCAAAAGCAACAACAAAAACTAACCAAATTGTCGTTGGCTAACTTTGACTAACAAAATATTTAAAAAATCGTCTCTCGTGGTAGGTATTAAAACTAAAATTTGGTTCATATTTTATTAACCACTTCATGGTTTAGTTTAACCAATTTTTGGTTAACTCCAATAACGGCCAGTTTATGGTTTAGTTTAACCATTTTTTGGTTAACTCCAATACGATTATTGTTGTAATTTAATTTTTTACTCAGATTTCATGTACTAAACCAAAATATTTTTTTCAAAAATAACAAATAATTACTATTATAATTATTATACAATTTATGTACAAGCACGAGTACGCATTATTTATAGTTTTTGTAAGCGCAACGTACAAAGTTAATAACAAACTAACGAAACACATGTACAATATGTTTTTATTATTTTTCACTAGCGCCATCTTTCGGATAGTAGTCAAACTTTAAATTATAATAAAATTTGAATGGGGTTCGTTCCATTTCATTTTATGTATGTAACGCTTTAATCTCAATAATACATTACAAGTTTGTCAATAATTATTTTTTCATTCGGCAAATAAAATAACGGGAACTATTCTTATCAATTCTTAGAAGAATTGAACACAAACATGCGGGTGGAATAGTATTTTATTTAGATTTACACAGATTCGTTCAACGTTTCGAAAAAGCTGATGAGGGTCAGTTTTAGGTTCAATATTAAAATCCTAATTCTGTAGTTAATCACACTATGTTAGATGCGATATTAAAATAATTATCTAAATTATAAGCAGTGAAATTAATAAAACCTGTAGATGAGCATCGAACGTTATATATAGGTAGGTTCTCATATTTAATGTAAAACAAATTGTTCTGAAATATATTAAAAACAATATTTGTTTTTGAATGGCTTTCAATGGCTTTGTGCAAAACCGAGAGCTTCTGAAAATCAGATCAGAAACAACTTTTGAAAAGTTCGTATTGATCATTTAAAGTGAATGTGTTAATATTTCAATTCGGTTAAGATAAGGCCATACAATTTTGAATTCGAAGAGCATTTTCTGCTAATACTAAAATTTAGCGATAAAACGGAAATTTTTTTAAGTATTGTCGAATTATTAATAATTATATAACTGAAATTACCAATTTTGAAGTTTCTATAAATACCAACGGTATTGATAAAAACATCATTAGCTTGCACATTTTCCATGTACATATATGTATATATTGATCGAAAATGTAAATTAATTTTAAAACTCTACTCACACAATGTGGATCTATGGTGATAAATTCTATCTAATATACGACTAATACTAGTAATACTACAACTATAATAAGAACACAAATATCATGTAGCATATATGTATATACTCGTAAAATTCAGCTTTTTACAATCGCTAAATTTCTTTATATATTCATTAATTTTTTTTAAATTAATTAGCTAAACAAATTTGTTAACTCATCAATTTTAACTGAGATTTTTCTGTACTGACAATTTACAAATTAAAGTGTCAACCGTTTGTACACAAAATTGATCGACTTTTATAGAAAAAATCATTATGGAAAGCTTTGAGGTTAAATATTAGTTATTATTCCTTGGGATTACTGCCAATAGGACCAATGAGGTAACAATATTCCACAGAGAATGCTTGCCAACTTGAAGAACTTCGTCACAATTTTGCCAAATTTTATTTCTTCATCAATGAGCTAAAATTCAATGATCTTCACTGGTTTTTATTACCATTTACCAAATAAAGTAACCATTTGTGGTTTTGATCAAAAAATCAAAGATAAATATCCTTCAATATCGGAAAATAATGCATGCAACGAAACAAACGAATTTTATATTTTGTAATCTACATACATATTAATAAACAGAACGAGCCCAATAATACTACACATGCCATTAATTATGTACGTATACAAATTCATTGAAAATAACAGAAAAGTAAAAATATTTACTGACGTCATGCTCGAAAATTACATTCAATATAATATTGCGCCAGGTAAGCGAATACACGAATGACAACATAACATAACTGGTTTTTCATTCACAATAATTTATTTGAAGACGAAACCAAATTTTTTTGATATTTTAACGACGACAACGCGTTCACGTAATTTGGATTCATGTTTAATTCATGATTGAACAAGTTTGAGTATTAAATCCGGCCTTTGTCTGTAGAATATATTTATATACTATAATACTATATTTAATAACTAATGTTATGTTATACAACTTTTTATGCAAATTTTGGCATTGAAAAATGTTTCTCGTGTGAAGAAAATAAAAGAGTGTACAGCTCTGTATAAAAGTATTTATTTAGAGCTTTGTGTGAGAATTTTTTATTTAAATGAGATCAATGACCGATATTATATAAAATATTTTGATACTTAGCAATAGATGACACTATTATCACAGCAGCGAAAATGGATTTACATAATTTAGAACTTGCAGCATTAATTAAAATACATATGGCTAGCGCGGATATTTTTTCTTTTATTCTATATAAATTAATTTCTTAGATTTAGCAATCAATAATTTGTTGTGTTTGTTTTCATGATATTTGGCACCCACATAAACATGTCTATAACAATTGACCCATATACAATTAGAGAGTGTTATGAAAAAAACATTCAGGCGAAATGAAAATTTGTTCAAGCTAAAATAATTTTTTTTATTTTTTACACACTGATTTATAAATAAAATAAAATAATCATTAATTAATTTTTATTTTATTACATGGTGTAATTAAAAAAAATATTTATAGATACCTATAAGGAGACAATAATATATTTGTCAAGAAATATAATTGACGTTATTGGATTATATTTATATATATGTATATACATCTTTTCTGTGTGGAGAGATACATAATAGGGTGACGCCGAAATGATCGCCGGTCAATGTGTCGAACAAAACTTAGCTTTGGGCTTAGTAATCAACTATGTACATATAATATATATAGATTGGTCGTTCCAAGGTTATCGGCATTCTTTTATATTGTCTCTCGACAATAAAATAACTGCGGTTTAAAATTTGTTTCTCGAACAATAGCGTATATTATCTATTTGAATGAAAGGAATATTTGAAAGAGAGATATGGTCGCTAATCTAATATCTTTGAACTAATTTTACTAAACATACTTCTAACAAACACGTTCAAAGAACTCAAGAAATTACATCAGTTTTATCTGTCGCTGTCACGTACTGCCGATAAGCCGATAGTAATTATTAAATTCTAGCAGTGCAGATAACGGTTATTTAGATAGAAAACTTAATAAAATATTGGATTGGTAGCAACGTTCGTTTTTTATGTGAAACTCAATTTAAAAAAAAGAAAGTACACAACCAACTTCAATAGGGAATACAATCATATGCTATATTTGTGAATAATTTATTAATGAATTCATTCACTACCGCGAGGAAATTGTTGCACCTATTCAAATTTTAGGTCTCTCAAAATCGCAGCGCAATGTCTATTGAATTGGGTGGTGGATAAGATAAAATTGTCACTTTTAAATCACAACTGTCATAAATTGTGAAGGACATAGCAAGGTCTAAATTTGTATGAAGAAATTTAACTACATAAAAATTTTGTAGAACATATCTTCATTTCAAAATGTGATGGCAATATGCATTAATTTCGATTTCAGAAAAAAAATTAGGAACAACTTACTTTATTTGAGTCATGTGTTGTCTTAAGGTTAGATGCAATTGCTCGAATTGAACTACAACGATAAATGAGCATTTACCAATCCATACACTGGATGGGTCAAATCAGAATAAAGTTTCATTCTGTATTTATCTATTGTAAATTCTCTGATAACAAAAAATCAAATATCAAATTAATTTGTAAACACTTTATGATATCTGAAGCTATACATAAATATAAAAATGAAACGTTGTGTGACAATAGGATGTACGTATAGAGCAGCGGCCGCGCAGTAACCAATCTAACGAGAAGATACACGACTATACATTATGTAATCTCAAAATAAGCATTATATATATATATATATATATATATATACATATATATATATACATATATATATATATATATATACATATATATATATCGATAAAAATTTCGCCAATGAATTAAATATTGCACCTATAACTCATAACTATGTATATAGAATTGTAAGCATGCTTTTATACAAGAAATAATTAACAAAGTTAGCGATTAGAATTTTACAATCAGGTAATTTATACAATTTATTATATCACACAATATGAAGACGGAATCAAGGTCAAGATCGAAACCGCTGAAGCCATATTGTTGACACATTAAGGGGCTAGTAATGTTTATGTATAAGAATAAAACTTTTGTAGTTTTTATTTTTTGGTTTTTTATTTTATTTTACTTCCTTTTGTGATTAAATTATTATTAAAATTGGCTGGAACCCTCGAGGATTCCGCACTCAATGCCACAAAGGCCCATGGTGCAAAACAAAGGCCCATGGTGCACTGGTCCTTTTGTGATAATATATTTTTTGTTTTTTATTTTGAATATCGATTTCGGATATCTCCTTCTTCAGTTTCTTAAAATTACTCCAGAGTAATTTTAAGAAACTGAAGGAGATATCCGAAATCGATATTCAAAATAACAAACAAAAAATATATTATCACAAAAGGAAGTAAAATAAAATAAAAAACCAAAAAATAAAAACTACAAAAGTTTTATTTTTATACATAAATTAAATAGTGATAAAAGCACACAAAAAAATAAAAATGGATATCCATAACTCTAGCTAGAAATGACCTTAAAAAACTGTTTATTATTATTATTATATCATATTGTAATAATTTTAAAAATTAAATTTTTTTAAAAATTAAATAGTTTTAATTAAATAATTTTTTCGTCTTATATGTTAAAAATTCCTACCAGTCGCCTACAACGATGGCCAGTTTTCACAATTGGTATTAACACACCCGCTTTAAGAAGGGGACTTATGACATATAATGTACATATTTCAATTTTGAATTCCTTACGAATTTTTATTTATTTAATGAAATGAAGGGAAAACTGCAAGCATAAAAATTAAAATGAAAGATGCAAAGAATTAGCATTGCCAAAACTCAATTTAATAGAATGAGAAGAATACCAGCCAAACTATAAGGCGAAATCTAAGAATGTGATTAATAATAAAATATATCTATACAATATCGCCCTGTAAAGACGAGAAACTTAGACCTCAGAAAGGTAGGGTATTCGTAAGACTAAATTTATTCCCAAACCGAAATAGGAAAGCCAATTTAAAATAGGATTGGAAGAAACGCTAAACGAGTAAACGAGTTACTACGATTAGGACTGCTACTAGAAGAATGAAGTGTATTGTTGTACTTTACATGTTTTATAAGTTTTAGAAAATACAACCTTGTGCCGTGATTTTTCATACACAACTTAAGAGATCTCTGTCCATATTTATTAGTATTAAGTATTTTATTATTTATTATTGTTATTAACTAAAGAAGAAGAACGGGATGCATTGTTATTTATACTTTATAAATGTTCGAGATTGTATTTTCTTGCGCCGTGGTTCTTCATAGAACTGTCCATAATTATTAATGTTAGTGACCAACATCGAATCAAAAACCAGAATAATAAAACAAAATTGAGAAATATAATTTACATTTCTTTTTATATAAGTAACAATCATGCTATATACAGTTGGATCCTCTCACGCATATATATATATATATATATATATATATATATATATATATATATATATATATATATATATATATATATATATATATATATGTATATATATATATATATATATATATATATATATATATATATATATATATATATATATATATATATATATATATATATATATGTGGTTCCAATTATAAAATATTTCAAAAGTTCTAGATGAAACAAATTCAATATATCATCAACACATACAAATATCGGTGTACCTATAATTCATTTAAATAAAAACTAATTCCTCAAGACAGATTACACCACTGGCATTATATATCCATTATTGATTTGTTTTTGTTTTTAATGGTATTACTTGGAAACTAGCTATTATTTTACGCAGTCTGACCGTGAACATTTAATTTGAGGCAATTGTAAAAATACAAATATTAATATTTCATAACTCCAAGAAATTAAACAAATTTGCTAAATCATCCAAGTTTTAAAAATGTATGATAAATTATAAGATTTGAAGTTTTATTATTAATTGAAATTTGCACCCAGTGTATAAATATAAGATGATTTCCGATATTCATATATGTACAAGTTTTACACAAATTAAATATATCAATATAATGTATAATATAAAACGATAACAAGTTTTCAATGTTAATTACTTAAACCAAAATGTAGAGTAAATAAACAATCAATGAAATAGATGAGTATAAGACGAGTTATATTTTCTGAAAATTCGGCATTCTGGAGCCAATATAATATAAATAGTCTGTACTGTATAGAAAGAAAACTTTACCAAACTAATTTCCTATAATAAATCTACTGACTTTAAAAATACATATAAAAGTAGAATTATACAATACATAGTTTTCTTACCTTATTTCTTATATTCAACACACAATTGGTTTCTTTATAATTTTTTAAGTATATGTAATTTTAATGACAACAAAAACTTAGGTATGATGTGCCTTTAACAACCACAACAACACCGACACTTTCTTTAATTACTGGATATAACGCGAAATCAAAATATAAAAGCTCCACACAAAACCGATAATTAAAAATAAATTTTTCAATTATAATAGTTAATTATAATAACTTGTATATGTTTAATTTTAGAACTAAACACAACTGCTGTAATGTGTACTGATAGCGAATCGCGAAAATACACAAATTAAATAACAGAAAAATACGAATAAAATTCTCGCGTTCTTTAACTCTATGGATTTATTTTTCAACTGATCGCTCGTGTACAAAAAAATTATTTTTTTATATATTTTGAATAAATGTATTAGTAAAAAAAATACAAATATGTATATGTTTGTTGATTTAATTGTATTTAAATTAGGTACAGTTGATCAATGAGTTTGTGTTGTGGACGTGGGTAATTTTGAAATAAAAAATATGAAAAAATTTTGTAGCCGCTGTACATTAATTAATTCGTTCAATTTAATAATACAATGCAGTTCTTTTATTTATCAATCAATTATCAATCAACTTCTAAGAAATATTCAATTAAATATTGGGTTGATGAAAACATTCTAGCATAACAAGTATTATGTATGTGCTATATTATAGAGATACGTATGGGCTATTTTTAAAACAAACAAAATATTTAATTTACACAAAATTCGGATTTAAAACAGAAAAAGATTTAATTTTAGAATTTCTAATTATTACTGTGACTCTTACATATTATTTGAATCAACTAAATTAAGCGCCAACAAATTTTCGAGTAATAGAACAATTTCTTTGCCAAATCACTAATCCATTCGTAGAAAATTCATATTTTTATAAAATGTGGCACGATTATACCGGTAGACTTTCTGGGATAATAAAATATAAATTAACAGAAAATGTTGATTTAAATTAAAAATTAAAAAATACTCATTATTCATTAACATTGTTTTATAAATATAGGAATGCATTTGATTTAAATCAAACCTGCTTAAACTAAAACACGCGATTCGCATGCTCTTACATATGTTTACATCTTATGTTTAAATCTTTATGTTTAATTTCTTAAAATAAATAAATTATATCTAATTTATAAATAAGCCAACAATATACCGAATTGAATTTTTTATTGAATTTGTTTTGAATTCGCTTTTGATAATTTTTTATAAACATAATATGTAATTACATATATGTACATAATATATTTACATCAAAAATTTATCTCAACAGTCGTTCATTCATAACACGAACTCGCTATACATCGAATATTGTTGATAACTTTTGTCAATAATATTCTGAGAAAAAAATTCCGAATTGTAAAAATTCTATGAAAGAATTGATTTTGGCTGTATTAAATTTTCCATTTTTGTCGAATTTTAAAAATATACATTTTTCAATTTCTCCAAGCTTCATGCTTTTCAAGACGAGAAAAGGAGATGATGGCTATCCTAATGGTGTAGAGATCGACTAAAAACGACTCCAAAATCCTGTAAAACGTTAAAATGTCCACATTTACTGTTTATTTCCTCTAAGTTTTAATTCTAGTTCTAATTCTAAAAATCTAATTTGATGTCGAACTTGAGATCAGAATATTTAAGGTTTTTGGACAAAATAAAAAGTAAATTCAGAAAAATGGTAATTACATCTTGATTTGAATTTTTTCATGAAATAATTAAAAATTTTGTTTGCGAACCTAACCGGATGCTGAAAAACATTTTCCAGCGCTGATTTAAATTCTGGAAAATGATGCAACGTAGATATCAATTTTCAAACCGACAATGTATGCAGTTGGGAAAATATCAAATTTTGTCATATTAGTAGACCAAGTTAAGAAAATCCACACATCTGTTAACATTATCTATCTATACTATATGTATAACATATTGAGAATAACAGTGATTAAATTCTTAATAATAACAACAAAAAATGAATTTACAAAATACTTAAGCATCTTCTTGTCTCTAGAAAGGAAATAACAAAGTATAATTTACAGATGTTAACATTAATCTAACAAACAATTTTTAATCATTAGTAAATTATAGTTTGGTATTTTTGTGCAAATAATTTTTTAACTGCATAGTTGACATTGTGAACGTCTCCTATTAGAGGAGATATAATTATATAAATTTTACACTTTCCAATCAATTACTGAATGAAAATCGGTTTAATTGACTCAACTTTTAAGATGTTTAATTACCGCGGAATTTTTAATTATGCCCCACATACGAAAATAATGTATCAAAAGGGAAATAAGGTGTAGATTTTATAAATAATTTATTAATTTTCATCCATATATGTATGTAATTTTTTTTATATAATTTACAAGTTTTTTTTAAATATTTAAAATGGTACACGTTTGGTTGCACCTAATTTAGGCTTTTGTAGAACTCGTGTAATCTGAATATTGTCCTTATTCTCATCATTATCATTATCATCAGAACTATCGGAATCGACCCCATAATTCATTGGACCTCTATTAGGTAAATGTTTTGTTTTAGGTAATTTTCGTTTTTTTAATATTGGTGATTTTTTCTTCGATTCATCGCTTCCAAACGACTTAAGCTCGCTTTCTTTTATCTTTCCATGACTAGATAATGCTTCAATCGACAAATCGATATTAATCAATTTTAATAAATGTATAGTACTAGCGGTATTTGTTAATATTTGATCAAACTCATTACTTTTAGAATGAATTAATTTTCCCGAATCATGGAATTCTTGGACATCGAATTTAGGTGTAATCAATTTTTCTAAATAAATATAATATGTAATATATAAATAGAACTCATATGGTTTATATAGTATATATATAGTTATAGTACATACCCCTTGTTAATGTGGTCCCATCAAATTTATGCTGTTCAATTTCTTCATCCTTCTTTCGGATTATTTCGATTAAATCGGTATTTTGTTTCTTTAACTGAACCATTGTACAAATAAGTGAAACCATTAAATCATTCGGAGAATTAATAGTATTACATTTACTTAAATTCCAATTGAACTTCAATGTATAACCGTCTAATTTAAATTTAATCGATAATTTTTTAATGCCATCGTCGGTAATGGTTTCAATTTGCATGTCGCCAGACAGTTGAAAAATTCTTGCCACCAAATCTTCCAGTTCAATCTCAACTACAGGGTTGATTTCCTATTAAAGCAAGGATGCAAATATAGTTACTTTTATGGATGGGAAATGAAATGAAAAATAAATTTATTTATGAAAAATTCATAATACAATACATTGAATGAGAATTCGTTAAAATAATATCTATATTTCAACAAATCACATATCTACATAACTGATCTCATTATGTTTTAGTGTATTATATAGCAAATATGTACAATATTATGTTCGGATCGAGCAAAGACGATAAGGGATTTTCAGAGAAAAATAATTAATTAATTTAATTATTTATTTCGCAAAAAATTAAAACTAATTTAAAATGTACAAAAATTATAACTCTGAAAAATTGGAATCAGAGTAGAAACATGTTCTCAGAGTTGAGGAAGTAAAGACGATGCCACGTGCACAACCGTCAAACCGGCATTGAAAATCTACATATACAAGTTTTGACAGAAAAAGAGGACTTATAACATTAAAGTTAATTAAAAATAGTTTTAATGACCAATAACTAGTAAATTGTTATAAAATTTTATAGAAATTGACACAATTTCACTAAAAAAACCTTATTTTATGTTTTGCCGGACGTCAAGGCGTTGCCACATGACAAAAATATCGGCGAAAGCTTGGGACCGATTTCTTCATTTATGATTAAATGATTGCATATTTTTGGCTTAAATTATTGAAAAAAATATAAAATAACTTCAATTAGTAATTAAAATAATGAATTTATAAAAATTTAACAATTTTAATTGAATAATAAAGGCGTTGCCACATGACAAAAATATCGGCGAAAGCCTGGGACCGATTTTTTCTTTTATAATTAAATGATTGCATAATTTTGACTTAAATTATTGAGAAAATATATAAAATAACTACAATTAGTAATTAAAATCATAAATTTATAATAATATAACAATTTTAATTGAATAATAAGAATTTTTCTATTCTGTCGGTCCGACAACCGATTTTTTACTTAAATGGTATAAATTTTGTTGGTTCCGAACGCTTCCCAATATAAATTTTGTCGGTTCCGAACGCATCAAATATCACCGATATTTATTTTCGTTGTGACCATAACCTCACTTCGGTGATAATTTGGTTTGTTTACAAACGTAGCTGTTAATCTGTACAATTTATTGAAAATTAAAAATGAGTATGGTATTAATTTGATAAAATATTTAAATTAAATGTCAAAAACAAATGACAAAAAAAAACACAAATTAAAATTTTGTTGTTGTAAAATTCGGTCGGATCATTGTTTTGCTCATGTGGCGTGTCTTAAGGCGTTGCCACATGACAAAAATATCGGCGAAAGCCTGGGACCGATTTTTTCTTTTATAATTAAATGATTGCATATTTTTGACTTAAATTATTGAGAAAATATTTGAAATAACTACAATTAGTAATTAAAATCATAAATTTATAATAATATAACAATTTTAATTGAATAATAAGAGTTTTTCTATTCTGTCGGTCCGACAACCGATTTTTTACTTAAATGGTATAAATTTGGTCGGTTCCGAACGCTTCCCAATATAAATTTTGTCGGTTCCGAACGCATCAAATATCACCGATATTTATTTTCGTTGTGACCATAACCTCACTTCGGTGATAATTTGGTTTGTTTACAAACGTAGCTGTCAATCTGTACATTTTTTTGAAAATTAAAAATGAGTATGGTACTAATTTGATAAAATATATAAATTAAATGTCAAAAACAAATGACAAAAAAAAAAAACACAAGCAAAAATTTTGTTGTTGTAAAAATCGGTCGGATCATTGTTATGCTCATGTGGCGTGTCTTATCATATTTTCTACCGAATCGGTCGGAAAGACAACTGCATGTGGCATCGCCTTAAAAATCGGTCGGATCATTGTTTTGCTCATGTGGCGTGTCTTATCATATTTTCTACCGAATCGGTCGGAAAGACAACTGCATGTGGTATCGCCTTTATGCGGCGTGAACCAAATTTTTCTCCCCCGTCTTCCAAAATCATGAACGAAATATTTTGCCGTCGTTTTTTTTTTCATGGCAATATAAAATAAGGTTATTTTAAATGAAATTGTATCAATATTCATAAAATTTTGTAATAATATCATTGTTATTGTTCATTAAAACTATTTTTAATTAACTTTAATGTTATGTTCTATTTTTCTGTCAAATCTTGTATATGTCGGTTTTCAATGCCGGTTTGATGGATATGGCATCGCATGTCATTTATTTTGTTTGATTTATGATGTGAGATGACATTCGCCAACCGTGATTTTTTTTCATGTGGCATAGTAAACAGAAAATCCGGACGAATTTGCCGTTTTCACATTTGCATGTGGCTGTGTGGCATCGCGTTAATACAAAAGCCATTTTATTATCTTGCTCGAATTGAGTTAAGACTACGCAGATACCGATTCAAACTAATTGCGTGCTACACTAATTAAATTTGAGCCCAAACCCAAATAAATAAACATCTAACAAAATATAAACACCAGATTAAATACAGTTTTCTATTTTCCAATACAATGAAACATGAAAGTCATCACTATATTATAAAAACTACACACACAAATCACTTACTTTAGCCCGTGCCAGTAAATCATTTGCGGATAATTCTTCTTTCCAAGTTGATTCTAAATCGCTTAGGATACAATTAAACTGGTTATTATTATTATTTACATATTTAATTAAATAAAATTTATTGTTGATTTCTGTAATGTTCCAATTTGACATTTTGCGTTATGTATAAATTTCGACATCTAACTAACCAATGAACTAAACTTATCATAGACGAGTCAAAATATAAAGGTTGAATAAAAAAGTACTTTTCAATTTTTCATTAGCCGATCAACCACAATCGATTTATTTCGGCAGATAATATACACCCGCGGCAAATACTAATTTTTGTTCTTTAACTTTACGTTGGAGAAAATTCTTTAATTCTTGTTGTGAAAATTCCATACCAGGATCTTGGGCCGCAAACATTTTCAACATTTGATGTATTCGCTCGAGCGGCAACGAATCTAAATTGATCAACATGCCCACGATATATGACCAAAATACTTGAAATTCTTCTTCTCGCTGATCATGTGCAGATGCCATCGCAGAATCAATCTCATCATCTTCACATATATCATGAGAATTACTGATGTCATCGAATGTGTCTTCAAGAGATTCATCGGCTAATGTGAAAACTGAATCGGTTGTTTCTTTTATAATGCCCTGTGATTGCCAGAAATTTATCTTTTTTCGTAATATTGATGGTGGAATCTTCATAACATGGCTTAAATTATCAAGCTGCCACTCACTAGTATTTTGGAAGTGCCATAAAATGGTTGCCTGCACTGTGGTTACACTCAAATCAATTTTTTTATTGGCAAATTCAATTTCTATTTCCACTTTGCCATTAAGCGTATTCCAATTTAGAGTACGATTACCTTTATACGCCTCATACGATTTTGCAAAACATTCAAACTGTTTTTTAATATCATCCGGAATTTCAATTGTTTCTTTCTTAAATGGTGGCCAAAATTGGGATGATACGATTAGGGCAGTCATTTCAAACATTTTATTTTCATTGTATTCGACATTCGAATGGATGTGCGAATTTATTCGTTTGGAGTCGCTTATATCCTTAAGCATAACCTCACAGCTGTGTAACAAGGTTTCGCCGAATCGTAATTTTAAAAGTTCCAAATTACGCAATTCTTTCTCAATATTGAAATCTAAATTAAGCAGCAAACGTTCAGCCAATAAACTTCGGTATTCGTTGACAAAGAGTTCTTTGCTACCGTAAATATCAACAACCATGGATATAATATCTGAAGGTCGACTTGAACGGGACACTTTACTAGGATTAGCATCCACTGGATCGGGCATCCAAGTTTCCCAGTTTGTCATATCATCTTGCTGGATTTTTATTTCATCTTTAACACTTTCACTTCTAGCCAATTCTTCAGCTAAATCAGTAGGCCCTTCTTCAGTTAAAGCCGTAACAACGCATCTTACAGTATCTCCTCGCATTCTAAGATATTCTTTAACCGGTTCAGTAATAACATCGAGTAGCACTCCACTACTATCCAAATGGCGAAGAGCTTTTATAGCCGCTACATATCCAGTAAGAACGTCGCTTGTATTTACCCCAGGATGCAATAATCGGGTCTCTAATGACTTTTTAACGGTCGAGGCTAAATAATTTCGTAAATCAATTTTAACCAAACATATTTTGAGGTCGTCTATAGCCGGCTTAGAATCCGGATATTCAATGATAATGTTGAAGAATTGATTAATTATTGTGAAGGCGTATGTCTCAAAAAGATGATCCGTAAATTTATATTTCAAATTTTCAAGACCCTGATTTCCATTGTCAATAAAAAAGTTCGGCAACCATTTAAACACTTGGTTGTGTAGCCATTTTTCCAGTTTTTCTAAATGGGATACATCTGCACTGCCTTGACATGTCTCTTGTACAAAATCCGAGATACGTTGCTGTATCAAATCGATAATCGAATGTCCAGCCAATCGATCCAGGATATCCATTTCATTTAAATATGCAGTCGTATTATTAAATATTTTCATTAGTTTGGTACACCGGCAATTTTCTCGCTCAATATCACAACCATCACAAACAAGCATACCTTCCAAAGAATCAACAATCATACTCTCGTCCTCGTTCTTCATGTTGACTAACACTTTGAATATGGTTTGATAGTACTGATCGATAATTTTGTTAAAATTCACTGGTAATTGCGATAATAAAATACTTTTAAATATATTCTGAAAGTAAACATTATCCTTGCGTGTTCTAAAGCCTTCATTTTTCAGTGCAGCCTTGTGCTTGAACGTCTTCAATACCTCTATCATGTTCCCAAGTCTTGTATAACTACGATACAAATTTTTCACTGATATTTGAAATTTATCAAATCCAGCACATTTATTTTCATCACAATTCACAAAATGCTGCCAAAAATTTGGTATTATCGAAGTACTTAGGACATTGTCGATATCAGTGTATACCGTGTCGTATAAATCATCGGCAATGCCTAATTCTGATGTCTTAGCGACGAAAAATTGAAACTCCTCAAGTGTATATGGATCGTCCGATATTAACTAAAATTATTATTATCTCGAAATTATCATAAAAATAAATATTGATTAAGGTGTTTACCTCTTTATCAAGGACCGGAAAAATTTTTTGTGACAATCCCCAAAGAAAATTCAAATCAATCATTTTGTTGGTGATAAATTGATAAAAATTATTTACACTGAATAATTGTTTTACTAATAAATCAAATATTTAGTTTAATTCATAATTTAATTTAATTCATAGTATTTAATAAATTAATATAAAATAATATGTGCGGTGCTTATATCTTGCAATCCGGCATTGAATTTTGACGTTTAATAAATTCAAAATATATATTGACATTTTCTTACCTCGTTCACATGATAGTTATTCTATACAGTAAAGACTGTGCTCAGATAGATGAAGCATTGTTGTTTGAGTGTAGCGCTGCATCGTCGCAGAGCAACAAAAAATTGCAGTTCTCTCATAAATAAATGGTTTAGGTTTTATATTTACTTATTCCATAATTTTATTACTTTAATATAATATTACAAAATATCTAGAATGTTTACAGTGTTTATAAATTAAATTACATATGTATGTATATCACTATAATATGGATATATCAATTATTGATTAAATTGTCTTTATTTTTATTTACATTTATAATACTTTTTAATTTACTTTCATACAATTTGTTTGCCAATGTTCATCTACTAAAGTTTCTGTGACAGTTGGAAATTTTGAGGTTATTGAAATAATCAAAAACAAATATTTAACATTTTAGGGCATTTTTACCTAAATGGAATGTATTTTAAAGGAAGCCTTTAGAGACATACACATCCTTATTTTAAAAAATAAACTACAACCTGTTTTAAAGTCTATTACATGTATACTGAGAATGATAAAAATATATATTTTGAAACTTCATCTTGGATATATAAATTTCAACTAAATTTAATCTATATAAAATAAATATATCACATATTTTTCAATTACATATATTATTTATATTTTGGGCATTTTATTAATAAAATTGTAAAAAATTAAATTTTTTATGACAATGTGGGATGTATCATGTTTTATAGTTCCATTGAACACATAATATCTATAATATAATATTTTATTTAATAACTAAATTACAATTAACTACCTTTAATATTAATATTAACTTCAAATAAAAACTTCAGTATAAATGGATTTTGTCTTATTTATGTATATTTTATTATTTAATAATACTTTTCAAAATAATTAATATATGTACATAATATGTATTACAAATTTTACATTAAATTAATTTAAATACAAATTTGTTTAAAATTTATGTGGAACTAAATATGTGTAAATAATAATATAATCTGTAAAAAGAGTAGAAATATGTTAAATAAAAATGTCGTATTCAATTCAATCCTTTGAAGGATCTAAATACACTCATTGCACAATAATCGTTCCTTTTATTTTGGTGAATAAACGCACTCTTTTTTTGTTTTTGGGAATATAATTTTTTCAACTGTCTTTTGTATTATTATTGGTAACCAACAAAGAATTTGTAATTGGGTCAATTAATAATTTAAAATAATTTTCTTTAGAACATTATATGTTGTAATTAAATCAGTTAATCCGATAAAAAGTAAGTGCACATTTTGTAAAATAAATTATTATATAATTTGACATCGGAAAAATAAAATTTGGAATTAAAAATCAAATTTTTATACATTTAATTAATAAAGAGTGCAGATTTGATTAATGAGTTTAAATGGTATTATTTTGTGAAAATGTTTGCTTTATTACTTTTTTTACATATTACACAAGAGTTATTCCCCAGAATGGTATGCAATCCGGTTTAAATGGCAGTTCAAATTTTTACCGTTAGGATTTCAAAATCTATGAATAATATGTATATATGAAATTAACTGGGAAACAGCATATACAATTTTAAAGTTACATGGCCCAAAATTTTAGAGGAATTTTAAAGGTAAATACAAACATTACAAATCAAATCGTTGTTTAAGCTGTAACATTTAAATCTATTTCATGTATAATGGCGTGTTCATTTCCATAATAGGTTTTCAGTTTCAATTAATGTATGATGTAATTAATGTATGATGCCGATTAATATTTTGCGAATACAACGCGGTTTACAAAATGCGGAAAATTTATTATAACATTGCAGTCCTACAACGTGATTTCTCTACAACTGTTTTGAGAAAGCGAGGCAATTCTACAAATCAATCATATATGATGTATCCTACTTATGCACTTGTTTTATTTTGTAAGGAAAGGTGTTATTTTATTCATATATGTATGTACATTTTGCGTACTGTATAAAGTAGATTGTATGCAAACGTACATATTTAGCTCACTAATATGGTATGTATAGTATTATCTAGTTAGAACTTGTCTAGTTTAACAAGAGACATTTAAGATCCGATAGTTGCCTCGCGCCAAACGTACTCTAGGCAATGCTATTATGTACCTATAACCGATGAAGAAAATTGGCTCAGAAAAAATTGTTTTAAGTTTAATCCAATAAATATCTATCTTTTGCATAAATGTTCTCGGTTTTATTTATTTAAATGACATATTAAATTTTTTCTTGCGAAATTTGAACATAATTATTATATTAAAGTGTAACTAATAATTCAAATTCGTAAATTTATAATTTGTAGTCGGTTTTGTAATGAAAATACGTAAGGACTATTGTGAATAAGGAAACTTGCCATGTAATGATATAAAAATAATGCAGCAACCTTAGATTCCGCAACCTTAGATAGTCATCCGGATAGACTTTTTTTTAATTACCTAATTAGTTTATTTATGATAGTCCGAAGCTAGTGATCAAAAAAAAAATGTATTAATTATTAGATTTTAACATGAAAAAATTATATAATATATCACAGTGTAAATATCCAATTACTCTATAGAAAATAAAACATTGAGATTTATTTTAATTGGAATGAATTCAAGATAATTTTGAATTTATGGGTAAATTTAATCGGTAATAGATGAAGAAGACAGAACATTTTATTCAGTCGATTTTTTGTATGTTGATAAAATATTTTCTATACATATAATCTTTACTTAAATCACTTATTATTATTATTATATAATATGTATATAGAATATACAAAGATAACTTGTTTTATCTATATTTTTAAGAACTAAATCACAATAAGTTTATACACTAAAAATAATAATTCTAATTTTTTTTTGTTCTGCAACTAAATTGCTAAATATTATGTTTTAACAATAATGGAATATTTTCAAAGAAATTTCACAGAAAATTTTATTATATTATATTAAAAAAGAATTTGCCAAATCTTGTAAGAACTAAACAGTTTTTATGTGGATTTGGTCTCAGGTTTTATATCATTATTATTGTTAGAAGCATTTTTAACATTTATCAAACTTACTTCGGGATGATTTGGTAAAATTAATCCCTGTTTAATACTTTTGTCCTGTTTTTCACTGATTTCATTATTTTTTTCGTTATCATTTTCTTTATTATTATCTTCATCATTATCTTTATGATCCAAATCATCGGTTGAATCGATATCTACATCGATGTGATCTTTTTCTGATTCGTCGTAAGATAGCCAATCATGTTTCTGTAAACAAAAAATGTATCAAAATTATACCGGCATTTTCGATAAATGATTTAAATTTTACTAACCGTAGACGAATTCATTAATTCAGCAGCTTGCTGCAGAGACAATCCTCCTTTTTGAAGTAAATTTAAAATTTCTGTTGGTGCTGGATCTGTAAAATATTCTCGGAGCCGAGATACCATGAATGGTCCTCTGAAGTTTAAAGCTATGTTAGTAAATCAATTTTAGCATGTTTTTATTAAATCTTATACCTATAAGGATGTTTTAAACAACCATAAGTTTCCCGGTAACGTCCATATAGTGTACCATAAGAAACCCCCAGAATTTGTGCGGCTTTCTTCATTTCTAAATTCTTATTTTTAATAGCATCCATAACCCTTTTACAAAATGGTTCCTCCCAAAATTGTGGCCTCCGACCTCTAGTCAAATAATCATTCATTTTTATGACATCCTTCCATTCTTCGATTTCTTGTTGTGTCAAAAACACCGGTTGTGATATTGAAGAACCTGGATCTAATGGACTATTAGGTGATGATAAATCATCAGGATGTGGATGGTTATCGTACGGCGTTTCAGGACGTTCCATTTTTGGAATTATATTTGGTGTAGGCTCATCATCATCATAATCCATATGTGTGGTTAAATTTTGTTCGGCCCATGAAACATTATTGTTTTCGGTTAATAAATTATTTTTTGACATCGAATTTCCATCTTTGGAATTTTCGTCCATTAGAACTGTTACTAAATGTGCGCTATCCGTAAACGTTGTGTTATTTACATGGTTAGATTTTTGTTTTGATAGCTTGATTGACCTGCAAATTAATTTATTTTATAAAAAAATATACAGTATTGTACCGATTAAGATTTTCGAAAGCGCGTTACAAAACACTTACTTATTATATGATTCATAAGAAGTATCAGCATCCAAAGGAGGGCGGCCTCGTTTCTTTTTAATCGGCAGACTATGCTGTACAGTTTGTGAATCTTTTGTTAAAGCTGTATTTATTGGAGTTAAAATTGGAATGTTTTTCTCATCTTTGAGAAAAGTTTCAGCCGTTGAAGTATTATCCAAACTAGAAGTCGTACCACATAGACTATCTTCTTTTGTTTGATTTGTTTGTGAATTGTGATGGCCCTCTTCATCTCGCCACGAAACTTCTGCCAGTCCTTTTATTTTTAATTCTTCTGCTGTTTTTAATAAAGAAGCCAAACTTCCATGGTCCACATTAATCTCGCCTTTATACATAAATTCAATTAAACATTTTATATCAGTAAACTTGGCATCTCGCATTATGATTATCGGATCTTTTTCGGAGCAACAATTTGTCAATATGGAATCGAAATATGTACTGCAAGCACACAAAACTACACGATGAGCTTTAAGTGTTTGGCCCTCACAAGCTAGTGTGACATCACAAAAACAACCTCGGTCTAACAGCTGTGAAAACATGGTCTGTAAATTACTATGATGATATTTCCATCGTAAACAATACTGTTGTGGTAACATACTGAAGAGTTTTGTTGATTATCTGGAAATTGAATTAAACGATATTATTTGGCGATAGTATTATAATTAAATGCTAAATTCAAAAATGATAAGTTAGAAAAGTACAAATAATAAAGTATTATTTCAATAAACTTTTCTGAAAATTTTAGTTGAAAAAGTTAAACGGTCTAAGGATTATGGGATATTTTAAGGAACTAAAAATTCTAATTGAAAAGGTACTAAAACTCAATTTTGATACGGATATATAATATATGTATCAACAATCATGATATCGGTGGATCCTTTACCTGTTCTTTATTTTGCAACGGAAACTACTAATCAATCTTAAATTTTATAAATAATGTGAACTGCAAACTTTAGATCTAACCAATTGGTTGATTAAAATGATAATATAATAATTGCCAGCAATGGCGCTAAATACTGTATAGTAATTATTTAGTTCAATCCGTTTTTCAATACATATATGGTTATATATTCTGCAAATAATTACTAAGGAAATATACTTGAAAGTAAAAACTAAAAAGAAAAACAGGAACGTATTTTTAATTAATGAAGCATAGCCAATAAATAATTTTAATTTTTAATTCAGTTTTTCCGCTTTGATTTGATGTCTACCCCAAAAGTGGGTTGGTTAATTTAACCAATTTCATTTTATAATTCAGCTATTCAACTCGAAAATTAAATTAGACTTGGCCACTTCCAATTTGGATGAGACTCACATAATAATAATCATCTTATATATTTTACGTGTATTTTTTGTAACTTGGGACTGCTTCTCCGATTCAGATGTGTTAAAATAAAAGACCATTGGTTATCAGTTATTTATTTTGTGACTAGAATTTATTATAAAAAATTTAAAGGTTTAAGCTTGGTCCATATGATTTTAATTTATTTCCCACGACAAATTATGTAAATTAGAAATAATATTATATTAATATTATAAATAATACAATTTTCAATATTAGGTACAAATTATTTATTGGATTAAAAATGGGATTACATGATCAAAATGCCGAAAATCTCCAAACTCACTCAAAGGGTGCAAATAAAATAAAAAATCATATATCAAATGTTTTTGGATTTGAATTCTACGAGTTTCAGCCGAATTGGAAAGGATAATATCAAAAGATGTACAATTTCATAACCCATAATCATGTTTTTAAAGTAAAAAATAACAAAATCGTCACTATTAGACAATGATCTCATTCCAGGTAAATACAACTTATGTAAAATTTAATTAGCATTATAGATGAGACCAACTTTGCAGGTTTTTCCAAGAATATTATAATTTTATTAGTTTGGACTTGGAAGGAAACAGTACAAATAAAACTTAGTTCCAATTATTTTTCGCAATTTACCTAATGCACACGTATGTACATTCAAATTCTCCTAGTAGATATCATCAAACGAAATACAGCATACATATAAATGTACTAAGATTTGTTCATGTCTTTTGTTGTTATTAAAATTTTTTTTTTTTTTATAATTTTAATTAAACCATGTTGAATAAAATCCAAGAGCATAAAAACGCATTTTTTTCCATTTTCGAATTATTAAAAAAAATCAATATGACTATAAAAAAAATGAGATTCATCTACAGCTACACTGTATGTTCTCCAAACTCGGTAAAAAATGATTTAAAAAAAAAATAGAAAATAAAAAGCAGCAAAACAACAACAAATTTAAAAAAATAAAGAAAAGCACAAAAAAAATTACTACTAAAAAAAATGAAATAAAAAATTAGAAAAAAAATTTAACTGATTAAAGTATGGAAATTAGTACTTTTCTGTTATCGCGTAAGCGCGAACTACCGTATTATATTTTTTCTGTTCGTATGGAGTTTTTATTTTCAACACTAATATGGTAATCGATCTTGAGTTCTAATTCATAGAGGGCGTTCTGTGATCTTCGATATATATAATTAACTATTGCAAATTGTAGTTAACTTTCTTATTATAATTGTCAATATTTTGAATATTTTTATGATGAACGAAAACAATAAATATTAATAAATTACCTAAAAATGCCATGGAAACAATTTTGAGTGACGTAATTCAATTGCAATTCATTATTATTTCCCATTTATTTTGGGAATATAATACCCCATTTTTTCATGAGGGTGACCGATCATCATTTTTTCGTTTTTAATTTTTTCTTTACATTTTTTTGTGTATAAAAAAGGGAGTTTCGAAAAAGGAAAAATTCCAGAATGGAAAATGAAAGATGGGATATAAAAAAAATTACAACTAAAAAATGTACCCAAACCGTTACCTCGATTTTTCCGCTTCACCAATTTTCATTTTTATTTTTTATTTTTTTATATTTTGCGAAAGATGTATATACGTATACGAATATATAAAATGAAATTCTCTCAAACCTTATTCATTCAGTTTTTGTACAACAGGCAATAAAACCAACAAAAAATTCAAGAAAAAATATCACACAATTTTTTTGCTGTTTTCCACTATCGATCGAAAATTCTTGTGAGGTTTTTTCTAGTTTTCTGTTCTTTATATACAATTTTTTTGTTTCAGTTTTTATATTGATTTTTTAGATTTTTTTTGTTTTAATGTAATTTTTCTGTTCACCATTTGAAATGCTACATACGCTCGAAGTGTACAATTATAAAAAATTCCCTTCCACACAACGGAATTGTTCAGGATTGTATACGAGTATAAACTCCAATCTTAATATTTCATGCATCGTTCATAAATGTATGTTTGGTCCAATTTGTGTATCGCATGCCTCATATTTTTATAATGCATTTTATTATTTGAGACTGCCCCTTTTTCTGTATTTGGTTTGATTTTCTTAAGAAAAAAGAGGCATTAACTTTCTGTTATAGACAATTTGGTACATTATATTACTTAAAACATTGTTAATTCTAACAACACTGTCAATTTTCCAACTGATAAAACTTCATGCAACTTCAAGACAAACTTTATTCAAGTTACTTGAAATAATTTATTCATTTATTTTACAAATTCTCCATCTAACAAATGTATAATAAATCATACATGTGAATAAATTTTAATAAAATATTGCATACGCATTAAATTAAATGTTGCAGTCTGAAGTTGCGTCGTCCCGAATTAAATTTAGTGCTTTGCTAGTTAGAAGGGCCGAAACAATTGTCATCTCAATTTGATTTTTCACTGGCGAATAATTGAATTTGTCAAGCAAAACTCATTTGAATTGAGTAAATCCTGCTAAAACTTCTCGCTGTAATTAAGGAAAGTTGATTGATTTAATCTAATATAGTAAATGAGATAAACTTGCTGACTTGTCATATATGTATAATAACCATCAAATCGCATTCAATTGGCTATAAAAATTGTTTATGGAATTATTATTATGTATGTGAATTTTATTCTAAAAATTGCTTAGAGCTACTGATGTTTATTTATCGAAAGAGTGACCGTTGTTTAATATAATATGCACTTATGAATATCATAGGGCAATGGACACCGATGGTTTAGCAAGAAATATTTGTTAGTCTATTAATTTGGACGACAGCTTCTGTTATTTTCATTTTGTTAAATCTGACTTAAACGTATCTTATTGAATTGTATTTATTTTTAGATATGCATCTTAATATTCATAAAAACAGTAATCTAAGACAAGATGTTAGAAGGTTTTAATTATACAGAGATGGGAAATTCTCTGCAATGACGCTTAAAAGAGTATGTGGCTTAATTTTAACTCAACTTGGATCAATCAGAATGAACCTATTTATTGTTTTCGAAATAACAATATTGTTCTATGAATAAATATACAAAACAACACCTATACATTGCCAGGTAAGTTAAGCTCAAGTTTAAAACTAATGTTTTATTAAACCATTTGTATGTATTGTATGAACGTCGTAGATGGTCAGATAACTAACGATTTTACACACATTAGTTATTGTCTGTAACAACAATTGATAATGTACGGACGACAGGACTAACATATTCGGCTGTCGCTGCATGATTTCGAAATTATTTAATTAAAAAATCTCAAAAAGAATAAAATACAAAGACGCTGTAATATTCAACAATAGCTTAACAATAATGCTACGACTGGTATTCACAACATCCTGACATTAAGATTTTTCCAACGAGTCGACAGATAATTTAATAATAATAAATGTTGCATGTTAATCACCCTAAACTTAGACCTCTTTAATAATATTTGTAATTAAAGACGTCATTACATGGTCAGCAAATATATGTTTATTGAACAAAATTCAAGAAAGTACAAACTATTTTGTATATAGTATGTATATATTCGTGGTCGTAAATGATGGCAGCATTCGGATTACTTGAAGCTAACAATTTATTTAAAATCTAAAACCGTTTTATGACTGTATTGATAGAATCAGATTTATTTAGCTTTTGTTAGGCCAGCGATTGTTCGATCTAAAATGCTAAAACATCGAATACGTGATACGTGGATATTTGTATTTTTCTTCCAAAATCTAGAAAAAATGTATACAGCAATACATTTAAACAATTTTCCATCTCTTCTTAACCTCTAAAATATTATTTTTTATAAATCGCGATTTTAATTTTTTTGTTGGGTTTTATCTTCTATCGTGGTTTTTTTTCCATTTTTGTAATTTTTTTTTTGTTATTATTTTTCTTATTAAACAACGAACAAATACAGAAATAATAAATTAGTCACAAAACAAAATATGATAGATATTTTTCATCAATGTAGTATATATTATAGTAATATTATATTATATATATATATATATATATATATATATATATATATATATATATATATATATATATATATATATATATATATATATATATATATACATATAAAATATACTCGTATATAATATAAATGTATGTATATCGTGGAGTCGCTTAAATTTTTTTATACACACATTATTTTTTATTAAAAAAATAATGTTTAATTCTCAGAAAACAGAATGACGAATTATTTTTTGTTTAATTTTTGAAAAATAACAACTTAAAAAACTATAAAAATTTAAAAGTCAGTATATTCCAAATAAATATGTATGTTCATGGAAGGTTTATTTATACAATATGTTTGTAGTTATATAGAGTTATTTTACTTATGGGCAGCAGAACGGCGAGCGGCCAGTTTTTGGATGGTTAATAAGCTTTAGAACTGTCTATTGTGGGCTAAGTTGTAAACTTTGCAAAATATAAGTAACGTTAGAATTTCGTATATTAATGTGCTGATAATGCATTTTAGAAATTTTGAAGGCTACTCAGAAAAGTATGTATATAACAATACCATATTGAAATATGTTTTTTAAAAAAATAACAACAGTTATAATACTCGTATAAAAGGTTTACAATCTCTTGTTTAGATTTAAATTGTGGCTATATACATCATTCACACCAAATACATTTATCCCAAGTAGGTACAACTTTATTACTTTAGAGATGAAAAATAAGTATTTTGATGGCCAGAATCGTATTTAATACAAATATCGGCGCTACAAGTAGTTTAACTAATAAACTATTTGACTTAAATGGCAAAATCGGTTGAAATTTCGATTATGAATTATTTGACGTGACTGTCCCGCAATTTATTTTGTTTAAATATAGCCGCTACATAACATTTTGTTAATAGAAGTAAAAAAAATTATTAACCCTTTTATGTTGTTAATCTGTCTATCGTTTTGATACGTTACATGATTAATGGGGAATAATCATATTAATTATATACTGAAATTTGTTATCTAATAAACAAAAGATTAATTGGTATTCTGATTAATGATTAATTAATTAATATAAGTAGTGTTAATATGATAAAATGATTATTTTATTTCTTTCTTTTAAAATACTAGTCTCGTCGAAAGTCAGTACTTAAAAATGAAATCGGGCATAATATGCAGAACTAATATTATTAGATGCATAGAACCAAATAAATATTTTATTTTTATTTAAACTATTTAAATATGAGGAATAATTGTACATTTCCTTCATCAAACACCTGTTTTCAATTCCTTATATAAATTCATGTATTCGTTTAAGTGTATACAAACAAAAGGATAATGAAATATATTATTTTTTGTAATATAGAATAAAATAAATGGTATATGGAAGTTATTACTTACAAGAGAATATTTCAAAAAACTATAAAAAAAATTCTTTTGTTTATTCACTATTTTTTTTTTTTAGTTCACGTGTGATATTTCATATTATTAAAAACATTTCAAATTTCTGAACACTGGCGCTTAAGATATAAAATAATTCAAACTTTAAACCACACTCACTAATGTTTTGTGTATATGTCAAAAGTTTGTAAACATTAACGAATTTGTCACTTATTTTTTTTTTTTTTTTGATAAACTAACGAGTTTTTTTTTATTTTGTAATTCAAAAACACACATGTATCACAACATTAGTTGATTAATATTATATAAATTATTTTCTTAAAATTTATTATTAAGAAAAAGGAATTTCTTATTTAATAACAAAGAAATTTATTTCAATCGTTAAATTCACTTGAATCTGACCTGAGTTTATTTTCAAAATATCTCTAATGTTTAATCGAGACTGTCTTCAAGCTTCTATTTCACCTAACACATTCTCTTTTCAATTTTGAATTTTTTTTATTATTTTTTGTATTTTTTCAGTATTTTTTTTTATATATACATATATTTTTTACATTTTTTTTTTTGTATTTTTTTTTATATATATATTTTTTTTTATATATATATTTTTTTTGTATTTTTTACTTTTCCATTTTTTTTGTAGATTTTTTTTATAATTTTATATAGTGTATGTGATAATTTATAAGTGTTAGTAGATTTTTTTAATTTTTTGTATTTATTTGTAGTCGACGTTGTTGGATTGTAATATTATTAGTGCTTTTCTGGCTTGCAAGTAGAATATTTTCTTGCGCTGCGGCGTATATTCGCGTTTGGTAGTACGTAACATTTTTTATCCCAGAAATGTAAGACCATAATAACGTATAGCTCCAACTTTATTTTTTGCGATCTTGAACAAAATAAGCTCACTTTGTTCCAATGCATTTCCAACTTTATCTCTGAAGTTTACGTATTTTTGTTTATACTCGACAAAAAAAAATTATGACAGCACAAATACTCACGATGTACTTGTTTGAATTGAATTGTTTTTTTTAAATATATAAATTCACAGCAGTATTAGTGAAAAAAACTCGAAATCGTTCATTTGGAAAATTCCAAACAAAAAAAAACTGAAATGAAAAATAAAAAACGCAAAACGAAAATACACAAAAAAGAAAAACTGTCTATCTCGCACACATATACATCATCGCTATTCTTTTTTCTTTATAGAATGACGAAAAAAAACCCGCATGCACAAAAAAAATACAGACAAATTTTTTTTGTGTCCATACTGAACAGTGGAGCGGATATACGAAAAGATATCTTGTATGTAGTTGGGGAACTGGTACAAAAAAGTTAACAAAAAAAAAATTGAAGATTTTTTTTCAATTTTTATATACATATATACGTATGTATGTATACATTTTTTGGTATATTTATTAGTTCGTTGGTTGGAAATTTTCTACGTGGTGTTTACTGGTTTGAGTATGGCGTTACGTATTTTCAAAATTATATATAATAAAAACGTTTTACCACCAAATACTCAAACATGCTTATACCTTGATGCAATATACACAATGTTTTATTATTACACATTCAACAAGTTTCAATGATCCAATACAAGTTTACTCTATCCCAAATAATTATAGATTTCTTACAATGAAAATTAAGTGAAAACAAACAAAAGATTTCACCTATCTGCGAAGAACGGTTAGTAAGAACTATGCGAAAAACAAGAGAATGAAGCTTTTAAACTTAAGTCAGGCGTCATAATTAGTACAAATTAATCCATAATTGAATTTAATAAAAAATTGTTGTATACAAAAATGTATTTGTAGTGGTAGCCTTATGAATACAAGTTTTTCTAAAATAAAAAAAAAATAACAGCATATATTTTGAAATTAAAATTTTGACTCAATCCGTCCTTCCTTTTAAAAAATTAAACAGAAAAAAAACCTTTTCTTTCCAATTTTTTTTTTGTTCTATTCAAGAAAAAATATTTCCCTTTTCCCTATATATCCCGGTTGCCTTTTATTACCCTTAACAAACTACCCAAAAAACAAGAATAAAAAAATGGAAATAATGAAAAAAAAAAAATTAAAAATAGAGCAAAAAATGAATAAAATAAAATTAAAAAATATTAAAAATGACGTAGTTGGTTCGAATTTTTTTTTTACCCTATAAAAGTTGAGAATTCAAGTTGCTAAATGCGCAAAATTATTGCTTTTCGAATTCGTGATTTTTGCGTTGCAATATCATTTTGTCACATAGCAGACAAACACATAGCTCGTCGAAAATATGATAGCAAATTTTAATTTCAATTTATATATGTTATGGATATCCATATTAAAATTTAGTTCTATTTAAAAAAAATACAAATTATATTTGGTATTACGATTATAAAGCAAAACATTCATTCAATGTAACTATCTTGATTAATTATCACTTGTTTTGCACAACCGAAAACAAATTAATTTTAATTCAGTAATTCAATTTAAAAAAAAATAAAAATATACAAACTTAAAATAAAATTCTATATTTTGTAACAGCCTTTGGCATTGTAACGGCATTTATTCGCCGTGGCATGCTTTTATGCAATTTTTTGCTATTGTTTTCAGCTCTGGATATCGGTTCCAAACCGTAATCACCTTGTCTAACAGTTGACCCTTTGTTGTTAAGACCTCTTGGGCAATCCAGTTAGGTGAATTCCCAAATATTTTCGATAGGATTCATATCCGGGGAATCCCCCGGACAAGGCACTCCGTTTTGGTTTAAAAATACCAATACACTTTTTGCCTTTTGGCACCGAATCATGCATAAATACACATTTCTTGCATTGAAGCTCGGTTAAATATGGATCTGAAATCTGGATCTGCCCATTTTTAAATCTTCCAAAAATTCTTACACTGCAAAATATGTTAATTAAAATATATATAGACAATTTCAATACTATTCACACTCAAACTGAATTATATAATAATACAAAACACAAATCCTCAATACGGCTATAGATTAATGGGATAACGGTTAAAGAGTATCTGTATAAAACTGGTTACTAGACAGAATTTTGAAACAAAACTCCCTTAATTATTAATAGAGAGAATGCAATAATATTTCATAGTGTCCCTAATAATATGGCCACCCATTGTACATATATATTATATATATATATTTATACATACATATTATGGTTTAAAGTAAATAAGCACGCATATAAAAACAGTAAATCAACACAATTAATACCAAGATAAAAATTGAATCGCAAATTGTTTATTTTCCATGCTTGCTGACGATCAAGAATGTTTCCCAATGCTGCTAACATTTTTTTGAGTAAAACAAAATTAGCAAGTCAAGACAAGACAATTACATATAATAATGAAAATTGTCGCAATTAATTTTTTCATATCTGATCCGAAATTGATCACTTTTTCAGTGAAAAATTTAACATTTATAGTCGATTATGTAAGCATTACGAGTTACGAGTTTTTCGAAATTACGACCAAACGTAATTATGTAAGATATTTCGAATTCTCGTAATTGCAACATGTTGTTGTTTTACTCGTAGAAGTTTTTGAGTACGACAACTCGTAATGGTTGAAATGATTGTTTTTAAGGAAAATTTGTCATAATTAACTAACCAAATAAGTTATGTAGTCAATAATATAGGATTATTTATGAATTATTAAAAATTTAATAGTTTAATATGTTGGTATATTCATTCCATTTTGATATGATAGCGACATTGGTAATGTTAATGTGATAATTTTGCGAATTTATTATGAATATGAAACATTTAATTGATTTATTACATAAAATGGATAGGTAGGTAATACTAATTTAGTATTTTAGAATATTTTGTCTTTTTTAATATAAATTATTAATAATTAAATTTTTATACCGTATACGATTAATTGCGAGATTAATTTATATATTTTGTATTGCAGTTAAATGAGATTTGCGGAGATTTGCACTGAGGAGCCATCCCATGAGGAATTCACTAAGGCCATGCAGAGAATGAAACGAAACCGCTCACCTGGAGTGGACTGCATTAATTCGGAGCTCTTGATATTCGGAGGGGATACTTTGTGGAACTGTCTTTTCGACCTTATTCGATTAGTATGGCGAACCGAAGTTATGCCTGATGAATGGAAAGTGGCCGCGATATGCCCCATCTTCAAGAAGGGAGACCGCTTGAAGTGTGAGAATTATCGCGGTATAGCTCTCCTTTGCACAGCATACAAGTTACTGTCATACATTTTATTGGATAGAATCACTTCTCTGGCGGAGGGCTTGGTTGGTGACTATCAGGGAGGATTTCGTCCGAATCGATCAGTCACTGATCAGGTCTTTTCGCTGCGGATGATTCTATCTAAATATTATGAGACATCCATCTCCGTACATCAGGTTTTCCTGGATTTCCGGCAGGCCTACGACTCGATCAATCGAGAGAGTTTGTGGTCTGCCCTGGAATACCTAGGAATGCCAACAAAATTGGTACGACTGTGTAGGATGACAGTGACGCAGTCTCAATGCTGTGTTAAAGTTGAGAACAGGCTATCGACAATTTTTGCAGTTAACTCGGGTGTTCGGCAGGGAGATGCTCTGTCTCCGATACTCTTTAATCTCATGTTGGAGTACATCTTTCGTAAAACTGAAACACCTCAGCGCAACATCTTATATCGCCAGTCCAATCAAGTGCTTGCATATGCAGATGACATATGCGTGATTGGACTGAATAGCAACGGAGTGAAAGAAATACTTGATCCGCTTGTAGAGTTTTCAGCTTCTGTTGGACTCCAGATCAATGAGTCCAAAACGAAATACCTGATCTCTGGTTTTAGAGACAATGGCACACCAGATTTTAGTAGTGGCCACCACACGTTTGAGGGAGTGAGGAGGTTCAAATATTTGGGCTCTCTTATCACTCTAACCGTGTGGGTGAGGATATTAAAGTGCGGCTGGCAGCTGGCAGTCGTTCTTTATATCCTCTAAGGCCACTGCTAAAATCTAAACACTTATCAAGTGCCGTGAAGCTGAAGCTTTACAAAGCGTTGATCAGGCCCGTTGTTATGTTTGGATGTGAAAGTTGGGCGCTGACGGATGAGTACGAGAGATGGCTCCTTACATTTGAGAGAAGAATCATGCGTGTGATTTACGGCCCTAACCGCGAAATAGATGGTACATACCGAGCTCTGTACAATTTCGAGATCAGAGATCTGATGAAGATCCCCGATATTGTACATGAAGTTAGATCTCAGCGAGTACGCTGGCTCGGTCACGTTCTGCGTGCTGATCCGGAACGAATTGTGCAGCGATCTCTGAAAGGAGAGCCACCATATGGTAGGCGCAGAGGTCGTTGCAGGCGACGATGGCTCCACGATGTAGAGAACGGCTTGGCCTCTTCAGATTGTCTAAGACAGTATGAAGACCAAGCTCAGGATCGAAACCGTTGGAGCCAGATTGTTGATTCAGTAAGGGGCCAGTAATGGCCTTTAACACTGTTATTATTATTATTGCAGTTAAATAATAAAATAAAATTATTCTAATTTTATTTTTTGGATTTTATTTGAAATTTAATTCTGTTTGTTTAAAACACCAACAATTTCGATTTAAAACACAAACAATTCTGTCCAACAATATAATTTTGAAAGTTCAATATAAATTTCAACAAAATATTTGTGAACAAAATGAAAACAACAACAAAATATGTGTACGAAAATGAAGCAATCGTGCGTGACGTGTTATCAAAAACTATTTTGGTCGTATTTTCGCAATTGCGATATTGTGATTACGAGTTTTCGAAACTCGTAATACGAGAGATACATAAACGACCCCCTGAATAATAACTAATGTGCGCGTCCTTTCTTGAATCGTGATTTAGTCTGGACCTCATCAGACTGGAATTAACTTACATGTTAAACAATATATATTTTTCGCTAGCAAATAAGGACAATTTGAATTGAAAATATTTTATTTTCTCATATTTAAATTGCTTGCTTGCTAGACAATCGAATATCTGCCCCAGAATGTAGTCTTAGCAAATAATTGCAATTGTCCTTTAAAATTCAACTTACTGTTGATTTTTTAAATAAAAAATTTTCGAATATTTACAGCACAAAGCTTTAATTAAACTACCCACGACTCGCTGATTGTGTTTTCCCGTAAAGGCAAGAAGTAACGAAAACGTACTAAAGATACATGGAAAAAAAACAAGTAAAATATATAAAAAATGAAATAGAACCGAAAATACTCATTCCAATAAATCGCGTTTAAGGTACAAAATGTGTATGTATGAGACAAACCCAAAAATGAAAAACATTGTGTTTAAAAATAAAACACCCTCTTGGCTGCACCCCAAAAAAAAATTTAAATTATTAAAAGTACAAAAAAAAATATACAAATAAAAAATGAAAAAAATTTCACATAAAAGCAAAAATAAAAAATGACGAAAAAAAAATTAAAACAAAAACAAAGATATATATGTATATATATATATATATATATATATATATATATATATATATATATATATATATATATATATATATATATATATATATATATATATATATATATATATATATATATATATATATATATATATATATATATATATATATATATATATATATATATATATATATAACAACGATATATAAGGCGTTTAAACAGAAGCCTTCCGACATATTACCCCGTGTTGAATAATCTGCAACATCTTGAAAACCAAATGCATACATATTATAATTTTCAAATACCAGATTAATTTAAATTTTATAAAATTTCTCAACAAACTATTATCCTATTCAAAATTATTTGTGCACTTTAATAATTATAAAAATAATAAACTTTTTGAAGCTAATAATTTTTATTTAATTAAATAAATATTCAGCTTTACTTTCCAATCAAAAAAAAAGTTAATTAATTTACTCCAAAAAATAGTTATCAGATTTATTTTAAGTTTTTTTAATTATTTTATTAATTAAAATAAAAGAAAATGAAAGCATTTTCATTCATACTTCTAATATTTTCAATCAGTTAAAACAATTGTGGCATATATACTGTCTAATTTTACTGTTAGAAGTACGTCAGCATAAATTATAATAGCCAGGTGCAAATGCCAAAAATCAAATTATTATGCCAGAATCTCTCCAAATATATGCATAACTATATTTTGCATTCGCAATAACAATTATAACGGCAACTTAATATTAATATTTACTTTCGCAGGGTCAAGGATAGTGTGTTACTTTTTCTATTGCGACGTAACGGTTTATCGAAAATTACTAAATTTTTTAGTAATGTTTATTTAGAACTTATTAAATAATGTCATGAAATTACACATTTGTGAGGTTTATAGTTTTCAAGATTAAGGATGAAGGTATACGCCCATACATTTCCAATTACATAGGGATCAGTTCTATCAGGCCGCCATTAAAATAAACATTGATCCAAATTTTTAAAAATTGTAGAATCATTCTGCCTCTTCATTCTTGCAGCATAAAATGTTCGCCAATTTACCTACATTTAACAATCACTAAATGCCACATCATTAAGAAGCTCCATAATGGCTTAGACTAATTTTCCCTTTTATTATATGAAGTAAGCGGACAACACTTTTATACGAAATGCATTCCAATATCATAAGTGGCCTCTACGTTCCAGATTCCATCAAGCGAGAAAATTGACTCATCAGTTTATAAAATATTCTTCCAAAATCTGTTTAGTTTATTCGCCATGAGTGTTGAATTTTTTAATCTTCTGCTTTTAGAAGAATTTATTTAATTCAGGATGGTTTTTGCGTTGTAGCTGGATTGATTTTCATCGCTCTGGCAATTAGTACATCTTCTCGTGCAAATGTTGCTTGATTTGGGCTCCTTCCATCGACATTTTATATTGTTCCCTGAATGTTTCTTTTTATTTTTTACAAAATGGTATTTCTGTGGCAATCATATTTTTTAGATAATATGTCAGCCGAAATTTCATTTTTCAATCAGCGACCATTGCTGTTCCAACTTCAACATTAAATTGACCTTTTTAGGCATTTTTACTGAATAATTCAATATTATTTTATTGAATAAGTAAATAACTATAAACTAGATCAATTTTAATATCAATAAAAAATTTAAAAAACGGATATAACAATTATGAAAAATGATGATTGTTGATCGGCTCAAATAATTATGAATATTTCGTGTACACAAATAATTTTGTATAAAACTAACTTAAATATATTTTTTCCTAGAAATAAAATTTAATTTTTTTTTTAAATTGGTTTGTGTTCCGTTGCAATACAAATTTAGCTTGTGCAAATAATTTTGTATAGGATAAGATAATAATTATCGTAAATTGCAATACTATTACATATTTAATATTTAGTCAAAACTTTAAGATTTCCAAATTTTTCAAAAATAATTTTTACTTTCATACGGTTTTTGCTATTGAAAATCCTTCCACAGCTGTATATGTTTTTTATTAGATAAATATAGCTTTATCTTTCTTTTCAATAAATATCCAAATTGTTGTCTTTTAGAAGTGTACATCGACGTTTGAATTAGTTTGGGCTGAGACTTTGCAATGCTTAAAAGAAACAGTCGTCACTAAATGATTAAAAAATAGATATTGATCGAAATACCCCTATTTTTTTAAATTATGGAGTTGACGAAATCAAATACAAAAAGCTAAGTAGTAGGTATTCTCAAAACACTTAATTTTACAAAACGAACCAAAATTATTGGTTCCCATTACGTGATGAATATAAAGCTAGATCAATGATAGTTTTAGACCTAATTTGCCTTCTTCGTTTATCAATAGTACACAATACTATTTCGTCTTTTAAAAGAAGTTCATTTGAATTTTTCAGATGGAATCCTATCTTTTAACATTTAACATTCGTTTATAATAAAGAATACTAATTTAAATGTTAAATCTTTAGAGACAATATTCCACATTTTGTTTGTAATTTTCATTATAAAGAAAACATTTTTACAGATACCAATTATTAAATATGTAGGATATTATTAACAAAAGCAAACTTTTCTTCAAGTAGTTTTTGACCGATCTCAAACACAAATCCAACGTAATACAATGTTAGAGATTGTATTTCAAATGTTGTTTGCATAACAAAGCTTTAGTTTTAAAACAGACAGTCTATTACTTGAATTTTCAGGCTCTGATCGGCCTTATAACAATAATAACAAGAAAAATTGAGCAAATGAAGATATTTAATATTCTTAACTTAGATATACATATGTAAGAATTTTATCATGAATATAATAATATTAAGAATATCCCCGATAACAGTTCTAAAATTCTGCGAGTAGTTAAAAAAAATTATGCATTTGATTTGATTTTTAAGAGAATGACTAATTCATCAGAATACTAAAAAAATTATGATTACGATATTTAGGAGTAGATATTACCAGATCTATTTTACGAATAGATATTACCGAAGATATTATCTAATATTTTTCTAATTTTACAAGTCTTACGAAATGGGGTATGAATCTTTTAAATGTTTAAGTTTTAAGTATAAACATATATATTTAAACACGGGAATAGTTTTAAAAAGTTTAGTGAATTTAAGAGATTTGAAATTTTACTAGCTGGAAAAATATTTAGGAATATTTAAATTATTGCAATTATATTGGGCGTGTTGGAATGGAAAATTATGGATTTGAATGTGAAAACTATAAAATATTTAAATAAAATAATATCTATTAAAACTGCATTAATTAATTTTCTGTTTTAACTTTCTTTATTCATTTGAACAATTTCAAAAATTATTATTTAGTTTTATTAGTAGTGTTTTGGTTCAACTCTAACAAAATTAATTTAAATGTACTAGGATAGTTATATTATTTTAAGTCAAAATAATTTTGTAAAATTTTTTAATTTAATCTAATAAATTACAAAAAAAAGTCTGCTATTTTGCAAGAATATTTTTAGTATAGTTTTTAGATTATTTTTTTATGTGTACCACCTATGTGTAAATCTATCATAGAAAAGACAAAAGGTATGTAATTTTATAGATTTTGAACTATGCGATAATTAATTGAGATGAGAAAGAAAATAAATTTAATGGAAAATAAAGAATTTAATTTGAAAAAACTTGCGCATATATCATTTTATTAAATTTTAAATATTATGTAATACTGTATGTATCATAAAAATCAAAATATAATTTTGATTCCATTATATTTATTGAATGGAAAAACTAAAGTCAGACTTTAATTTTAAGTTATGGTAATATTACAGTATTTAATTACTTATTTCTAATTATTATCACAGATTATATAAGAATAAAATAATTTCAGATTTGTTAAATAAAATTGAAAATTCTAATTTTTTTGATTTTCGTAAAATTAATTAAAAACAATTGAATTTTGATATGCAATTTATATTATGCATAATTTACATTTTAAAAATTAAAAAGTAATTTGTTAAAAGTCTAATTAATAAAAGTTTAATTAATAAAAGTCTAATTAATTTATATACATATACATGAAAAAACTAATAATTAATTTCATAAAACAAAATTAACGTTGATATGTCAATCTGCAAATTAAAAGTAACTATTTCAAATACTGTACTACTACCCTTACTTAAAAAAAGTTCAAATACTTCGGTCTATTCAATTAAAATATCTGAATCAACATTATTTTTTGTCACTTTATGCTCATCATAAATATTATAATATTGCTTTTTATATTTTAAATAAATATAGTTATTATTGTTGAGTATGATAATAATATAATTTTTAATTATTAATAATTCCAAAAATATTTTAAAATTTTTTACATTTTGTACGTTATGCAGAGTGTACAAAATAAATAAACATATCATCGTAACAAGAGATTTATAATCAGTTTTCATTTCAAAATTTAAATCTAGTCATTGTACTAATTGAAATTGATCCTGTTCAATTGGTTTTTTTAACCAATTTCCCAAATCTTCACGCCGAAATGCGTTAAAAAGTTCATGTTTAGCTATCTAATAGTAAAAATGGTTAATAAGGTATATTACAAAACTATAAAATAATCAAATTGTCGCTTACTTGATATTCCTTTGCCAAATCTTTTGTTTCACCATAAATCGGTCCCAATTTACGATTTTGAATAACTGGAATTTTTTTTATGAGTTCCGTGTACCGTTGAAAGAATGCCTGTTTAGCAATCCGTGATCGATGATTGTTTACTTTGCGTCCTGTAAGCGAATTAATTATTTCCACTTCCTGCCAACGAGATACAAAAAATATTGAATTTAATTTTCCGCTCAAATTAAAATTAAAATATACAATACATGATTTCCGATGGTCCAATTAACACCAAAATTCGGTGGTTTCGTTTGATTTCGGGTTTCTGATGATGTGACCAAAGCAAACTTTGGTTGATTTAAACGATATGGTGGTGGAAGACCTTGGATAGAATTTTCAATTCGACCACAAACTGCACGATACAAATGGGCAGGATGTAATAAACTGCCTAACACAATGGAATGTAAGTATATTGGTTGAATTATATTTGATAATAATGCGCCTTGTAGACCTAGCACATTCCACCGACATATTTTATCCGAACATGACATAGTTAGTAATCGTTGTCCTTGTAAGACACCGTCCCATGTTTGAATACCATCACTACTCTTCACAGGAATGGTACCTTCGCCCGATTCTATTTTCGTTCGTAATTGTCCTCGAGCCTTACGATTTGGATGCTTATCAATTCCTGCATTTGCGTCCTCTTCATGTGGACTAAAAATACGCGCATCACCACATGGAGCCGTATTTATGTATAAATGAAAATTGACCCCTTCTTTAATTCGGTACAATTGACCTGGATTATTTGGTTTTACAAATATAGAACTTTGGGCGTGATCTGAAAATGTAATTTAAAATTATTTAACTCCCAAATTAATAATTAAATTAACATTTTTTATACAGATTTAAATTAGTGTATACATTTTTAAACCATTTCTATTCGCCAATTTATATTAAGTGTAGAACTAGTGCTTAAACTTAAAATTGGACCGGTGGTCAAATATAACAAAATGGTAAAGTGCAATAATAACAAAATACATTTGAGATACGTATACACAACAATTAAAGTTAATAATACGTTATGTATGTATTTTGTAAATTAGATAACAAATAATTAATTGGAAATTTCTTACGTGTGTTACAATGCATTTCAAGCTGAGAATAAAAGAAATCCATTAAACATCTGCGCGATATAATTTCAGCATGTGAATCATTCACTACACCGCCTGATACACTCATGTGTTCGCCATTAACACATTTCGTGCCAGTAGTCACAGATATTACTTCAGCATTGTTTAAACCTGATCCCCGGGTCATTACAATGCCAGCTAATACTTTACGTCGCGAATAGTTTTCATTTCCAACCATAATTTCACAGAATTTCTCTGCAATCAATCTATATTGAATATAAAATAAAAATGTCAGTAGTTTTACCCCCCAATACGTTTATGTTGCACACTTACTTTCCAATTTGATCGGCCAATATCTGAGATAATTCAAATGTAGCATTTTTATTGCACTCGATAAGTGATGATGTATTTTGAGCTTGTAGCTGTTGCATTGGGCTATACGAAATATTGCATAAAGATGCAAGAGCGGCTTTAGCAGCTGCATTTTTTGCTTTCTTTTTAGATGGACCAGTTCCCTCAAATTTAGTTCCATTTACATTGGAAATCATTTTAAATCGCGAATGTTGTAGCCCGTCAGATGCTGAACATTCAAATTGTACATCATTAAAAAGTTCGTATAATAACATTACTGGTCCTTTATCAGGGACTTGTTTTTGTCCACCATTACTTGAGATACTTTTAGAAATTTCTTTAAAGATAGGGTAAAATAGACGATACAAATATTTTTAAATCTTTAAAGAAACTTCATAGTTTTTTTCATATTTAATATCAACAACATCGATAATTATAACCAAAACAAATTAAATTATAAGTACAAATCTGGCTAAAATAAAAGGGTATGAACTAAAATTTCAGATAATGAATAAAATCTACTGGAATATTATAATATTTATATAGTAATAGTAATCAAAAATAATTAAATTGAATATTTTAATACATGCTGAATATAAAAAATTGAATCTGAAATTTCACCCAGATATTGTTTATAATTTAGATAAAATTGGCCCAAACAAAATAATAATTAAGCGTTTTGATTTAAAAAAAAAGAAAAAGAAAAGTGCAATGTACGATATGATGACAATAATAAATACAACTATTGTATTGACAATTTTGCATTAAGTGAATTAACACACATTGTAATTAATTTGTACTTACATAACGTTTTTAAAAATGTCTTATATTTAATAATAAAAATAAAATTATAAAATAGAAAACATAAAAACGAAATACTTGCTTTCAAAACGTGAAACCCATGCTTTACTATTACTATTATTTAATTCATTATCAAAATTGACTGTTTCTAAACTAAGTTGTATCGATGATATTAAATCAGCTTGTTGCTGTTCTAAAATACCATTCTCCAAATGTTCATCGCTTGTAAAATCTACGTTTCCAGGTGTTTTAACAGGTAAAATAGCGGCACCATCTTTAAATTGAATAAAACTTCTTAAGGCCGATGCGGCAGCTTCCATTCGAGCAATTTTTTTACTTCGCCCTTGTCCGGTATATGCTTGTCCATCAATCTAAATAAAATAATATTTTTTAAGTATTTTATATTTTAAATTAAATATTCTATTTATTTTCTATATTAAATAGATTATTATATTTTTTTCTACATTAAAATATACCTCAATTTGAACAGTAAATAGTGGTGCATGTACTGGACCAGTTTGTGACACAAGATCATAGACAACCCCATTACGCAACTCATTTAACATTGCTACAGGATTTTTGGGTTGTGCTTCTTTCGTATTTCCATTCTTTAATTTCTTCTTAGGGGCTGCGAAATAGTAATAGGTCAATAATTTGGGGTCTTAAAAACAAAACTAATACATATATTATTGTAGGAAGAATTATTATGAATACAACAAAGTAATTAAAAGATCTTCAAAAAAATTACCGAAAAAATATTTTTAATTTAATATAAAGTAGTTTGTCAATATGTGATTCTTAAATTCGATATAACCAGGATCAATTCAAATCTATGTTTCATACCGCCATAAAATATTGGCACGTAAAAAATTTTGATTTACTTAAAATATTCCTTTGGTTCACATCTATTTTCTTATTGAACAAAATTATTTGAGTTATATATACATATATGCCATTTTCATTTTTCTTTGCTGAAAAATAAAATACGTGCCAATATTTTATGCCGGTATGAGACATACATTTGATTTGATCCTGGTTATATCGATCCTATTTAAGAATCTCTAAACGGGAAAGTTTATTTTAATTTGGCTCGTAAGTATTGAGCATAATCCTGTTTTGGAATTATACTTATTTAATTAGCACGAATTCCTTACTTAGTTTAGAAATTCGATTCTCGACATATAAATTCTTGATGGAAAATTGATATCAATGTACTAAAATTTAATTACATCGAGCTGATGATAATACTGATGCAATAGTAGTTTTGCTTGGTGGATTAAATTGATATATAGTTCTAATCAGAGGCTAACAACAATTTTAGTTGTATTGAATTTTCACAATGTTTGCCAGATATTTATGATAATTTCACAAAATCATTCTGTAGCGAAATTCTTTTAGATTTATAAACGGTACTTACGAGATTTGAAATGACTGCCGGATCGCTTTAATCCCTTGCTAGATTTTTTCCCGCCATCCTGCTCATTAATTTTAACGTCTTTTGTCTTCTGTGAATAAAACAGCATAAACAAGTATAAGCAAATTTAAATATATTAATGTAATTATAAAAAAATATATGTATAAAGCCATTTCCAAACAATCGGAAAAATCAATGAAGAATACATAACCCCTAATTTATGGATTTAACAAGAAGAAAAGGCATAAAGCACACTTACTTTTTCGGTTGGGTTTAAAGCCATTTTAACGTATTAGGAATATTAATAGATGAAACTTTACAACACAAATATAATAATATTTAATTAATCTTTAGTTTTATTGAATTTTATTAATTAAACAACACACTAATACGAATATTTTTTGATAATCGTTTTCGGGCTGTCAAAATATAGCCCAAAGTGAGGGGTAAACTTTTCGACTACAAATAACTTTTCGACTACAAATAAATTTCAATTAGTACGTATATACTAGGAATCGAATCTCTTTAATAAAGCCAAACCAACTCAAATGAGTTGTGCGTCAAATTGTTCAACGAGAAATTATAAACTTTTTCTCAACTATTGTAAGAACTAAACTTATTTTGTTACAAAATGACTTTTGCCGATTGTCAGATCGCTTGACAAATAACATAAATTTTAATTGACTTTTTCTAAATATCACAAAAATGTTGTGACAGTCACAATAATTTGATGATGATTTTTGGTAGTTATTTTGAGATTCTTTATTTTGATATTGACGTTTTACACCGCATGCATTATTGTAGTTGTTTATAAAATTCATAATAAAATAATAACATTACTTATGCTCATGCACATTAAAAAGTGTTATACTTTTGTGCTTAATTTATAAGATATTCTAGAAATAACATCAGAAAATTTCTGAAAATATCAAGATTCCAATTTTATTTTGTATTGAGACTGTAGGATTCAGGATTTATTTGAAATAAGTCGACTTATTTGACTAATTTGATAGGGCGGAGTGAAAAACGTCATTTGACTGTCTAATTCCAACTGAGATTTATTTCAACATATAACCTCTCATTTGATTAATTGACAGTTCACAATTTTAAATGTTCATCGTTAGTTTAGTTTTTGTGTTTTGGGGAATTTTAAAATAATTATTAAAATGAACACGCCCCTTTTTCTCTCTTTGAGTTGAAATATATTTAACTTTGAGCAAAAAACTCGCAGACGACCAACTTAATCACACAAAAATTCTCTCAGAGAGAGATCGGCTATGATTTCCTAGCAAATATTTCCTAACTCGTGTACAAGCCTTTAGCTAAAAGCGAGAAAAAACGATTTTGCACAGAGCGAGTAGCCGGTTGTTCTCGCTTTTTTTTCGACCATGGCGAGTCGTTTTATGAGGTTATGTTGTATGGTATACGTCCAAAATTCATTATTTCATTTGAATTTTTGTACTGTGTTATTTATCGAAAAAAAAAATTATGACAAGTACAACATTATGACAAATACAATACAATTACAACAAATTGTAATTAATATCAACTACATATTATTGTATAATTATATAATTTATTAAATTTTATTTTTATATATATGTATATATATATATATATATATATATATATATATATATATATATATATATATATATATATATATATATATATATATATATATATATATATATATATATATATGTATATATATATATATATATATATAATATATACATATACAAATATTCTTATATATATTATATTAGTATATAAATTATTTGTAATTTTTTTTTTAAGAAAATGGAAAGAATTTCCAGTCAACTTTATGCATTTTTTATACTACATATTTTGAAAACCAATGCACTTCACATGGAATTTTGACAGATAATAAAAAGTTGCCCAAATTTTTCGCCTTTTACTTTTGTCGTTTTGTGCAAAATCACAAAAAAACTGTCTGACAAAACTAAAAGGCGAGATATAGAGAAAAAACTCGCTCCTCGCTTTTTGTGCAAAATCGCACTACGGATTTAAATTTCTAGGATTTGAATGCGATCTTGTGAACGCGGCCTTATAGAGTATCAATTCACTTCAGTAGCTCAATTTTGTGAACGTAATTCTAATTCGATCAATCGAATGAAATCCTATTTAAGTGTACAACCCTATGTTATCAATTTTTTTTAGAAATGTCAAGCTGACTTCAAACGTGTATGTGTATATAGTGGCAATAATTGTTTCGAAGTAATTTTTCTTTCTTGATTGATTTAATGAATAAAATTGTTCTAAAACAGTAAAATGAATTGCCAATCACCAAATATTCCACTCGAAGAAGTCAGTAAATTGATCCACGATATTAAAATAGGGTAAACATTAATTCAAATGTATGTGCACATAATAATTCCTAGTTCGATTTCATTTTAGAAAGCTGGAAGGTTCATTGAAAATTGCTAGGCATACAGTTAATATATTTCTGAAAATAATCGAAAAACATGATTGGAAAACAGCAGCGTAAGTGAAACATAAAATTATCTTGATCCTTTTCTATAAACTTTTAAATTTGTAGAGATCTAATGAACCTAATTAGAAGGCAAGGAAAAGTACTTGTTTCGGCTATGCCTCAAGAAGCAATTACCGCAAATATAGTTAGACGAATTTTAAAAATTATCAGAGAAGCTTATGATACGATTCTAGCTGAGAATATTAAAGAAAATTTAAATAATTCATCTGATTCGGTTAGTACATATTTTTCTCGTTTCAGTAGCCGTCCGTAATCTGATTAAATTTGTTTACAGAACTATACCATCTCAGAAGATGCGGCTTCGTTGCACAAACTTGTAACGCAAAATAGTGAAACTGATGGGATTCGTGTTTATACAAAACCGTTGGAGCGTTTACGAGAAGAAATTCTGGCTCATGTGGAACAGGATTCCGAACAAGAGCTGGAATCCGGAATTGATGATTTATTTGGCAAAGCTGATGAACATATTCATTCATCTGAGTTAATTTTAACTTTGGGTCATTCAAGGAGTGTAGAAAACTTTCTTAAGTCTGCAGCAAAAACTAGAAAATTTGAAGTTGTCGTAGCGGAATGTGCTCCAGAATGCCGTGGACACTCGTTGGCTCAAAGCCTAGCAAAATCTAAAATTGAAACAACGATAATCCCGGATTCTGCTATATTTGCTATGATGTCCCGGGTTAATAAAGTTATCATTGGTACACACAGTGTTTTGGCAAATGGAGGATTACGTGCAGCTTGCGGAGCTTACACAATTGCTCTGGCGGCTAAACATTTTTCGGTTCCAGTTATCGTTTTGATCCCCGTCATGTATAAATTATCTCCAGTCTATCTATGTAGTTATGAACAGGATGCATTCAATTTAGTTGGCTGTACAGAAGGTGTCATTCCTTACAATTCATCGGCGGCACGTTATGCAAAAGCTTATAGACCAATATTTGATTACGTTCCACCAGAATTAGTTACGTTATTTATATCAAACTCGGGAGGAAATGCTCCTTCATACATATATAGAATGCTGAGTGAGTTGTATCATCCAGATGATTATGAATTATAAACTTTATTAAAATTATTTGTATTTATAACAGAATTTAATTTTTCTTTTCAATAAAAATATTAATAAATTGACATAAACTTTAGTTTAAATACGGTAGAATGAAGGAAAAGCTACAGTTAAAATCTGTTAAGCTTTGTGATTTTAAACTGTGGCCGATAATTATTTTTACTTGTATGTGCTGGGTTAGTCGAGAACCGAACCATTTAAACCGTAAACTTTTTCCAAAGATACACTGTAGCTCAAAATGTGAAAAACTTAAAATTTGAACTAAAAGATAAATTATAAATTGATAAATTATAATAACAAATAATTAGCTTTTTGGGAAGTACAAATAATATTATTAAGATCTGTATTATGTACTTCATTTCCATTTTCCATTACATTCCATTACATGATTTTCAAAATCTTATATTCTTTAGTTTTTAAGTTTATATTTTAAATTGATAAGGTAAATCTATAACATACATCAACCAACAGATAAGAATATTGATAATTTAATTTGTAAAATACGTCTTTAATGAGGTATTGACGTAAATTGGAAAATATTTTTGTCTAGTTTAATCTGCGTTATTGAGCAGTGAACGTACGGATGGTAAAGTTTATTAAATTAGTAGTACTCATCTAAAATGTCAAATCGAGATTCTCTACCGTTGAATGGAAATGATTGTCCAGCAAAATCGTGTATTATTTCAGCTAAACATTATGATTGCTTAATAAGTGAATTAAAATGCCCTGGATGTGCAAAACCATTGAAAATACCAATTAAATTTTGTCAAACTGGGCACAGTGTTTGCAATTATTGTACAAAAAATCTATCAGCTTGTCCTATATGCTCTGTAAGTTTAAAAAACTATTTCCGGTTAAATTTTGTAATTTGTAATTTGTTAAATTTTTCTAGAGGGGAATTACAGACATGAGGTCACTAACATTAGAAGCGTTAGTAGCTAAAGCCCATTTTACTTGCTCAAACTCCAAACATGGTTGCACAGTTCGTATGCCATTAGATTTAATGCAATGGCACAAGAAGAGATGCTTGTATAACGTAAATTCGATAAATTAATATGGTATTAATTAATATTATTAATAATATTTTTAAAACTAGATTGGTGATTGTTTTATGGGCAAAGTATGGGGTGGATGCGATTGGAGCGGTTGTGAAATAAATTGGATCCAACATTGTGATGATAATCACAGCGATAATATTTTCAACAAAGCCGAAATAACCTTGCACACAGCTTACGATCGTTTTAAAAATACGGAAGAGCCAGTAATTGGATTTTTTATTTTGAAAATCTTTAATGAAATATTTAATTTATATCAAGTTTATGATAAGAAACATATGATGATGTTGTGGACTTTGATTTGCACCTCAAAGAAGACCAACATGAATAAACGATTCTTTTATGAGATTGAACTGTTTTCGCCCGTCGATACTTCACGATTAACGTTGCAACGAAATTTTTGCCATGCAGAAAATGATGAGGATGTCTTAAATGACGGGCGATGCATTAGTTTCATTCTATCTGATTTAATGAAATATGTGGATTCGGATAAGGTCATTAACCCAGATTAAGGAACAATATTAATGTGAAAATAAATAACTGATTTTCTTTTCATTTTAGGCACTGCACTATCGATTTAGAATAAAAGAAATTCCCAAATTAGAACTATCTCCGGCCAATACTAACGTACAGTTAAGAAATAAACAGTCCGAAAATTTAAATCGGCAAAACGTATCCCACTCAGTTGATGAAAAGCATCTAATTAAATTTCCTCATGCAAATACACCGCAGCCGATTACACCTAATTTGTACAGCAAATCTGTAGGCGAAGATGATCCATTCAACTTTTCGCAAGTATGAAGTGTAAATATTCTTGTAGTTAATAGTACTAAAAATATTAATAGTATATTTTAACTGTAGATTTCAGACATTGGCAAATTTGATCAGAACGCGGTTAATGAAAAACGAAAAATGTTTCAACAAAGCATGATGAAAAAAAATTATAATTTATCAATGGATGAAAATGATTCAATTGATAAAGAAATAGCAGAGAATATTGATTTAAAGAAAGTAATGATAAAGGAATTTACAATCGATAAGAATTCTAATGAAATTGTTGTTAAATCGCCAAATGCAGTGCCAAAGCCTCCTCGAAAACTGTCAATAAATGGACCACAGCCAATTAACGATGAAAGTGTTTTAAGCTGTTCTGCAGAAGACCCACAAAAAATATCACTAGCATCAACAGAAAATAAATAAAAATTGTAATTAACAGTTAAATAAAAATTCATATTTTTCAAAAAATAAAATTAGGTACCAAAACAAAGTAGCTGGTAATAACAAAATTATTTGAGTTATATATACATATATGCCATTTTCATTTTTCTTTGCTGAAAAATAAAATACGTGCCAATATTTTATACCGGTATGAGACATACATTTGATTTGATCCTGGTTATATCGATCCTATTTAAGAATCTCTAAACGGGAAAGTTTATTTTAATTTGGCTCGTAAGTATGATGTATCTTTAAATTACTTATTTAATTAGCACGAATTCCTTACTTAGTTTAGAAATTCGATTCTCGACATATAAATTCTTGATGGAAAATTGATATCAATGTACTAAAATTTAATTACATCTTTAATTACAACTTTATGTCTACAATCCGCTGACTACTATAATTTGATGGGTGAAATACTTTCCATGTAATTGTTGGAAATGAGGGGGTCGATTATGTAAGCATTACGAGTTACGAGTTTTTTTTCGAAATTACGACCAAACGCGATTATGTAAGACATTTCGAGTTCTCGTAATTGCGACATGTTGTTGTTGTTTTACTCGTACAAGTTTTTGAGTACGACAAGCAACTCGTAATGGTTGAAATGATTGTTTTTAAGGAAAATTTGTCAAAATAACTGTTGAAATAATGTTTTTAGACATTTAGTAGTAATTCAATAGTCGAACATATGATTTTTTATTAATAAATTACTATTAAATTTGAATTTAATAGTGTGATTTATTGCTATGTTCATTCCATTTTGAAAAGTGCAACAACCATAGTAGTGTGGTGATTTTGCGAAGAACGATTTAATTGTCAAAAATCGTTTAAGTGTTGTTGAAGAAGTGATTACAATTTTTTTAATAAAAATAATAAAAATTTCCAATCTATTACATAAAATGAAAATATATGTGTTTATACTAATCATAATTTAATACTTTATTTTGTATTTTAAATATAAATAAATAATTAATATAATTTTTATTTTGTGTTCAAAAACTATTATTTAGGGCCAACCGAACAAATGATGGCAGACCATCCCGATTTTGCCAAGGATGAATGAATTCAACAACAGGATCCATTACAATGTTTTCCTTTAAATAGAATTATGATATGTCAAATTAGCTTGGTTATAATATTAAAACACCAAAAGATTACTTACTTTCAAATAAAGTTTTAAAGACACAAAATAATTTTATTTTTATTTATTTTATTTTAATTTAATTTTTTTTTGTTTAAAACAAATAATTTTGATTAAAACACAAACAATTTTCAAGCGCTCCAATTTTATTTTGACATAACCACAAAATATTTGTAAACAATATAAAAACCAAAACAAAATATGTGTCCGAAAATGAGCATATCGGGCAACTCCTTTTTTTCGAAAAAATTGTATCTCGTACTTGCTTACAATCGCGCTATGTCGCAATTACGACTTCATGGATTACGAGTTGTCGTAACTCGTAACTCGTAATACGAGAGATACATAATCGACCCCGAGAACTCATCATGTGGCAACACATTACAATATCGATTTAATAACGAAACCGCTGATATAACTTCTAACTTGGCGCCACTCCTTGAAAAAAAAGGTTTAATATCATGTTGAAATAGTTCACTTTCAACATCTTCCTTCAATGGTATCTGACGGTGTATTGTTTTTCCAATTAAATACTAAAAAAATATATATATATATATATATTTAAATAATTATATAAGTCTTAATCAATAATTAATTACCTTTTTCAATTCTTCATCAATCTCCTTGTACGTGCGTAATTTATCCAAATATTTAGCATCCTCATTCTTTGGAATCATAAGCACATATTCACTATCACAACGAGCCCGACCTTTCGATTGAATGTACGAACGAAACGTTAATGGGAAGTCAAATGAGATTACCAAATTGCATGTTTGTAAATCAATTCCTTCTTCTTGTACACTGGTGGCAACGAGACAATTTATTTCATTTTTTCGAAACCGTTCCATAGCACGGCGCGACCATTTTGTTTCCAATATCCCTTCTATCGATTCGGGGATTTTATTTTGATTTCCAACCATAAAATCAGATCGTAATTTAAATAGTGGATTCTCCAGGGCATACAATTTTAATATGTGATACAAACATTTAGCTGAATGTCGTTTATGTGTAAATATTAAACATTTCATTTCATCGTCGTAATTTTTTTGTATATATTCCTCGTATTAAGTTTTTATGTGACGTTGACTGAGCTTCCCGCCGCTTTAATTCTAGTTCGACTATAACCCCAAGTATAGCAATGAATCCACCAAATATTCCAAGTTCGTCCATTTGTATTAGAAAATCGGATATCAAATTTTTCATTTTTTTGATTGGATTACCACGTCGATCTTTTCCGCTCGTTGTTTGGTCTACCAATATGTGTGCAGATCTTAATTCAACCTGCCATTCATCTATTAAACTCGTGTACTTTTGAGTTATTAATTTTATTTTATCGCAAAAAGCCGAGTTTGAAGCAGGTTGATATATAATGACCTCTTCAACAGCTTTTGTTGAATAACATATCACATCTTCTAGATTATCTTGTGAATTGACAGTTCTCACAACGGCATTAAATGTATTCTCGAGCGCTTCAATGAGCGGTACAATATTTTCTTTTGATGTTGTGCTACCAATTAACATGCCAGTTAGACCAATGACACGGGGTTGTTGATTTAATGGAACGTTTTCAAATTGCGACATCAATTGGTGCATTGGGTGATCCCCCATTGCATGGTGACACTCATCAAACACCATCAAATTAAAATCGCTGATTTTAATAAACCCTGCTCGAACGACATCGACTATAATTTGGGTTGTTGAAACAATTATCTATAATATAGATCGATATTTAGAAATTTTATTAATAAATTAATATTAAAAACAGCCTCGCACATACCTGATTTTTTTCAAATTCTTCACGCCATTTTTCTCGCTTCCATTTATCTACATTCAGATCCCCGCTGTATGACCCTACCGTATACGGTAATAATTTTTCAATATATTTTGTTTGTTGTGCAACTAATACTACCGTATTCACAAGAAAAACTGTTCTTTTGCCACCTTCATATAATGGACTTTTAAAACAAAAATAAAAATACAAAATAAAATTGGGGGAATCACCAAATTATATATAATATAAAATTTTACTCACAGCTCCAAATGTTTAGCAAAATGTTGCATAGCTAATATCGAAATATACGTTTTTCCAGATCCTGTTGGCAAATATACTATTGTATTTTGCTTTATAATGTACTGGAGCATTTCATATTGATAACCTCGGGGTTTGTATTTGGCATTTTCGCATTGAAGCTCTTCTATATCGCCACAAAAATCCTATGAACAAACAATTTTTATCCAGCCTTTAACTAAATCACAGTATTTTTTTGCTTACCGTATCATCTAAAACACGCTCCACCTCCATTATTTAATAATTAATTATATTTTTTAAACAAACTAGTTTTTCTTTCACACTTCAATCCACGATATAAACTAAACGCCAAATGTCGACTCATCGACTGCTGAAAATGATCAATTGTTTTAGTTCAAATGGTTGGTTGGAATGGATTGAAAATTAAAATTAAATACATACAATTTATTATACATGCAAATGTACACACAAAATAAAATTGTACACACAAAATAAAAATGTACACACAAAATAAAGCTTCCGTCGAAGATTTTCCACAAAATCATGAGGGCGGAAATCAAATTATTAATTTACACGTTCTATCCATGTGTAAAAAATTTGACTTCCGTCCGCTCATTAAATCAAATTTTTGGTATCGTTTTGTACACAAAATAAAATAAAACTAATATTATATGCAATTTACATCAACTCACCATCTTGCTGGACGTCGTCCCATTTTAGACTGAAATTATCCCAAATAAAAAATGGCTGCTGCTGAACTGGAGATTCTTCTTCCCAATCATCCATCTTGTATCGGCGTCTAATTTCTTTCTGATCAAAATTAGTTTTACGACGTGAAATATTGTTTTATACTCTTTATAAATTAAAAAGCACTAATCAATTAATCGAAATTAATTATAAACTCGTGTTATTCGCTAAATTATAAGCTTTTCTCGAAACAAAACTGTTCTTTACACTTGAATTATATTAAAAGACAACTGCTTTTAGCAAAATGAAAATTACGAATGGCAAAAAGATTCGTTTATTTTCATATTTATATTACATGGCGTGATATTTTATTAACCAATCACCTATCGCCACATCATATATTATTTTCAAAAAATATCAAGACCTACTATATGTGATATTTTATTAACCAATCATCTATCGCCACATCATATATTATTTTCAAAAAATATCAAGACCTACTATATGTGATATTTGATTAACCAATCATCTTTCGCCGCATCATTTATTAAATTGACGCAACTGACGCACACATAAAAAATTTAAAATCGCTTTCTATATAAAAGGAGAAGTTTTTCGTAAGTTATGCAGTATGCACAGTAAGATTTTAAATTTGAATAGATTAACAATTAATTTATTTATTTGAATAAATTAGTGATGTATAAATTAGTTATAAATGTTATAAAAAATATACATACCATATTATATATAAATTATTTTGATGTTGGACGATATTGTTAAAAACGTTATTTTAATGTTATAAGTGTTATAAAAAATATACCATATATAAATTAGTGATGTTGGACGATATTGTTAAAAACGTTATTTTAGTGTTATAATAAGTGTTATAAAAAATATACCATATATAAATTAGTGATGTTGGACGATATTGTTAAAAACGTTATTATAAGTGTTATAAAAAATATACCATATATAAATTATAGTGATGTTGGACGATATTGTTAAAAACGTTATTTTAGTGTTATAATAAGTGTTATAAAAAATATACCATATATAAATTAGTGATGTTGTACGATATTGTTAAAAACGTTATTTTAGTTTTATAAGTGTTATAAAAAACATATTTGAAAAATGCCGAAACGTAAGGTCGAAGGAGAAGAAAATGTTAATAAATTAATAGTTAATGTATGTAATAGTTAATGGCCTAAACACGAAATGTAATAACATTAAAATTTTTAACAAATTACAAGAGGATGTTGAGGAAATGTCATCACTCTTTGTTGAAACTTCCCGCTATATACATTTCTATTTATATAAACAATGGGACAGTGATAATTTTGATAAAATTAAATTTTTAGATTTGTATTACCATCTATTGATTGGGTCTAAAGTTAAATACGAAATTGATAGTGAATACAGAGATATAAGAAATAAATACAATATTCGGTCATATGATAAATCATATAAATCAAATTTATTTGTGTCCCATGCAAACCACTATGAAACTATTTTTCATAATAATATATGGATGCATGGGTACAATAGAATACGAAAATTTTTAAAATTTTTTAAAATAAATTCATATGATACTTTAGATTTTTTGTTTAATGAAAAAAGTAAAAAAATTCCTGATTCAGTTTTATTAAAAAAATTAGAAGAAAAATTACAATGGGATGGCACAAAATTTAGCGATATAACAAATAAATTAAAATACCATAAATATTTAAAAAAAATTTATAATCTTCAACGTTTTAATGAAGAAAATAAAATTAAAAATTTCACATTAGTGCCAATATTAAAATTTGGAAGACATCATGTTCGATACGATTCATTGGCGTTTTATCATTTATTATGTTCTCAAAATTTATTTAAAGGAATTTGGAAAACATTTGATCGTGATGTGGAATGGCGAAAATATTTTTCATTTCCAGAAACAAAATTTAAAAAATTCGATTACTCGATAATGACGGATGGAGTTGCAGGTTCATTTTCGATGGCCAAAATTCAATTAAAAGAAGTAAAAATTAAATCAAAAAAATCAAAATTAAACAATGAAGATGACGTATTTCAAGGAAATTTATCAAAAATTCGGAACAATATTGAGAATTATGATGTTAAAATTGGTCTAGATCCGGGGATGAAGTTAATCTTTGGTGGAATACGAAATGATTTACCAATTAAATTTAAAAGTTCGAAATTTAGACATACGAGTAGTTTCCACCAAAGATTAAAAAAATTAAAAAATTGGACACCATCAACATCATCAGAACAAATTTCGCCAATGGAAAAAAATTTTAGGAAATACACGGATCATCAATTATCAAAATTCAAAATTTGTCAAAAAGAAAACGTCCAACGAAAAGTGGCAAGATTAAAATTCAAAAAATTTATATGTGTTGAAAAAGCGAGTTATGCCATTGCAAAAGAAATTATTGGACCAGTTAAGAAAAAAGCACTTTTGGTAATAGGATCTACAAAAATTTCATCAAATTCACCAATGAAAGGTTATGTTCGGACGCCCCAACCAAAAATTTTACGTTATTTAAAGAAATTTGCAGATGTCTTAGAAGTAAATGAATTCAGGACAACAAAATTATGTGCTGGCTGTCACGAGGAGCATTTCACATCGAAATCTCCACATAGATATCAATTTTGCAAAAAATGTAATATCACGTGGAATCGAGATGTGAATGCCGGCAAAAATATTTTATATTTAGGCATATGTCTTATAAATAATATAGAAAAACATGAAAATTTCAAAAATACCAAAGTTAAAATTCTTAATACTTTGGTTTGATTTTTTATTATTAATAATAAAAAATTTAATTAGTTAATTAAGCAAAGTTTCAATCGAAATTTTTCATTCAATTAATCTAATTAGGTACCTCATCTAAAAAAACTTTGTTCATTTTGACATTTCATATTAATCGAATGGCTTTCTTTTAAATGATTTGAGCGACGGTTTTAACTATTCATAATTTATAAAATTTTAAAATGTAAAATTAAAGAATTATATTCTCGTGATGAATTCGTGAGGATGAAGAGGAATCACCGCTACAGCCATATAAATCGCTTCGAGATACAAACAATATTTTCGAGCTTCGTGACAAGTAAGTTTTAGAATTATTTATTTTTCAAGTTATTTTAAATTTTCATAATCAAATTTTAGGTTTATGTAATTATTTAGGTTAGTCGAAGGTTGCGGTTAAAAAACTTGTGGCAGAAATAAATCAAGATTTATCAAGAGCCGGTGCAAAATCATACCCTAATGTGCTGGAATTACCAGCTACTTTGAGTTTCTGCTTCCCAAGGAAGCTATCAGCAAAGAGTTTGGTCAGTTACCTCGCAGTATGGATGACCGTTGCATGACTTGCTGGTTTGGAGCCTAACGCGTTATCGTCAATTCTTACAGCAGAATCAAATTAACGATAAGGCTGCTCGGTAAATAATAAATTTTCAATCATTTCGATAAAATTATTTTTCCTTTAATATATTTTTCATTTTTAGTTGACTCTAGTTATCCGCTGGAGTGTTGGCTGTTAACTCCGTTCAGATCTACTAGCGAATGCAACCGGGAAGAACACTTCAACACGATGCATTCGAAAACTGCGAATGTTATTTGTATTCCAAACATGTGATGTTATGTTTTTTGTATTCCAAACATGTGATGCGTCTGCTAAAATATACTAATCGGACATTATTCTAATTATTTTTTGTGCCTTCAGGAACGGTTTTCATTTAGCTCGCCTAATGAAAATATATAATATATTATGTACATTTACATACGACATCGACCATATAGTAATAATTATATTTCAGATTTATTAATTATTTGGCTAAAACTGAAAATCACAAATGCGATTCTGCAAATACAACGATTAGTGGCGAAAAGTTTATAATTTTAAATTGTTGCCAGTTTGTCCGAACCGGTAAAATTGAGCAACATTTTACTCAAACTACATTCTGCTGCAACTTCCACGTAAACGCGGTACATTGTGTTTGTAACCAGTTTATGTATTTATTTTCTATATATGTACATGGAAATTTGTTTGTATGAGTAATTGACACTATGCACGTAGTGAATTTATATTTTTGTAAATACATGTACCATTTTGAAGTAAAAATAAAAGTTGTATCCACATTGAAGAAAGTAATACGCAATTTATTGAGAAATATTTTGTAAGATAAAATCCAATTTATTTTTGTTTTTGAAAATTAAGTAAAATATTCAATTATTTAGATAAACTGAAAAAAGCATTTAATATAAAAATATATAATATAGTATATAACTTGTAGTGTTTTCATTTAAACCACACCGGTTTAGTCTGATTTACTATATTTTGATAGAACGCATTTATAGCAATGGAGGTTGAAAATATTCCCGATGCGTTGATCAATGATGACCACTTGGATATAGATGAAATACCGGCCATAGATGATAGTGTTATTAAAAAACCATTAGATTTAACTGGTGATGTATCGAAACGAAAGGGAAAGCGTTTAACTAAACATGGAAGCCGTGAAAAAGAAATATCTGGAGTTGCATCGCCGAATTTTGTGGCCCCTCATCGTAGATGGAAAAATAGTCGACGATCACGTAACGGGTATGGACGCGGTTTACCCAAGAAAGGAGGTGCTGGTGGAAAAGGAGTTTGGGGATTTCCTGGTTCGGAATTATTAGAAGAAGAGTACGAAGATCAAAATGATCCTAATTATGAGGAAATTAACGATAAGAATGTTGAATTGAAAGAGGTTATTCCAGAAATTACAGCAGAGGAATTTATTAAACGAACTGAACCAATAATATTGGAATATTTCCAACATGGCGACACCAGTGAGGTAGCGCATAGCATAGATGAATATTTAACGGGAGCAATGCGGCCAATGGTAACATATGTTGCGGTTGAAGTGGCCATGGATCATAAGCATTCGCAATGTGAAATGGCATCAGTTTTAATTTCGGATTTATATGGACGTATCATTACTGGCCGAGATATTGCTAAAGGATTTGACATGCTGTTAACTAATCTACCTGATTTAATATTGGATATACCAGAAGCGGTTACCTTGCTTGGTAATTTCATTGCTAGGGCAGTGGCTGACGATTGTATTCCACCCAAGTATGTAACGCATCCCGAAGTTGAAATATCCAATGAACATATAGAAGCTGCATTGAAGCGGTCTGATACGTTATTGAATATGAAACGTGGTTGGGCCGTTTTAGATAATGTTTGGGGAATGGGTGGTCCCTTGCGACCAGTTAAATCAATTACCAAGCAAATGTCTCTATTATTACAAGAATATCTATCATCACGGGATATTCCAGAAGCTCATCGTTGTTTACAAGCTTTAGAGGTTCCTCATTTCCACCACGAATTGGTTTATGAAGTAATATGTAATCTGTGTTTCATAAAGGTCAGAAATATTAAAATAATTTTATTTTGTATTGGTAGGCGATAGTTATCACATTGGAATCTCTGAAGCAAAACACCGGTGAGGCATTGTGTGAACTTCTTAAGTCGTTGGATGAAGCGTGTATTGTTTCGCCGGCCATGATGGAACAAGTGAGTTAATCTACTATTATTGAAATTTCTTGAAAAATGAAATTTGAATTCTTTTAGGGATTTCAACGAGTATATGACGACATGCCTGATATTGTATTGGATGTCCCGCTAGCTTATATATTTTTAGACCGTTTTGTTGAACGTTGTACTCGGGGTGGATTTTTGACTGATAAAATTATCAAAAACATGCCGTCAAGGTACATTATCTCTAATCTATAATCTAAAGTAAATTGATTAATTTCGTGTATATAATTTTTGTTTTTGCAGAGGACGCAAACGTTTTGTATCGGAAGGTGACGGTGGCCATATCAAACCACCATCGCAATACTGTAATTTCAGAGACTAAAATCCTAATGTGTTAAAACATAACTTGATAAATGAAATATCTTTACGTTTTTTTATATTTTCAATACTGGATTTTGCAAATAATTCTCTTTTCAAAAAACTTTAAAGCTAAGCGTTAAATGGTAGAAATGATTTTTCTTGTGTTCATTTATAATTTTCGTTAAATTTCCTTCAAACCAATTTATACATCTAGTTTTTTAGTTAAAACAATTTTAGAAGGAAAATTCTAAAATTTTAATTAAATTTGTTTTTTTTTATAAACTAATTTAAACATTTATAAAATTGAGTTTATTCCTTAAAAAATAAAGATTAATCAATATATTGTAGTCTTTGTTTTATTGCCAAAAGTTTGTCCAGAAAATTGGCTGATTGGTATGTAATACATATAATCCAAATGGCGTTCATAATAATGAAAGTAAAAGTGTAAATTATACGTAAATTTTATCGATGATTACGTAATATTATTTATATATTATTTTTAGTAAACAAAGTTGTTTTGATTCGCGGCAAATTGAGTTGTAAATGTTTGGCCTCTATAAAAGAGCTCAAATCAAACGAGGGTTAAAATAAAATATTGGTATGTATAATAAAATTAATTTTTGTAGACAATTAAATTATTAATAAGCACGGGATAACGCAATATTAATTAATTTAATAATCTTTTTTAAGTTAATATTGAAATTTTAAAAATAGTATGAATTTATTTTAAAAGGTGTCACTGCTAACATTTTTACTTTAGATACCAACATGCGAAACAATTCATATACATAGTATATTTTTGAAAATGTCATTTTTGTCTTTTGTCAGGTTAGGAAAATTATAAAATAGTAAAATTTTATTAGTGAAAAATTCTGTGGTGAGTTACAATTTTCCTGGATAAACCTGTTATGAAATACATTAAAAACACAAAAATATGAATTGTTTGTTTTTTAATTGACATTTTATTATTTTGTGTACTATCTTTATCTATTTCCAAAATGCTGGAATCGAAATTGTTTTTTCGTTGAATTTTTCTTTTGTTATGTAAACAGGGTACAAACATGTTGTAAATTTGTGTTTTTTTTTTCATATGAACTACAGGTTGGGCTGATAATTTATTACAATTGATTTTCATAATTCCAGGTTACTGCAATGGAGAGTTCAGCTAGCTTTGAGTATAGTCAACCCACCACACCAAATGGTACTTCTATTTTTGGAGATGGGCCAATTAAAAAATACTATCGTAAAACTACCCATAGGTAAGTTTTTTTTTATGAAATATTTTAGCTTATCGGTAAACGTGAAGATAACAATATTGATTTAGAAAATTTTAATGTACGTATAAATTAGATTAGGCTGTAAATTATGATTTGAACTAGTATTTTAATATACTCAAATAAAATGAAATTCGATGCGTAAACCGTTCAGTTCATACGTAATTAGACAAAAAAAAAGTCTTTCGTTTTCGCATATTATACGATCCCCATAGAAACATTGGAGTAACAAAAATTTGTCTTAAAAATAAAATCTATTTTCCATAACAGAGGGCGGATTGGATTGTAGTTTAACATGCAGCTTATGCCCGGTTGCTAACCAGCGGTTAAATGCTAAAATTATTTTTCAATTTAATTTTTTTTGCACTTTACTTGGAAGTATTAACATTTTCTATCGATACAATAAAAATTCAAAATTAACTGTTTGTTAAATATTTAACTATAAAAAATCCATCGATTAACTTTAACTGGAGAACCGGTAGTTAAATATTTCGTGCAACCGGGCATACGTCCACTACAAGAAGTTTGACTACTCAACTTTTACTTTACTAAAATGCACATTGGTCTGTAAGTTTAGATGACTGAATTCGAGCACATGCTTCATGTTCATGTTTTAAGTTGTTCGGTACTACCTAGGTAAAATAACAATGACAATCTCAATATCGTTTGAAGATATTTTCCAATATTTATAATGAGTCAAATTTGATTGAAAAATGATTAATAAATATAAAGTCTCTGTCTGAGTAATAAAGAACAGCCTGGCCAATGCTATTGAGGAACATAAATTAACTTTGAAAAATATGTAGTAGGTATATATTATGTATATTGTTTAGGCCATATAAGTATTTAGGTTTGTTTCTTTGCTTAAAAAAGCTACTCGTGCTCTTACATTTTGAATAGTTGAAAGCAACTATTACGGGTAATACAGTTCACGATTGAATATTTCATTTTGGATGTATAGATTCACTCGAAAATCTGGGTAAACTTATATCAATTTTTAATTTTTGTGTAAGTCTGTACATTTTCATTACAATTATAACTAAATTATCACTGAGTAGATAGTAAAATTTGACTATTGCGAATATGGTAATCGTATTTTTGAAAATTATTTGAACTTGTTTTGAGAATTCATTGAAAGTAATGTCAGGTCAAGTTTTCTTGTTCATGAAAATAAATAGAATTAAAGTAGACGTAGTACAATAAAAACCATTCTGTTAAAAATGTTTGTAATATTTTCTTTTTTAAAAATCAAATTAAAGTTTTCCAAAAAGTTTTATAATTTTACAATACATCCATATTTATTAAGAGCAATATCGATTAGGAACATGTAAATATTTAATAAATAAATTAGAAAGGTTTGATTTGACGAAAGATTATTTAGTGTTTATTGGTTGCAATCTACAAATGTAACTATTATTATTACTAATCAGTCGTATATTTAACTATATTACTCTATTTATTATTATTGTTATTCATATCGACCCTCATAACTTATGATTTGAATCATACCACTTCAGAATTTCGTTCATTTGTATGAATGTGTGTATGTTAAACGAATGCGTGGCTATATTAAATTATGCACATCGTGACGGATAGGGTTAAACATTTTACAACGAAATGATTTGATTCAGTCAAACATCATAATAGTTATTATGTTTATGCTGCATTTCTTATCTCTCTTTTGTATTTCTGCTGTAAATAATTCGCATCATTAAAAACAAAAACGAAAAAATTAAATATTTACTTTTTTTGCGAGTTTATAATATTAGTAAAGTACATATAATGTATATACATAGTTTGTAACAAAGTCCATCCTACATATTTTAGATATACATATACACAATTTGTATATTTTTTAAAACTATACTCGAATCAATCAAAGGTTGAATATCACTGATCGTTTATATGTATGTGCATATAAGTTTTAAAATTTTATATTACAGAAACTACATTCATAAATAAATTTTGTATAAAAGTATTAAACCCCAATAAAATGTTTTAAAATGCTCGCCAATTACGATCATTAGCTCAGTAGTGTATAATTCGTGGATAAGTCAAGTCAAACCGCAGGCAATCTCTATTATATATTATTTGTTTTAAAATTAAATGTTTTGATAAGTATTTTTATTATTAAAAACGTAGACAAAAACCATATACAGTGAATGAAATATATATGTATATATTTATATTTATTTAAAATTAATATTTAAAATAAAAAAATAAAGTAATAAAAGTATTTTAAATATAGATCAAGATCATTGACGCAACTGAATTTATTATATGACGTTTAGTGAAATTTTGTGTAAATATAGTTACAAATATTAAAACAAATTTTTATCGAATCATTTATTAAATATTTTGTTTATAAATAAATCCCCATACCTACATTTAAACTTTATATAAAGTGATTGTAAATCAAGTGTATCAAAAAAAAAATGTCAGAGAACGTTGTCAACTTAATACAAACTTCATCTAGCGGTGATGCACTCCAATTGCAAATGAATGAATCACCATACCATCTTGGATTAGGATATCATAAAGATTATATATGTTTAGATCTAACTAAATCTGATAAGATCTATGGCTATAAAAGACAATCAAGTCACAGGTGAGTGTGCAGAGAATAGTATGCGCGACGAACCCTACCTTCTCAAAATAAAAAAGAAAAAGTGAAATTAACATATTTTTGATGATACAATCCAAATGGAAATAAAACTAAAAAAAATGTATTTCCTCATTAATTTGGCGATCATCTCACGATTATCGCGCATAATGTATAATAATTATATTTTAGTTTATTCAACTTCCAACTGCAAATGAATCGACAATTCAACGGTATTTACGAGATGTATATAATATTATTATTATTATGTAGTATATTATTATTATTATTATTATTAATGTATACGTAGAGCGTAATTCATGAAAATTATCTGGAAAATTGGTTGTTTATTTATTTGTAGTTGCTAAGGTCGAAAAACATTTTTATTCAAAACTTTATACAATTTGAAGATAAATGATATCACAACAAAATAATTAATTGTATGACGGTTATGTACTATATAATCGGAATTTATAGGACAGGTTGTTGTTATTCATGTTTGTTATCAATAGGATAGAGGAAGCAAGAATGAACGTATTTGATTTATAAATTACATGAAATTCTATTAACCGCAAATGATAGACATATGAGATCGCCGTTTACCTTGAAATGATTGATTTCAATCTGTAAAGACACAGTACACCTTCTGCCATATATTCTAGATTTTTTCATGTTTTGGCAAACAATTTATAAAATTCTATTTTGGAATAAATTAGTTTAGCTCATTTTTTCTTTAAAAAAAATAAATGTTTGTTGCGCAACCCAAAAAACTTTATTACCAGATGTTTTATATAAAATATAATACATACATTTGAACTACGGATTTTCAACCAAGAAGTGCAGTAGCTTAAGAGACACATTTGTTGCCTAATCAATAATATTTTTTGTGTGAGTGGGCATCATGTGAAATTTTAATTATTTAGGCAATAATTTAGACGTTGGTTTCCAGACGACATTTTCATTATTTTTCAATTAAATTTAATTAAATATTAAGAAGCCACATTACATGATTTTTAATGTAACTTATGTATTTCTTTATCGACAGAATTTTTGTCAATCGATCGTTGCATTTAGAAAATATAAAATTTTATGGATTTGATATGGACTACACGCTGGCCGAATACAAATCACCACAATACGAGCAACTAGGATTTAATTTAGTAAAAGAGCGTCTGGTACAGATGGGCTATCCGAAAGAAATGTTACAATTTGAATATGATCCATCGTTCCCAGTACGTGGTCTATGGTTTGATACACATTATGGTAATTTACTGAAGGTGGACGCATATGGCAATATTTTAATTGCTGTTCATGGATTTGAATTTTTAAAACAGTAAGTTTAATTGTTACTATGATTATCTAATAAATAATAATCTAATTTATTTTCTAGTTCCCAGGTTTACGAATTTTATCCAAATAAATTTTTGCAATTAGACGAATCTCGAGTTTACGTACTAAACACTTTATTCAATTTACCAGAAACATATTTACTAGCGTGTTTAGTTGATTTTTTTACAAATTCACCGGAATATACACGAGAAAGTACTGGAGTGCGTGGTGGGCAATTATTCATGTCGTACAAGTCAATTTTTCAAGATGTTAGAGGTGCTGTAGATTGGGTTCATATGCAAGGGGATCTAAAATCGAAAACAATTGAAAATCTTGAGCTTTATGTTAAAAAAGATCCCCGCCTACCAATGGTGTTGACTCGCATCCGAGAGTCTGGGGCTAAAGTATTCATTTTAACAAATAGCGATTATAATTTCACTAATAAAATTATGACGTATTTATTTGACTTCCCGCATGGTTCAAAAATAGACGAACCACATCGTAATTGGAGGACATATTTTGATATCATTGTGTGTGACGCAAGAAAGCCTTTATTTTTTGGGGAGGGTACAATTCTACGTCAAGTTGATACAACAACTGGTGCTTTAAAAGTTGGCACACATATGGGGCCACTAAACCAAGAACAAGTATACTCAGGTGGTTCTTGTGACGTATTCACATCATTACTTGGTGCCAAAGGAAAAGATGTGCTTTATGTAGGTGATCATATTTTTGGTGATATTCTAAAAAGTAAAAAAATTCGAGGATGGCGCACGTTTTTAGTAATCCCCGAATTAGTACAGGAATTGCATGTGTGGACTGATAAATGCCAACTTTTTGCCGAGCTGCAAAATTTAGACGTACAATTAGGTGATCTATATAAAAATTTAGATTCCAGTACAAAAGAAAAACCGGACATTTCCAAATTACGACATTGTATACGAGACGTTACGCACAAAATGGATTTGGCATACGGCATGATGGGATCATTATTTCGTTCGGGCTCGCGTCAAACTTTTTTCTCTAGTCAAGTTGTGAGATATGCTGATTTATATGCGGCTACATTTTTAAATCTTATCTACTATCCATTCTCATATATGTTTCGAGCTCCTGCCATGCTTTTACCACACGAATCAACAGTAGCGCACGAACAACGATTTGCAATGGACGCTCCTATGATCTCGAGAACTAGATCTTTGGCCAAAGATGGAGTTGTTACAATTGAAAATAATGAACCTGTTGAAAGTGTAGTGGATAAAGATGCGCCAAATCTTCTTACTAAAATTCCTCATGTACGACCAGAAACTCCCAGATGTGTTACTCATAATCATGATGAAGATTTTTCAGACGAAGAAATTGATCAAAATTCAAAAGAATAAGGTAAATTTGTTTTATTTTCTATATATGTATGTATGAAACGTTAGCATAATATATTATGTGTCTGGTTGAAAAATTTCTCTAGATTTTCTATATAGGAAGTTGCTTTTGTACGCCGCCCACGGTGAAATTTACACTCGAGTTCAAAAATATTGTAATGTTTTCGTTAGTACATATAAATTTAAATAAAATGATTTAATAAAAATAAATAAATTTATAATTCCAGATGCGGATCTATTTTCGTGTTTACCTTTTGTAATTGTACAAAATAATAATCTACAATTTACAGCACAATCAAATTGTTTAAATTGTTAATTAGTCTTTATTACAATAGTTTTGCAATATATACATTATTATTACTATTATTTATATCTAAAAATGCTATATTTTTATTATAAAAAAACAACAATATACATAATAATTATCTACTAGATTCTTTTAATTCTTAATATTTGAACTTATATATAAAAAATAATCTCCATAAATCTTTAAATAGTAACAAAGTTTAAACGTGATAAATCTTAGAAATTATAGTTATAATTAATATATTTATTTAGGAATGTGTAATGAACGCCATAGGGCATATCACTAAACTGTCTATAAAATACTTATAATCCAGATTTTACGGTCTAATCATTATTTTTGTGGTTAAGTCAATTTTGAGACCGGAATTCATACCGGAAATGAAGCAATTAAATAAATAAATATTAGTATTTATGAAGCTGTCTTAAAATTGCTTTCAAAATGTCGATTAAATTTGCACCATATTAAAAATCGATAACAAACAAAAATAAAAACAATGTGACGTAATGGTTAGTTTCTAAAGATGTGTACAAAAAGGTCAAATAAGCAAAATAAAATCCAATATTATGTGTTTCCAATATGATAATCGAATGATTTTCACTGTATTAAAAAGCATTATTAAATTATGTAAATTAATTAAAAATTTCATCAGACTTTGGAATCTGTGCTATTTAGGTCCCATATACACTACACTACATGACAATATTGTTATTACTATACTTGTAACAATTATTATTTAGGCATTAGAATTTAACTGAATCTAAGCAATTTCCATGTGTTTTAAAAACTATTACTATAATCAAATACATGTTTTATTGATAATAATGACTTTGAGTTGTGTATTTTCATAGGAAGTTAAAATGTAATTTATGCCATTATAAAATATTTGTTATTTTTTAAATGAAATAAAAACTAAAAAAATCTGCAAATATTTATTTAAAAAACTAAAATATACATGTGTTTATCGTGTCTATCGAAATAAGGCCATAATAAATGGAGTAATAATTATTAATTATATCCACTTCGAAAGCAACATTTGACTATAAAAATAATAAAAGGCCTCATGCACTTTTATATTAGTGCAGTAAAGCTAGAATTGGATAAGTTTAACATCACAATTATTACCTGTAACTCGTATTTTTTATAATTCTTTCGTTATAATATTACCGCCAGCCAATTAATTATAGCCCTAATTTATATAACCAAATTACATGGTCCCAGTGCTGGTTATTTAAAAGGGAGAAAATCTTCAAAAAGTGGCATTCCTCGATGGAGTTCGGCAACATGTCTCGTTTTTAGGCGCCAAACATAATAAAAGAAGAAAAACAAATATCAATACAACTGCTTCTTATACAAATAAATCAATAACTGACAATGCCGCAAAAATTAGTAATATATGGTAAGACGTTGAGAAATAATCGAAATTGAAAGAATCTGGAATAATAAAATATTACAGAATTTATAATTAAATAAATATTAAAGAGTAATTAAGTCGTCAACATTGTGGATGAATTTTGTCTAAATTCGAGTGTAATTTAATAAAAATTTAATATTTAGAGGAAATTGGTCCAAAATTAATAAAAAATCTTATAAATCAATTGTTTGGTTTTCATTTGAAAGTGATTTTATTAAAATATATAGTGGTTATTTGTGCTAAGTTTCGAGAATAATTAAAGGTAAGCTTAAACAATTTATTTTATTATATTTGTGATCATTTGAATAATTTAAATGTTTCATTTTGACGCGGATTATATTTTATCGAGATATATTCTTTCTAAAAGTGTTTTAATATTCGTTATTAAATCAGTTTTTAGAGTATTCATTAATATATCAAATTATTCGATGATTTCATAAAATTAAAGGCGTCGTGAGTTATTATCCTACGTAGGTAATAATATTTGGGAATATTAAATTGCTCCGCTCCATTGAAAATGTACAATTATTGCAAATCATCTACATATATTATTCATTTCATTGTCAATTCTAGTCACTTCGATTACACAAATATCGTATCAGCACAAAATAAACTAATTTTATAAATTTATACAATTATCAATTTTTATATATTTATTGCATCACACACTGGAAAATTTAACTATTAGAATGAATTCTTTTGCAACAATAATAGCACTTCTGTATTTATCTTAGATATGAAAGCTTTTGGTTATGCCTAAAATCTAAAGTAAATCAATTAGAAATACATATATAGCAAATTATCATTTTTTACAGGCGAAAAGGATCGACAGATGTGGTTATGCAGCTGGCAGTAACTTGACCACTGAGAACAACAGTATATTATGTTTAGCGGCGATCTTGGAATACCTTCGTTATTATTTGAAAGATGTAAACACCCCATCTACCAGTATCGTGGTAGTTCCTCACAATTCGAAATTAAATATTTAATGATGGTAATTTTTAAGTGAAATACTTTCAGTTCAAAATCTGGTCATATTTTATATGAAAAAATGTGTTAATTAATTTACATCAGTACAATTCCGTGTACTGCATTTGTGTTTTGAAAAATCATCAAACCATCAAATAATATTGTGCACAACATATCAGAAAAATGTATAAAATAACAGGCAAATCAATGAATTTACAAAAACAGGAATTCACCAATAAACTGAACCTAACTTATAATTCGGCGAAGGGTAATAAGGACTTCAATTATTTGATGGAAACCGAATTCTAATTTAAATTTAAAGTTAGTTTTAATACAACTTTTACCTTACAATAATGGGAGCAACATGATCGTTCTTATGCTTTCTCTTGATAGAGACACTACACATGTTAAAATTGTCGTTTTCAATGAATTTTGATTTGCGATGGATTGTCGTATTTGATGAATTGTGTTAAATCATATCTAGTACCGAAATCGCATATGCTGTTAAGATCAGCCAAATTCGCCATCTGGTGGTATATGTAATGCTTATTTACTTGGCGTAAAATTGAGATTCTGAAGCTTTCTGTAACGCTTTTACGAACTGCCATAATATTTTCACTAAACCGGTGCAAACGAATGCATACAGGTCTCGCCATATTTTACAAATCCCATTTCTTCAAATTCCGCTATTTTGCGAATTGTTATGCAAACCATTATTGTAAAACTAAATATTCGGCACAATAAATACATAATTGATTAATCATTACAATGTTTGTTAATTTAATTTTAGAATGGGTAATCCAGCTTGGGGTTTTTTTTGGTTTATAATCTTAATAACCTTTGGATTGGGGATTTCATCAATGGCTGCCGCGTTATATATAATCATATATCCATTAACAGTTTGCATCCCAAGTTTACAGGTAGGATATATTTACTCATCTTGAACCTTATAAATATAAATAATTGTTTTTTTATTTTTTTAACTTTAGGGTTTGACCGATTTCCTGCTACTTGGTATTCAATTTTCACATTATTGTACCAGAGCAATGATGGACTGTCAAGCTCTCTGTTAAAGTTACAATATTTTGATTTCCTCAGTTATGCTTTAATTTATTTTAATAATTAACCTTTAAATACCTCTACAGTACTACCTCTTGAAACGCGTCTTCTTACAACGCTATTTTGTTATAAATTTAATTACAATTCGTTTTTGGACATTTCAACCATCGAATCTTATTAATTATTAAGCTTTTGTCTATTAGTTTATATTTCGAGTAATTTATAGAAAATAGTAGAAATAGTATTATATAGTTAAATATAAAAATAATAAATGTTTCAATTAATTTATTGTTTTTCAAACTTAACCAATTTGTTAGTTTATATACTGTTGGCTACAACACCCACATTCTTTTACTAAATTCAACATTATATACTCAGAATACCATAAAAAAAATGATAGATAGATTAAAATTTCATTAGTAAATCCAATTGTATCTACTTATAAACGCATATATGTTGTGGCAATACTACAATCTACATGTTAGTGGTGGCGAGTCTTTAAACTGTATGTTGGCGAAAGCACATACGCCTTTATTAAATAAATTATCGTGTTAAATAAAATTGATTGTTAAATAAAATAAAACTTGTTTTACTATTTTATTGTGACAACACCGAGCAAATGGTAGTTTATAACTAACAATAAAACGCTCGCCAAATTGGTAACCCCGCAATTTCATTGCCCGACAGACATAATAGTAAATTCTGTAATATTTACTCTTTAGCTAAATAGTGAATGAGTTGCTAGATTCGGCACTCCATAACCTAAATCGTTAGGACCTAGAACGAAAGCCAATAACAGCACATAATCGTCACCAACGATTTCATCGAAATGCAATGATATACCAATATTCATTCTGCTGAGCTGGATTACGGGGAAACAATTCTATAACAATTTACACGCGAAATAAATTTTAATTTATTAAATCTAGCACAACGAATTAATTAACCTAGTGAAAGTAGAAGCGATGCGTGCGAGACAATTCAATTTAATCTTGCCAGCAGCCAGGGTTGATGAAGCGTTACTAATAACTTTATTAAAGTTTCTGCTTAAAAGATAATTGCAATACAATTTGGAATACAGCGCGTATTCATTTTGAACCATGATTTTTCTTCGTTTTTCATTAATGACATCTACCTAGTCAAGGTAATTTAGATAGTAGTTATGCTGGGGAATTTAGTTATGTAAGTAATACTGATTTTTTATTAAACATTTGTAGTAGTTTGGATACAAAATAAAAAAAATTGAACTAACTACTAACACTAGGTAGACGTACTGAGATGATATTTAATATGTATGTAGAACGATTGTTTAGTGTATATTAATTAATCCAACACTCCTATTATGACTCCCAGTATCCACCTGATTACACTGGAACTTAAATTCCTATGGAAAGATTATTTATATTATGAGTTCCACTGGAATTGTGAAATATTTTCGAATTCGAAAGTTAATGTATTTTATTAATCAGTAATTGTTAATGAAACAAACAAACTGTTTTTTAAGTGAAAATTTACTGAAGAGTAGGAAAATTTACAAACGAGAATAAATTTGCGAAATGAAAGGAATATTTAAAGAAGTTACTCGGATCCATTTAAGTTAATCATTTAAGTGAAAATGTGAACAAATGCATCTATTCACAGATTTATAAAATTGATTGCTTATATAATTGAATATTTAAAAGATGTTTTGAAAAATCATCTATGAATGTCAATGAATTAGTTTTAAAGTATTAAAACCAGAACAACGTCATGCAAAATCTGCTATTTTCGTTAAGGTAGAGTACTTGGAATGTGCGAGTGTGGAGGGAGAAAGGAATTTAGACGAAAAGTTTTGGAGACCGCAGCAAACAAGCATTGTTTTAATTAATTTACACTTTCAATATATATATATATATATATATATATATATATATATAATATATATATATATATATATATATATATATATATATATATATATATATATATATATATATATATATATATATATATATATATATATATATATATATATAGTTATGGGAGTTATTTTAACCAACGTCCTGAAATCGCATATGTTTAGTTTTAACACGGCTGGGTGATTTAATTTAATCATATTACAAAATGATTATCTTCAAGTTCACGGTTGCCATACCAATTTTTGAAACACTTTTGATTTAGGTTTGATCCGACCACTTGATCCCATTCTTAATTAATTCTGCTACTTCATAGTAATCCAAAATAATTTACTAAAGTTATAAAGTGACCGGGCTTGAGGTTCAAGGGACTCTCACATAGAAATTATTGGAATTTTTACTTACTAAATTTTACAAATTGATTGAAATTTTAAAGCAATCTAACCCCAGGATTACGGAGCTCATCCCATAATCATTACAGTGTACCAGCTATCTGATAATAAAATTTAACAATCAAAATATTAACTGCAATATTATTGGTACGCATATTTAATTATATTATATTTAATTATCACCCCCATACTCAACGAAAACAAACACGCAATCCAATAAATAAAATGTTTATACAATTGCTTCTTATATACAAATAAATCAATAATTGACCATGTCGCGAAATTCAGTAATACGCGGTAAGACGTTGAAAAATAACCGAAATTATAATATTATGTAATCAGGAATCACTACCCTTGAATCATGAAATACTAAAAAGTTTATAATAATTTGGAATCTGTAATACTTTAACTTGTAATTTAGTCTCAGCACAGTGAATAAGTTTTGCCTAAATTCGAGTGTAATTTAATTAAAATTTAATATTTAGAGGAAAACTTGTCCAAAATTAATAATTTCGTAAATCAATAATTTGGTCAACCACACGAAAGTGTTTTTGTTAAAATTCAGTAAGCTATAATCAAAATAATAAATTTATTTTATTAAATTTGTGATCAACTAAAACTATTTAAATGTTATAAATAGCTAAGAATTTTTTCCGTATCGTAATTATCCGAAATTGATTTTCCTAATTTATGAGATTTCATCATTTTAACAGCGGACATGGTTGCCTGATCCAAACCATTATAATTGTAGTGTTTACTCTTAATGGTGTTAATTACTTGCTGTAATAATAAATATAAATTATAGATTTTTATTTATTTATCCATGAATTATAACTTACAAGTACTAATTTAATTAAAAACACAGCAAACGTAAGAAAACAAATTGTAATGAGCGCACCTTCAGCTGATGGAAAATCCATGTGCCCCTCACTAGTTATTATGCCGCGTTTTCGCCGTTTCGAAGCGGATTTTATTTTAGCGGGAAACAAACTTTCCAAACGTGTTTCGATATTCGTTATTAAATCAGTTTTTAGATTATGCAACACATTAATTTTCCCATACCAAGTTGTACTAGCGTTAAAACTATTTTGAATTTGATTCATAAAATCAAAAATATTTTCCATATTATTACTATTGCTCTGCGTACTATTTGAAAATATTGGATTGGTCGGATCCGTTGAAAATGTACAATTATTGCAATTTTCATCTATCACACTAATTTCATCGTCATCTTCTAAATTTGAAATTAAAATTGTTGTACTCGGCACACTAGTAGTAGTGGTAACGGATAATTTTGTTTTTCCATTCGATGAATCTGAATTTAAAAACTCATCAAGTACATAACTATTTTTAATATTCGGATTTAAATTAACCATTTCGTGCATGAAATTTGATTTTGTAAAAATATTCGATGGTTTATTATGCGAATCATCTATAGTTCTAGTCAATTCTATCCATTCGGCATTGCACAAATATCGTAGCAGCACAAAATAACACAATTTTATAATTTTATACATTTATTAATTTATGTATATTTATTTATCGCACCCACACACTACGAACATTTAACTATGAATGAATCTTCTTTATTTGTTAGAATAGACATCTGGCACTTTTGTCAAATTATTTCAGTCACAGTTACAAGATTACGATAATTACGAGTATATGGAGCATAACCACTTTTATAGCGTTAAAGTGTACAAATTAGATAAGATTATTATAGTAGATAATGATATGTTTAAATTATAGTTTAATTTAATTTCATGATTTGCATGCGAAATATGAATGAGTAGGTGGTAGTCTATTCCATCCAAAATTGGAATTTATCGAAACAGTTTACAGGCCTATTGGTGCCGTACAAAATTCAGTCCACCTGTATTCACGATTCCTAAAATAGTTTAAACTTAAAGTATGCCATTTATACTATTAATTATTCGTAAAAATTAAGTCATCCGACGATCATTAAAAAAATAATTACACGTACTTAGAAACTCTTATAAACACATAATATATTATATATTCATATGTACTTATATAAATGTATGTGAACATTAAGTGCAAGTAACTCATGTAACATGCATAATTTCTCTTTTCTCGAGTACATATATAAACGTATACAATGATAATGATTGTTATCAACATATCGAGAATATACACGGTTTAAATATTAAATTTCGTTAATTTAAATATTTTTCGTTCATTATCGCGGTCATGATAGAATAATTATTGCGGTGAGACGATATCATTGTATAGTTAGCGCTCTATTCAATTCTCGTCGCTCATATAGACAGACACTTATGCATCTATTCGGCTGCTCGTAGTATTTTTTTTTTTTACTAAGAAATATTTTATCAAAGTATGTATTACAAAAAAAAATTAAATTGTTGTTTTTTTTATAATAAATAAGTATTTCTCATTGTAACGTGATGGACTAAAATTCGGAGAAAAAATTATTTTTTTAAAAATTAAATTCAAAATTATTATTTTGTGGCCACACCTTTCAAATTTAAAAGTGAAATTTTTGGAAAAATTAAGTTTACATTAAAATTAAATATTTAAATACCTAAATGTATGTATAATATTATAATATAGTTTATAGTGTGTTTGTGTGCTTGATTAATTAAATTACGTTATTGTTTTATGTTTGTTATTGTATATCAGTTTCATGCAACTATATTAAGTTTTTAGTTTTGTAGTTAAGACGCATGAGTTATTTAAACGAAATATTATGTAAAATTTATCCTATAATAAATATAGTCAACATCTATAATAGATAAATATCTTATCAGTAACATCAAATAAAATACCGTGAGCCGTATTAGGCTTGATATGTACATAAATTCGTTGATTTTCTAAAACTGGATTTAGTCATAACGAATGACGGTTTTTTTATTTTTTATTGTGGAATGTGTTTTAGAAATAATTTAGTTTAGTAATGTGTTGTAAAATTAAATGTTCTGCACCATAAATAAATAATTGATAACAATTTAATTTTTAGAATGGGTAATCCACTTTGGGCGATCTTTTGGCTTATAGTCTTGATATTCATAGGATTTGCTGTTTCAGGAATTTGTGCCTGGATCTATATACTCGTGTATCCATTGACTGTTTGCATACCAGATATAAAGGTAGGATATTCACTCATCAATAAAATCTTATCAATCATGTATAAATAACTAAATTTTTTTTTTTTTTTAATTTTATGTAGGCTTTGTCCGATTTCCTGCTACTTGGTGTTCAATTTACACATTATTGTGCCAAAGCAATGATGGATTGTCAGTCTCTCTTTTAAAATTACAACATTTTGATTTATAATTTTAGATTTTATACATCATTTACATAATATATAAAGGTATTATATTAATAATAATTTTACCTTTATTATAAATATAAATATATACATATATGTATATGTATATATTCTAGAATTTGACGAATTTCGTTAATCGAATAAAGTTAAAGACATTTTTGTTTTCGAATAGTGGTTAAAAAACTATTACTTTGTAATTAATAATTAAAACTTCATTACTATGAAATAATTAAAACAAAATTAACGATAATAAATCAAACGGTTTAATTTACAAAATGAATGCGAATGAATTGATGACACGGTAGGTAGGTATACTACTCAGTAAGGTAAAGCCAATTAATTTTCCAAAAAAGTCATTGATTGATTGACTTTTGGTCAATTAGGTTATTTGATATATTGAACCGAGGCATGGGTTATCTATATATAGCAACAACGTATGATAAATTAATTTATAACCATTTCTTGAAATTATTGCGAACGTTATTAACGAACGTGATTAACTCTTTAATAATAAGTAATCCCAACTCGCCATTACTGAACATAAAAAATGCTTAAAGGCAACTATTCTTAGAGGTATAAACTGGACGCACATTTTAAAACTCAAATATCTATGTCCACACACACAGTGGCGGAAGTATTTATCGGCAAAACAGAGAGAGGGGAGGCCGAATAGAAAAGGTTACGTTGTAATAATTAGAAAATTTATAGTTCATTTGGTACAGTTTTATCATTTTAAATGCTTGAAAATAATTCTTAAGTAGACAAATATTATTTATTAATCGTTTAAAAAAAAATAATTACGATCACACAATATATGTATTATATTTCCACCTAAATGACGGTGGTTTGAACACTTATATAGTCTCGATGATTACAAAAACTTCATGAATTCCACATCTCTTATGGTTTTGATTTTCAATTATAGAGGGGGTCCTCGCCTATATTCTGCGGAGGTTTCAACATTTGAAGTTCCGCTTATGTGTAAATACTTCCGCCACTGTGTGTGTGGACACCTCTTATATGTCGTTCGTTTTACACTAGTTAACATTATTAATCTTTTATTTAATTACTAATCAGCAACGACGTTGCAACATCCATCAATAGTAAAATGATTCACTTTTGATATCAAATATTGAATTTTATTACACATTAATGATTAGTAGAGTATGAAGGCTGTTCACATAGATAATATGTAATACATATGGGTGAGTAATACATTTTTTAATTTTTTTTTATGATTGATAATTTGGGTATATCAGAGCTTCTTATCCTACCATAGTTAAGTATTTATGGGTAAATATTTGGAAAAGATGTTAAATACCAAAATAAAAACGAAACGATGACCACCAGTCGTGTCGATTTTTAAACGAAACGCCGATCATAATTGGGGCTTAAAAGTGAACGCCATGTGTCCCAAGGTCAAATGCTGTTTTTCAATGCTGATGACTTCGGAAATTTCAAAATTTACCTATGGCGATAATTATTGAATAAGCAATTATTAAAGTTTAAGAATAATCGAAGTTTAATTAAACATCCTGTCCATCGTACAATCAACATGCGCTCTGGTGGTAAATAACCCTTTTAATGGTAAAACTACGAAAAACCACGCTTAACGTGTTATCCAATCGAACATACTCTATATGCACTATACAGAATATGCTCTATGGATATCTTTATTGACATTAATGGAGGATTCGATAAAAATGAAGTTCTATCGTTGATAATGAAACACGACGTCAAGCTATGGAGGCTTTGTGGCTCTGTCAAAAGTATTTTGACAAAGCTTGGAAGGGTTTCACCACATAAACTGGATCCGTTAGACCATTTATTCAAGAGTATCCATCTGTTGAATGTGGGTATTGCACCGTGGGCCCATTAGTGGCATTGAGTGCTGGAGTTTTTTTATCTATCTGTTTTACGGTGACAGAGGTTAGGATTGATCACTACAAAATCTCAATTCAACAGTTTTAAAAACGAAAATATTCCGTTTTTTGGGTGCATTTTAATTTAAAAAAAATACATTGCTATGCTATCTAAAGACGATGATGTGCTAAACAATATGATATGTACTATGTCAGTGATTTTAAGCAAATTAAATTTAAAAATTTTAAATGAACATTTCTAATGCAAGGTTGTGAAAATGTTCAAAACGCTGAATTATTTTGGTCAGTGCCAAAGTAAAATCGGTACTACTTGAATTCAATCCGTAGATACCAAAACTCCCCGCATACATAATGAACTCTTAGAACTACACATGATCACCACCTTTTGTTCTCAATTAATATGGTTTTGGAGGACATTTACGTTTTGGTCGCACAGACTTAAATTATTCACAGAACTTTGAGAAAACTGTGTTCATTATATTAAAGACGCGGACATGATATTGCATTTATCATCATATTCAGTTAGTTAAATATTATTTGTGATATATCGATTATATACGAACATTATTTAAAATACAAATGGTATAATTATATAATATTATGAATTTGATTTAAACAAATTACACATATTATATATGCATCGGCTACAACATATAGTTTAATATTGAAAATAATTAAAATTATTACGTTGACTTTCACGGGTTCGTGTTTTATTTAAATCATAAATCAACCTATTTATTATTCATTGATCGTACACAATTAATGTTATACCTTACCTGAACACACAAATTTCTATAAATTATTTTCTATATGTCCAATGCAACTTTAATAGATTTTACTTTCATATAGATACATTTAAGTGGTTATTGATTTTTTTTACAATTTAATATTGTGCAATATGTATTTTTATGTGCTTACTAATTTTACAATTTTTAACAGTTTGTAATTTAAAATCACGCTTTTCAATTGTAAATATTAGAACACGGATGATATGCCGATTCTAACTAGTATTGAATTAAAATTGAACGAGAAGAATTAAACTTTTGCTCAAACCAAATGAATCGAATCGCGAGTCTTTATTTTTTTGATTTAGTATTCTCAACTTGCCAATAATATTTACAATCACACTATGTGAAGTTTCATTCATGCTTTCAATACGACGTGATATAGAGTGCATAATAATTAAAACCGTTAAAGTGATAGTTTGCATACGAAAGTAGGCAAAGTGTAAAGATTTGCTTCCTTATTGAATTTACAGTGAATTATTCAAATTTAGGGTATTAGAATATACTATGTATTGTTAATCATCGGATGGAACTCGAAAAACGAAAGCGTTATTTATATTATAGTCGAAGAAAGTATACCCTGTCTGAGGCGCAAATTAGGTAACCGTAGAAAAAAAAAATTTTTGTTTTTCAATTTATATTCCTGAGTAATACACCCATACTAAATTTTAACCTCAAGTGGGGGTGAATAAAAGTATTTAAAGCCATAGTCAAATTATTATTGATCACAGTTGGATTAATAAATTTCATTAAAACACAAATTATCAATGTAAGTTAAATTTAATGTAAATTGTGTATACTGGTTTTTACAATTTTATCACTTTTTTCGTAGATGTTTGCCAAAATTGCAATTTTTCTATCGGCCATTGTTTTGGCAAGCGCTCAGCTATCATTCCGTACTGATGCCAATTCCAATATGTACTCAATTCAAACACCTTCGTTTCAAAGTACATTTACTAGATATTTTGGTCAACCAAGTGGTGCAATAGAAGCCGCCGAAGCTAGGCCACAAGCTCAATTTGCGCCAGCCCCAGCAGCGGGATATAACTATGCTGCACCACAACCACAACAATTTGATCCAGCTCAAGCCGCTGCTTATCAACAACAAACAGCCGCCTACCAACAACAACCTGCCGCATATCAACAGCCAGCTGCCCAATATCAACACCCAGCTGCCCAATATCAACAGCCAGCTGCCCAATATCAACAGCCAGCTGATCAATATCAACAACCAGCCCAGCAACAATTTTCGGCTCAAGATATTGCTGCATATTTTCAACAACAAGAGGCATCTAACCAACAACAACAGCCACAGCAAGATTATGGTCAACAACAACCGTTATTAGCACAACAACAAGTAGGTGCTCAACCCAGCCGATATAGCCAACCTCAAGCCGCGGCTCCAGTTTCAATTCAATTTTCACCATCCAATGAGGTTTCGTCTGTTAAATTTTCAAGCGGCGCTTTAAAATATAACTTTTAGATGAATTTTATTACATGAACTTGTGTGTCGTTCTTGCAAATTATTTATTTTTGTAAACTAAATATAATTGAATTTTTACATTAAACAATTAATATGAGTATTTTATTCAATATGTCCCTAAATGTTATGTACTCATAATCCTATCCAAATTTATAAGCCAATCTCTCAATTATTAGATAAAATTATCATTCCACAACATAGATCTGGTTCATACAATAGACACTAAAAGACAAAGTACCAACTGAGCAAAACAATGACTGTTGATGAAACATCGAGCAAAACCAAGGCTATTTAACTGAGCTAGATTAAATTAAAACAATTATTTCCCATGTTATTCTACGACATTTATTTTGAAGGGTAATAAATTTTACAGGAAAATATATTTTCATAAACAATAATTAATTAAATTAAATTTATTTTTTTTTTCGATCTTTATGATCTTAACAAAAAAGCCAACAAAACTAAATATTAGTTTTATTCTAAAAATTTAAACAAAAAAATAATAATTTTACCTCCCAAACAATAATAGTAAGTTAACTGGTCAAGAGCGCAATATTAATTTCTTTTACCATTTTTACGCGATGTAACATTTTACTTAGCGCTTCTCTACTTAACGCTTGCGTTGAATACCAAACTGGAGAATCTGGGACACAAGATCGCTCGGGTTGAAGATAAAATACATCATTTCTTGTTTTTACACTTTCAGGGCTAGATATAATACAAAAAAAACGTAATTAATAATAATAATGTGATCAGAATATATTTGTTAAACTCATTACCATTTTGATAAATAGAATTCGTATAATTTTACTGGACATCTTAAAGGATTCTCCTCATTTTCCTGTTGCTCGTAGACTTTTTTCTTTCGCGCGTTGTTGTCTATTAAAATAACAAAAAAAACGAATATTATTTGATATTTTTAAATTGAATTAAAAATGGCATATTACCTAAACTCGACTGCGGTGGATAAAATCTCAATAGCACATTTCTTGACCCGGCCGACTTTGCAGCACCAGGTTGATTAGGATTTCGTTTCCAGTGTTTCATTATATGTGAAAATGACAGCTGCATATGTTCTTCCACCGTCTAAAATAAATTTGGTTACAATTGTAATTGACTAAATTGTTTGAAATTGAACTCGACGAGAACCTTTCATAACTTGATCATAAAAATATGAGTTGGCAAAATTATGTAAGTCTAAGTATGTACATATTTCTAATTCTATTAAATATTCTCATACGCTTCCTAACACAAGGCCTAGGAATCTTAAGTGATTATGTCGATGTTTTTGAGAACTTAAATATTTTCTGATGACTTACCGTTAAATTGAAATGCTTTGTATTAAAGAACATTAATGTGCTCAATAAAACGTGCGGTGAATGAGCTCCCAATTGTTTACATTCCCACAAATGTTCTTCTTCCACTCGAGTCACAATATATTCTGGAAAAAGAAATATCATTTATAAGTTTTGGAAACATATTATAATTTCAAATTAGAACCTACGAGAATCATTATATAAAACTGAAAATTTCCTAGCCACTTCATCAAGGCAATCCGTGAATTTCTCATAATACGGATCCGTGAATATATTATCAATTCTAAGATGTTCGTAAAGATATTGTTGTATGCCCAGTACCAAATAGTATATGGTATCCGGAGCATATTCACTACCATTCGGTTTGCGCACTTCTTTTACGAACAGACAAAGCGAATAGTTTAATTCGTCCGCCGTTAATTGTAGAAGATCGGATTTAAATGGCTTTCGCCGTATCGAACTCTTTTCAAGATCAGCATTTTTAGTCATAACCCATTGTTTCCAAGCGTTTACGCCAAAAGTAAATTTTAAACACATATTAGCGTCAGCTTTTTCAGTTGGTTCTCTGGACGGCTCAGTTTGTGGTTGTTCAATTATTTGGGCCATTTCACGACGTGGTTTTTTATTTGGTGGTATTTGAGCTATAGGAATAGCAGCCCGATTATTATTTCGATTAACAGCAGCGGCACCACCCCGCTTTCGACCACGAGTGGATAATTGCCTATGTTGTTCCATAAGTATCATGTGATGATGTTGTAATCCCGGATCATCTACAATTTCTTCACCTTGTATGTGAGGATGAGCATTAGGTGTAATTGTATTCGAGGGCATAGCTGATTCTAAATCAACCGCCGGTTCATCATATTCAGTTGCCATTTTTAAAGCCATTTGTAACATGTCCTCCCCAAATGTATTACTATTTTCAATCGTCTCGGTCGGAAATTCTTCACTCGGTTGTTCATCAACATCAGATCCTGAGTCGCTATCACTCCGTTTCTTTTCCCCGGCAACAATTTCAGCCATCATTAATAGTTCAGCTTCAAATGGATCAGTTGGCATTTTATCTTGGATCTTTTTGATTTCTTTCATAATACCTTGAGCCGAATTCCTAGTCGTGGGCACAAATACGGGAACTGGAATAGGAATTGGAATTGGTACAGGAATTGGTGTAGGTAGAGAATACATGTACATAGGCATTGGTATATAGATGGGTACAGGAATTGGTATTAAAATTTTTCGTTCCAAATCATCATCCGTTTGGCATTCAACAGAATTAGTTTCTGGGCGACAACTTACTCCTGTTGTTTGCATAAACGGTTTGCACATTGTTGCTATATTTGCGACTTTCTTCGGTATTGGCGGTACAACAACGACTTGAGTTTTAATTTCTGTCGTTACTAATGTGGGTAGTTTTGTTGATGAACGTTTACTGCGCTCTTCGCTAGTTTCGATCGGTTTTATGACTGGAAGAGTGGATACGGATGGTGGAGGCGGTGTTGGTTGAGAACGTCTAGTATTCGGTTTTTTCAATATTGTTGTCACATCGGCCGGAATCCGTTCCAAACTAACCTTTAGCTCTTGTAAAGGTATTGGTTGAATTGTTTTATTGGTTTGTTTAGTTTTTCGACCACTTCGGGTTGTTATATTGCCCGCAGCACTACCCGCCAAAGATGTAACATTCGCAATTACTGGCATTGAAGTTGGATGGCTAGTAGTTTTCGCTTTATTATTTTGATTAACTTGTTGAACATTGAAAGCATCTTTTCGTACTCGTTTCGGTAATCCAGTCGGAATAGGTGCATTAGTAACATTTTCACCCTCTAGCAATAGTGGAGCCTTACTAAATTGACTTTGGAATGACATAACACATTGATATGTACAAAAATTCCGTATTGACGCATCCGACATCGACAGCAAATACTGTGGCATCGTCATTACATTACATTGGTCACATTTTAATGTTGTCATTGAAATCGCATTCATTGATACTTTGCATAGTGTTAAACAATTTAAGGAGCACATCATCATCGGTTGGCCGTTACTTATTTTATTGATCATGTCAAAATTATATTTTTTCACTTTGCACCAATTGCACGGGACAATTTTGCGATTTGTTATTATGTATATGTTCATACAAATTTTGTTACAAAACATTTTCCGAGTCGTATTTTGATAAATCGTAAAATTATTTGAAGTCCTCCTTTCGAAATATTTCTGACACATTTGACACTGATCCGGATATACATTGTTTACAAATTTGAATGCGGACAAACATGGATTCGAACAAAATTTGTGTATTCTTTCTTCCAGCACAACTTCGACTCTTACAGGTTTTTCATTATTACACACGGCACACAATGAGACTACCGATTTCTTTTTCGGATTACACATCTCATCGTATTTTTTCATACAATTTTGTGTGCAAAAATCTCTAAATTGGCCTTTTTCTCCAACCGGAGCCAAAAATCCCTGTTGTTCTAATGAAATATTTTTCTGGCAATACGAACAGACCTTAAGTCCTTTTTTATATTCGTCCAAGCAAATCGATCGACAAAATTGTTTTATTTCGTAACCAAAACGCACACAATATTTTCCCAAACTTGTTACGGATACGGTGTTGCTACAAAACGTACAATTCGATCCGATTATATTCTGATACTGGCCTAAACATATTTCATTACAAAAATCGAGCGTTTCCCAATTAAGCAATTTATCAGTTTCGTTTAATAAATTTGTGCACTGAGTACAGTGACGAATAAATGTGAGTTCACGTTCTTGACGTGCATCTTCCGCCTGTTGTTCCGTACGTGCTTCGATTTTGCCTGATTCGGTTTGCGGTGCTTCTTCCGTGATCCCAGTGGATGCCGTTGGCCTTTCGCGCAATGGTAATTCACGGACTCGTACCGAACGACGTTTTACTCGTATTTTTTCCGGTTGTTCCTTTACCAGTAAATTTAAACAATCCTCATGGCATATATACATCTCATCATTCTCCTGTTTAAACATATATTTACACATTTTGGTTTCGCTGCACTGCAAACACTTGTGCTCATTCTCGGTTGAGATCTCATCCACCAAGTAACGTTTCTTTTTCATAATATAACGTTCGGAGTTCGAACTATATTCTGCGATACATGAATCACATATATAATCATATTTTTCATCAATTTTCATTCGATGATTACATATTTGATTTTTATTGCATTTAACGCAACGTTCCTTAATCTCAAGGATTACCCATATTGGGATTTTTTTTAAATTCAATGTAAATTGTTCTGGCTTCTCAACCCGCAATTTTGTTACACATTCTAATGAGCAGATGTAACGATTTTCATCATTTTCTTGAAACATAAATTCACAAGCACGATTAGTTGCAGCACACTGGAAACAAGTTTGTTTGGTCAGTGGTGTAGGCGCGTCTTTAATTTCAAAATCTTTAGGCGCCACAACCACTTCTTCTGATTCTTCTTCTTCATCGTTGATATTGGCGTTTATTTCGATTGCGGTGTCATCGACTGTAGTTTCATTATTTTCTTCATCGTCGTGAGATTCTTCAGGTTGTTTTTCCAGTTCCGGGGCCGTACTTTTTTCTGCCGACTCACTATTTTCTTCATTCGCGACGAGGATCGCCCTTTCTTTGTCCGCATCAGTTATCTCACGTTCAGGTAATAACGATACTTCCTCATCTGCACCTTTACCGTCATCAATATCTTCCGCCACGTTACCATCGTCATGCTCTTCAACTTCAACGCCCTGATTTGTTGTTGTATCTTTGCTTGTATCATTCTCATCCACATTCATAGTTGTATCAGGTTCAATAGTTTCGATAGCCGGATTATCTATATTAGTATCGTCACTGGGTTTTGTAATATCTACTTCCATATCATTTTTATTTGGTTCACTTGCATCGGCGGCACTGTTCAAATGTAAATCATCGTTCGTGTCCATGGGATCAAGAGCTGTAATCCAATTTGATTAGTAAATAAATTTCTAATTAAATTTAAAGCACACAAATAAATACCAAATTCATCGGTGGTTCGAGTCAGCTCAGTACTTTCATTGATATTTACTTCGGCCGGATTTTCCAATAATTCTGATGCATTTAAATCGTTCCCGCTTAAGCTGTCATTGTTTACTGTTGTAGTATCATCAACACTCGTTTCTTCTTTTGGCGGCTCATTTATTGGTTCAGGCTTTATCGGCGATTTTGGGGGCGTATCCGAACTAGCATCCTGATTAGAATTTAAAGTAACATTGGACTCTACATTTGTACTAGCCTCATCAGCATTAGTACTTATTTCTACGTTTTGTGATGGTACAGGTTCTTCCTCGTCGGGTGGAATTTCTGCTTTAATTTCGTCTGGTTCGGATTTTGCGGTACTACTATTTTCCGCATCCACATTTTCTGCACTAACTTTTTCACTATTTTCTTCCATTTAATTAATGAATTATTTAACTATAGCCGTAGTTTAACACAGATTTATACGACAACAAAACATCACTTATATCGTAACTTATAAAATTATATACCCGGTAGATGCTAAAATCATTTTTCGGATATATACCCTCTTGATTAATATTACAAAGCGTCAAACAACTTCAATGTGGTACACTAGTGGTCAAATTTGTTACGTATACCTATTTGGGTATGAGGCGACATCTAAATAAATTATTTATGACTAAGGAAATAATCTAGTCCCATCTATTGTTGAAAAGCGCAACGAAAATATGTTCAACAATTTTGCAGAAACACTTGAAAGTATTCGTTATTTATAACGTTTAACGTGTTAATGATCGATATTAAACCGTTAAAAAAAATTAACAACAGGACCTAGCATTACAATATTTATGTAGGAGTTATTATTATTATAATTTTTAATATTACTAAAAGGAAATAAATCTAAAAATGTTTTAAATTCCCAATATTTAAATTTGAGTGCGTCAAGGCTAAATCTGTATAATATCGTACAAATCAAATTTATTTGGGTCGACGTCTTCGCAATAGTCTACGATATTTAGATTTATACGTAAACATGATAAAGATATTTACAGTACGTTCGATTATTTTTCCGTGACAAAAGGAAAATAATATCAATGTTAGAATTTCTTGGCAATGCCTAATTCAAATAAAATCATGAAATCAATGTTGCTTGTAGTGATGTTCTAAACTGGTTATTATACTAGCCAACAACGAATCGATCTTTTAGTTCATTAACCTGGTTTTATTATTTATTTTAACCCAATCTTGAAATCTAATCTTTTTTAATCAAATCACATAACTTTTTTATTATAAACAATAGAACAATTTTATTTTTTTAAGTTTTTATTTAATAAAATTATGTTTTTCTTTTAATACTAACTAATTTTACATATTATATTCTAAAATATTATTATTATTATTGTTTAATTCTAGTTCAATGCTTTGTGAAAATATTTTTATAATTAAATATTTCTCATTTGCAAAAACAATCAAACTTGGATTAAGTTTTTGATATAAATCAGAACAAAATTGTGAATTACTTTTATTTTCTGCATCGACAATATCCCATATTGATGTAATCGTGGAACCCGTGGCAGTTGGTAGGAAACAATCATTATACGGCAGCACGACGAATTGTACTTTTAATTTAGCTAAATTATTGTAAATTTCGGATGATTGTTTACGGCTGAATATGGAATAAACTAATTTCGTACGATATTCCATGTCGGGGAGTTCATGGTGCGCATGATTTACAATCGGTCGGCGGCAAACTACTAGTATCGTTGATGTAACATCGTATGGGCCGGCGAATACATCATTTGGTTCTGTGTGTAAATTGATCCATTGTAGCATGTCTTCTAGTTTAACGTTTGTTTCATAGTAATTTCGGGCATATTGTTTTTTAATATTTTCAATTCCCGGGTCGGTTATGCCGCACATTAGCAGAATGATCAGCGTAAACCAGTAGACAAAATTATTTTTGTAAAACCATTTTTTCGATGGGAATGTCGACGAAATCAGACATAGGAATGGTGTAACAATATATTTTAATTTTAATACAATTCCACTTACAATTAATAACATAATCGTTTGTGCGATTGCGTACAAATAGTGTGGATAAATAAGCTGGTTTGGTATCTTTTTAATTTCAGGCTCAGATTTACACGGTAATTCAGTTTTAATATCATTTTCATTATTTATCGCATCATTACTACTGCAATTACTATTATTATTGTTATAACTTGTATTCTCATTACTGTTACTACTATTATTACTATTATTTTTATTTTTAATCTGTTCACGTAATTTTTTTATATCATTCAGGAACATCATTTTATCATTATTTTTAATTTTATTACTGTTATTATTAAAATTTTTTGCTTTATTTATTTTATATAAATTATAATTATAATTATATTGTGTTTTTATAATGTTTATTTCATTATTTAAATATTTCTCATGATTTTTAATTTCATTTAGCTTTATGTGATTCTCTTCCAAAAAATCTTCAAGTAAATAATTCTTAATTCGTTCATGTTTACTATCTATTGCAGTGCTATTATCACTCGTGGTATTATTTATTTCGCTATTACTATTATTATCACTAGAAGTACTATTATTTTTATGATCAATTGTTATTTTATTTTTATTATTATTATTGTAACGTTTTTTATGTATTAACCGGCCTAAATAAATTATAATAAATAACGAAAAAAATTTAATAAAAAATACATTATTGTATAATTTAATTGTGTTTAAGTTAATTAAATTATAATTTATATCGATTTTATATAATAATAAATTAAAATAATTTAATTTTATAATATTTAAATTAACCAAAAGTAAATACAAATAGTTTAAATTTTTATTATATAAATTATAATTGTTAAAATAATTTAATTGGAATAATGAATCGTACAGTGTCGAAATAATTAAAACGAATAAAAATACGTCGTTAATTATTAAACGAAATTTTTTAGTATATTTATTTATGCTACTACTAGTATTAATTTCAGTATTAGTATTTGGAACGTTATTATTTATTTTTATAAATAGTTTTGATGAACATATTAATAGTGTTATTGCTGTTATATTATGAATAGTTATTAAATAGTATTTATTGTAAAATTTTATGTAAAACAGTAATACATTTGTGAGAATCTGTGATATTGCATAATCAATTATAAATTGTTTTTTAATTATGTTTAATAATTGTAATACGAATACGACCACCACCTGTGTCGCAAATATAATCGATGAAAATTGCCACAAAAGTACGGAAATTGTTGTTAAAATTGTTTGCTTTAATATCTGTGAAAGAAACAAAATACGTACGTTTAATATTTTTATCCTTGGTTTATAATAAAATCAAGACAATATATAAGTTCGATGAGTTTCATATCGTAAGAATGTCTCAAACAAAGTAGAACTTTCCGACGAAAAAATTTAATATTCCTTTTTCAGTTTGCTTGAAACATTTTTCTTATACATATGTGTATAAAAATCAAAAATCTTATTAAATTTTTCTTTGATATAATCTCTACTCACCATTGTATAATTCCGTTGATAAAATCGTAAATTTTTATTCTTTCCATAATAATCGTAATAATCGAAACGCTCAATCGAAATTGTTAAATAAAATATTTGCCACAATATGAACGGAAATGAAAAATTTTCTCGTGCTGCGGGTTTCGTATGTGTTAATGTTGCATCATTATTTATGATGAAGAAATATACAATTGTAGCGATTCCACCAAAGAAATTACGATTTATATACGTTCCGAACATGTACAACAGGAATACAGATAGTCCAGCGAATACACGAGTAAATTCTATATAAAATGAAATTGGTTCACCAATGCCGTCACAATATATAGGTGGCTCCTGTGCATTGTTGTCGCTTGTACCCCAGCACCACATAGTTTTTATGCCTAATGTTGTTGTTATATTTTGGAATTGTTTATATAGGTAACTGAAAGAAAATCACATTCTTACTAGATTTTTATACATAATTGGATTAATTATTAAATACAAGGAGCTTGATAACACGATTTTTAGTTTAAATCAATTCTATCATTTGTGAGTGGCATTTGATAATTTATATGAATAAAAATTTGAGCAAAAATTACTTTGGTTTTGAGGATTTGATTACTACAGTTTAATTAGAAATAAACTAGTTAATGCGAACAATTTTTTCGAGTTTTCACACCTAATATGTTAAATATCATTTATTTAGCAAACGCCCCAAATATTACACGAATATTTGAAATAACAACATCTGTATAATATTTTCTTTTATTGATTATTCAAACATAAATGTTGTTATGTTAGTTAGGTAATACATTATTGGCATGTACATATATACTGAAAAATAATAGATTTTGATAGTACGACTAAAAACCGGCAACTTTTATAAATAAACAATTTGCCCAAAATTTGTTCTTATTGAATTATCTCAGAGTTTTTGCGATAGCCACAGAAGGAACAATAAAATGAAAGAGTCGAATGGCCATGGCCATATGAACGGAGAAAGCTGCTTAATTACCAATGGTTTTAAAAATGAATAGTCTTACCCTATAAAAATTTCTGGATATATGTCAAAATGTTGCAACGCATTTATTGTGCTGGGATACTCAGTCATGTTATCGTTCAGTATTCTGCTCAGTCCATCCCCGAACGTATCAGCTTCGATAACAGTTTTGTAATAATTAAAGTACAATCCCTGTTCACTGGAAAATAACATTTCACGTTCAACCCGACTTAAATGACTAAAATTATATTTATTCTCAAATACAGCAGCTGTATGGAATATATTTAAATAATAAAGACCAATTCCTGAAATTATAAGCCAGAATAAAAAAAAATTAGAAATGCAACATACAAATTAACATACCCATAAGCGTATGAGATAAAATCAATAGTGTAGTTTCTTTTTCAGTTGATTTTAAAATCATTTTTCTAACTAATCAATAATCTGTATTAAATATTAAACAAATAAACGATGTAATATATAAATCGGTATATTTTAAATGGAATTTTCTTAGCTAATTTTATTTTAGTTTAAAATGTCATTTTTGACAGAACAAAATAATACAAGTTATCTCTATAAATAAAAAATTATGGTTGGGTTTGCTATAAAAAATAAAAAACGAAACTTACAAATACATTAATATTTTATTATTATTATTTAAATAATAAAATGCAAATGTTTTATTAAATAATACAAAATCTAAAAATAAATTTTTGCAATTCAAAGGAACTTAATTTTATTTAAATCGGTATTATGCCATTTGGCAGAAAAGTACATAAACAAAAATCATCTGTTTAATATGAGGCCGTTCTATACTATTTAACCATAATGAAACATTAAGCTTTGTGCTCGCCACTAGGGAATTCAATACGAAATATTAGAAATTTTGTTAGAAATCATCAATTAAATATTAAAATTTACATCAAACTTTTAAACCTTATTATAAAACAATATTAAAATCGAGTTGTCATGGGATATTTTATAAAATTACATACATTTTGGTCGAATATTTTTGTTCCGGCCGCTAAAACTACCATTTTCCGGAAGTTCAATATAAAAACAATAAAGTTCCTATAAAATATAAACAATAATTTTTAAAATTATATTTATAGTACCTAGATATATTGTTTTAGTAAAATTATTAAATATTTTGTTATAAAATATGTGTATTTTAAAATAATTACATAATATTCGATTAATGTAATTCTTTTTAATTAAGAAAAAGTTTACCATTTTTGTTTATATTTTTATAGCACGGCATTTTTTGTATGTATATTTTGATTATTTTTATAGTACGCGCGTAATAAAAAAAAGTAAAAAGTATCAGCCATCTTTGTAAATTCAACAAGATTATATAGGCAAAACGGTGAGTACAATTCATTTTTCTATCATTTTTATTTTTTTTTAAATTAAATAAAATTCATGTCGATTTTAAATAAATGTTCTATAAAACTATTATTTAATGTATGTATTACTAAATTATTAAATTGTCATAATAAATTAAATAAGTTTTATATGAGAAATTTGAATTTAAAAATCGGCGTCTATTCACTATTGTCGTATATGTGTATGATACTTCATTTTTCTTTTTTCGGGGTTTGTTGAGTTGGTGGTACAGATGCAAAAAATTTAGTGATTTTAGAAATGGTTAATGTTGCTGTAAATTATAAAATCGCGTTGAAATGATGGTGATCTTGAATTATGTTTTGCTCATAATGTACACTTTTTGGCAAATAATTTAGGTCAACATATTACAGCAAATTATTGTGAAATGTGTACATTCTTTTTGGTTTTTTCATACTCGTTTTCCATTTGAATTAAATAAGTAACTATGGAAATTCACTTTCTTTCCATCATTCAATACCAGAAATATTCAATGTAACCACCTTGAAAATTTGTTCATATCCACTACTCTAAAATCTAGACTTCAAAGTCAATTTCAAATCAATCTTATGGTGAAAAGGTTTTTATTAGCGAATCCGTGTAACTACAGTTTTTACTTTCTATTTTCGCAAGAGACATTGGATAACTTTAATAAAGACGCATAGGTATCCTCATTTGATTAGAAACTGCATAATGTTATTATTTTTAATTTATCAAAATATTTACATTTCTACAAAATAAAATATTTAATTCTTATCAGCGATTTTTTGTTGTTTCGTGTACAACTATAAAAAATCGCAAAATTACCAAACAATAAATTTTTTTGATGAACATTTTTTGTTTTGTTTCAAATACATACAAACATGCACCTATTTATATTTTTAAGGTGACGCAGTAAATAAAATAAATAGAATTCATTGTTAATTTTCTTTTTTGTGTGGTATAATACTGTGTAAAAATTGTAAATTGTAATTCACAACAATCACCATGAAGTCCTCAAGCCCCATTTTGTTTTCTCCTGTTTATACCAATAACTACTCTGCCATTTTATATCTCGTCTAATAAGAAATTTGATTGAATGTGTAGATGTGACGAAGCGGCCTAAACACTCACTCTGGTAAGTGTAATTGAACTCACTCAAAATTTGCGTCATTTTGAGTGAGTTCAATTACACTTACACTTCACTGTTTATTAATTACATACAGGATCGATCGCTTTAATAAAAATTCCAAGCTTCAACATTATTCTAGCGAATAACCTTGGTCACATTACATGGCACATTTTCCTACTTTCATTCCTGAGAATATTTATTTCCAAATAGTTCATCATAATTATTTCATAAAGATACGTTGAGAATAAAACTTATGTTTCGTTTGCTTTGAAAGCGTTCAGGATAGTAGTAGTCGTGTACTACGCGTGTCATTTATTTATATTGAAATGAAGAAGGTAATTGACCTGTCTCTCAATGCAGTCAGAAGTAATTTGAAGATAAATTAAATATTTTAGAAATACATAGTTATGTTGTGGTTTTTCAGTTTTTATACTATTTAATTATTGTAGAATTTTCAACATTGTCTTATTCTGGTACTTAATTATGTACATTGGTTACATTTGTGCTACGGTTCCAACAATTTATTTTTAGATTAATGTGCGAAATGACTGGGATTTTAAGATTCGGACTTGAGTTTGCATCAACTGCACACTTCATCTGATTAATAGTCTAACGCACGAATAGTACAACTAGTCGCTTTATTTAGTGTGACGCTATTCACGAGTAGCTATGCACGTATACAATTTTTTATTTATTTTAAAGTGAAAAAATAAAATCGGTTATTTATGTTGCCTTTTAATACCGGCTAAAACTATGTATGTTTTTTCTATTGTCACTAGTGATTTTTTAAATTCTAATATACGAAATTGTGTTTAGTTGTGCGCATATTTTCTCTCTGTGGAAACTATAGTGTTGATCTTCCGCTCTCTCTCTCTACAGATCTGAAATTATATTCTCTTTGTTTAGCGAATTATTTTCATTTTCAATATAATGTTCTCTACGTCGAATACATTCTCTACGTCGAATAACTGACAGGGTTTTGTTTATATTCATTTTCGATTATGATGAGGGTGGTTTTTTTACCAGAAAAACCGAACTAAATGCACCCATTATGTATTGGCATTTTAATTTATTATTTAGTTAACGCATTGCACGAAAGTGATGACGTCATTATAATGACCTGATTTTGTATTTATTTTTTGTATTCTTCAGAAAATAGAAATACTGTATATAAATTAGTAAATTAGGTGAATGTTAACGTATTGGTATGCGTGTGTTATTTATTATTCATTCAGTGGTTCAAAATTTGTGGGTTTATTCAGTGGTTCAAAACAGTTTGTTTTCATACTTATGAGAGCACTTCAAGTTGTTAGTATTATTGAGATTAGCACTTCTAAGTTAGGATTATTTTCCGAGTAATCCTTTATTATCCGGGAGCACTTATTTGTTTATCAGGAAATATTTATCAGATTCTTGATTTCGCGGGTTGCTTATATAATTCGATTGGCCATCACGTCGTGTTTTGGTGATTTATTTTATTGTACTCATTCCGCATCCGTCAGCATTCAATTTATACATTCGACCATGACAACAAGTTTGATCAACGTTTTGTACCAACTTGTCCATCACCTAGGGTATTTAGATTTTAGTAGTCCTCGTAGAAGATACAAAGTACTTCGCCAAACTTGCAGTTGCCACCATTAAAGGTAAAGCCTGCTGTAATTTATTTTGAGTCCAACGGAATTGTACCTATGAGCTACACTGGAAAAATTCGCGAATTGTGCTGTATACTGATCGATACTGATAGAATACTGATCTTAGTAATCAAAATTCATATACGAAATGAGTTGCATCTAATCTTAGCTATTATAGGTCTGCGCATATCGAAAATAACCACCTGTTGAAAAAAAATAAAACAATTCGATAGGAAATAATTTTCGTTTGTTTGTGTTTTGGACTCTGTAGAATATGTAGAATATGTGCATAATTATGTACATACATATGTATTTATATTCAGATTTTTGGAATTTCAAATTTCTCGATACAAACTTTAATATGTACTATAATCATAATCAATAACTACTTAAATGCAAAACTAAATACATACATAATATGTATGTATTTTAATTTGTGTTGATTTTACAAATCGGAAACAATACCGAATAATCATTTTAATTCATTCACGCATACATATTACATTCTAATCTAAACCAGGGGTATTTGGTTTCTCGTTGAAAAATACTTGTGTACCGAAACACGTTTAAATTTTTTTAGAAGGTTTTGAACATCTGACTATAAAAAGATAAAGTTTCATTTACTCTTTTATATTCATACAACTTATTTAAACATCATCGCTATAATGTGTTTTCATTAGTTTTTTGCTAAACCGAGTAGATAGATGAGCGATATTTTTTTCGTGGTCAAATCGTGACATATTTTTAACGGAATTTTTGGAACTACCATCAGATTTCCCGATTAAGATTAATCAACGCATGCGTTAATTTTTTTCTTTTGTCGTGCGATTGGGAAAATTTATAAGTTCAGTGAAATAATTTAGACATTTTATTTTTGTTGTTTGCTGTACATATTTAAATACTATCAGCAAAACTATATATAATATAAAAGCAGTTATGTGGTCGATTGCAATCTATGGTTTTATTGAAATTTTTATCTATTTTTGGTGTTTTTTTATCGCATTGGATATGTTTGAGGTAATTTTAAATTGTATGGTATAATTTTTGTATTTTTGAGCTATGGCCTGAGTGAAAATAAATATTTTGTTAGAGTTTGTATTTTTGGAAGTGAATTTTCCTTAATATTTTATACATATTATGATATAATTTCATTTTCTTTTCATTCGTAGTGAATTGTGATGTTCCCATTCCAAAACTTTCTTACATTGTCCTAGTTACATCTCATGTAAATGTAATCATTATCCATTAAAATCATATGCGAAACAAGTTATAACGCTATATCGTTACATTACAACGTATTAAGTTTTAAAGTCTTATATTATAATATTTTACTTATGTATATGATATGATTATGACGTCCATAATGTGTTTCCTAGTTTATCAACAAAGCTTTGTTTATATTTTATTTATCTATTTGGCACATGTTTCGCGACATTCGTATAGACCTAATATACTTGTTTGAGAGTTTATAATTTGCGTATTTTAACTAAATGTTTTTATTTCGTTTATGTTTACAGAAAATTTACATTTTTGGAAATTCATCATTTCCACGAACAACAAACCAATATTCAACATCAATACTATTTAGGTGTTTAGCACAGATACCATTTAATCCAAGCCATGAGCCCATGTTTATGACGGAAATACCAAGATCATTGGGAACAATAACGAGTCAATTGAATTATCAACATTTTTATAATGAGTTTCAATTGCAATCAATGGAAAGTTGATAAATTATATAGTAAAAATTATTGACCGCATATGGACAAAACTGTAAATTTAGTGAATTCAAATTTTTTATTACTAAACTATAGACTTTTGTTCAGATAGTGACAAAAACAAAAAAAAAAAATTTTATCTAGGTTAAAGTATAAAATTTAATTTAATTTATATAATAGATATTTATAAATAAAACGCGAGAAACAATATGTTTTCATTTCACAAACCTAAGGTGTATCGATCAACTCAAGGATGTTGCATTTGCAAAGCAAAATCAAGCAGGTTAGTAAAATTAGACCATATTATTAAATACACCATTTATATTCTTTCTAATAGTTTCTAAATGCACATTCGTAATGATAAAATGTGTCTGATTATCTGTTAACCTTAAAATACTTTTTCATCAACATACGTCATGATTATTTCGTATCGCGCGATATGTTAGATTTTGTTCTAATTTTAACGCATCATATTTAATTTATTCCACAGCTCACGGTTCACCGATTCTAAAAAGTATGAAATTGATTTTATCGAATGTTTCCAGTTAGCATCTCCACGAAAAGGTGAAATTTGCAATGCATGTGTTTTGCTTGTTAAGCGGTTTAAACGTTTGCCACCCGGAAGTGATCGACACTGGGGTCATGTAAGTAGAAAAGACATAATTATTAGGATTATTTTATATAATTGATCGTAATTTTTTGTAGGTCGTCGATGCTCGTGTCGGCCCAGGACTCAAATCGATGACCAAATTTAAAAAACGTAAAGAAGAACAACTTCAACAACAAATGATCATCAACGATGGAACAGTTATTTTACCGACTTTAAATGTTACCAGCACATCAATATCTCGTTCATTGTCATCGGTTCCAGAAAAATTTTGCAAAATTTTCAAAAAAAATAAAAAGAAAAAACTTTTGGAATGTGAAACCATAATAGGTGACGAGAAAAAAAAATTATTGAAAAAATATGTTGATGCGCATCTAGTTGAAATGGATGAAGATCGCGAAACATCCGTATTTCCCATTAGAGTCACTTCACCAAACCACTGTAATTCCATAAATGATTTGCTTTGCGATGAAATGTTAGATTCGCCTAGCAGTCCTCTTTCGCAAAATAATAGCGATGACAATGATCATGAATTAAATATCTACAACAACACAAATGATAGTGAACGAGTTATTATGAAGAATAATGAGATGAATCGTAATTTTATCGAACAAATCTTAAATGTGCACGAAAATAGTCAACATAGTTATCAAAATCGTCGTCACGTTTGCAAACGAAAAATTCGAATACCGGTGAGAAATTTTGGATCACGAATTGTTAAGGAAAATTCTGCATCGGTTATTGATACAAATTATTGGAAAAAAGTGAAAACTTGTTGTGGATACGTATACGAAAGCAATGTTGTCAATGCTCTTATAGTAGATTGCAATTTATATAAAAAATGTATACTTCATAAAAATATAAGTAATACTACTAGTAACACTATAACAACAACACAAGTAAATAATGGTAAAATGTTATATAATAATGAAAAAGAAAATTTTACTACTACAACACTAAAAAAAATTACAGATAATGTAAATGTACCTGTGACCGCAATCAAAAAGCATCATTTATATTCGAAACGACAGAATTATATAAATAATAATACTAATAATAGTAATAGTATTATTAGTAATAATAAGACTGAGGTAACTTTATTACAACCACCTCTAATCATACCGCCAATTCAGGGAACTGTCGTAAACACGATTAATAATTCGGCGGCCACCAAATATTTGCATAAAATAAAATCTGATTCGAAAATTATAAAAGCCGTTGATATAAAACCAACTACAATTTCAACGGCTAAATTAAAAGCGGCCGATTATAATTTGGTAAAAAATTTAATGAAAATTTGTATTGATAAAGCGGTTAAACATAAACATTTCGATAATAATAATGTAGTGAATGGTGACGGTGTTGTTTCCACACCAGATGTGCTCGGGAATAAATTTAGTGATAACTCATCAGATTCGGGATATGAAGAGACACCTTCAGAGCATCTTATTAATCAGATGCCATCACTAAGGAAACCCACTCAAGGGGTTCGTTCTGTTGTATTAGCTAACGGGATAAAGGTTCATGTACAACCACAAAATTTGGAGCGTGCTGTTAATTGGGCTGGTGTGTCACAAACTACAGTGGCATCTTTTCAGCAAACTGAAAATATGGTAATAAAAGTTTATTATTTTAAATGTTAAAAATTGTATTCTAAAAAAAATTCTTTACTTTTAATTTATAGCATTTTAATAACTCAACACAATCAAATATTATTGTAGTACAACAGAAACCGCCAATTGATGTAATTCTTCCAAATCAAAGTGCTTCAAATAATCAAATGATTATTGATACAATGGGAACTGCTAATATTAGTAGTAATAATAGTGCAACAAATTTAAGTCAAAATATTGTTTTAATAAAACCAAAATATTTACAGCAAAATTGTTAAGTAGCTCGCGATATATGTACACCATTTTTATTAGGATAATCATCTGCTATAAACCCCTACCCCCCCCCCCCCCCCCCACCCGGGTGAATTTATATGTGATCGGGGTTCTTTCTTTATTTCTACAAAGAATATATTTATATTTATCTTTTTTATTAGAAATTTACATAACATATCACTTACATTTTATTATTAAAATATTTAATTTTTATTTTTAATGACTTAACAAACCTAGACGGATATGCAAATGTCGTCCAACGTTGGTAATGCTATATCGTTTATTCAAAAAATTTATGAGATAGTATACATCATCAATTTATACCAATGTTTGCATTGGTAAAATATCGAACGGGCGGATGTACCGAGCTGAGAATCAAGTGAGCCATATATTCACATTTAACTATTGTTGGTTCAATTTCATCAAGTAAAAAATCAGCCAACGATGGATCAATGCCGAAAAATCGTGTACACCACTTTGAATTTAGAATTTTCATCAATAGTTACTAGTATATTATGGTCTACTTTGGTTGTCACTGGCTCATCGTCTGGCTAGCCAGACGCAGATTTTGATGGTCGCCGTTTTGTTCCAATTTTGTTCCATTTTTTGGTTCGGTTCTTTTCATAATTCTTCTGAAGGTCCGTTTGATTTTTTCTTAGATTTAATGTATATTCGTTAATTTCCAAAACTAAGCATTAAAGCAATTTTATGTGTTAATTTAATTTTATTTGTTTAATAAATTAGTGATACCGGACGATAAATGAAAAAGTTCATTGAAAAAAAAGGTAAATTTTATTATTTTTTTATTTGATTTTTTCTTAGATTTAATGTATATTTAATGCTTCGTTTTGGAAATTAACGAATATACTTATTAATAATTGTATACTTTTGTTTACTTGCTACTCTGAATATAAACGGCAAATATTGTAACTATAAGTTTCAATGCAGAAATGATCTCAGAACTACCACCATGTTAATTGGATACAACAAAAAAATCAAAATTTGCATTGAACTTAATATTCAATATTAATATTAATTAATATTCTATTGATTTTAGTCTAAAGGTTTTATTACTTGGAAATTGTGACCGTTTTTGAACAATTTGCTTGTTTTTTTAAAAATATAACTAAATAAAATTTAATATATATTTTTATTGATTTAAATATTAGATAAATTTTATTTTTTAATTCAATTAATTTAACTGATTTTTATTAAATAATATAAATACATATATAAATCACACATAAATAAATAAAAAACTGCCATAAATTAAATATTTTTAATGAAATGTGTAAAATTATTAAATTAAATTAATAAGAAAATTAGATGATATTTATTATATAATATATATTTTTTTTAGATTTTAAGACTAATAAATAAATAAATTTTTATTTGTATTTACAAATTATTGTATATTTTGCATTTAATTAGAAAATTAATTAATTTTATCTCAATTTTGTGTTTTCTAAAGAAATTTTTTTTCTAATTTAAATTATTATTATGTTAAAAAAATTAAAAATTGAGCTTTACATTGAAACGGATAAGGATTGAGTTTTTAGTTACCTTTGGTGTTTGTTGGACGACTGAAATTTGACCAAAGAAATTATGGCGTATACTATTTTTTACTAACCTAGGGAGAAATCTCTGATTGGTGCCTTCTTGAATAATTAATTAAGATCTGTAAGTCAACTCGTGTTATAATATGTAAAAGTTCTTCAATATATTGTGTAAAAATTTATTTATAAACTTAATATTTGCCATAGTGTACAGCAGTCAACTTACAAAAATATCTCAATAGTTTCCAACAACCCCAAATGTTTGTCAACTAAAAAAATACTAGATATTTATAAAAATTTTGCAAACTCATCATCACTGATCATTGGTTGGCGAATGTGCACTAGAAAAAAAGGACTCAATTTTATTAATTTTTTTATTTAAATAAAAATTGTGATAAATTAATTAAAATAATTATATAAATAATTTGAATTTTTTTATTTTTATTACAATTTCATTCCAAATAAAGATATAAATTAATATTAAAAATAAGAATCTGTAATTACATTTTTCTTAAATATTTCATTAAACAAATTATATGTCAACTAAATTTTAAAATTTGTAAAGTTTATTATGTAAAATAAATATAATGCAATATTTATAAATTGATTTTTTATGATTTTGTATATGTATGTAAATGTGAATGATACTTAGTTAATCGTGCTCGCCACAATTGTCCCTATAAAGTTATAATACATATTTATATTATAAATTATTTATTTTTGTAGTCAGACAATCGCCATATCGAAGAGGGGCGCCTATTATAGTACGCTTCTCGCCGCAATGTTATATTTAATATTAGGATTTGATAAAATTATAACGTAAATAAAAAACGTAAAATTCGTGACGGTGCGGCGTTCTGCAATGTACACTATGTTTGTTATAATAGCTAAGATTTATCTTGAAATGGTAGTATTTCTTCATTCCCGTAAAATAAAAATAATAAAATATTAAATTTTTTATAACGTTTAGTTTTTATTTTATTGCTTCAGATACAACGAAGGTGGGTGTTTCGCGAGATCATATAATTATTAAAGATCGTGCAGTTCTGGTTATTTTTTTTTAATATAGATGAAAATCCTGTGGAATATTAAAATAGAGCGCCAAAGTGTGTGAAAAATTAATGACGTAAGGTAAAATAAAATGATTTGCATCTTCCATCATCTTCTGTATCCCATCATCTGCACAACACTTATCTTTATGTCGTATACGAGTGGTATAGGTCATCGAAGAATGGTTTGATAATTTTCTAGCTATGGTATAAATTTGTCAAACGATCGCTCCTCGGAGTATATTTCAATTAATAAATTTTTTGGTATATTCAAAGAATAGACAAATTCCTCAATCGTGTGCATAAAAAAAAATCGAGACTATGGACGAATATAGACTCCTTTATAATAAATGTTAATTGGCAGTTAAATTAGAAAACATCTCAACAATATTGATAGACATATCTAAGAATACATGGTTGATCAAATTATAAAATAACTATCCAAGTCCCACGGACCACGGCAATTTCAAAATCACCCACATTCGAAGTGTCCGATGGGGTTTTCATTAGAACTATTTTTGTAAAACCATAGAACACAACGGTAGGAATTATTTAACACGCGATACAAATGTTTTCAAACCATAAAGTTTGCGAGCCTAGATTTTGTTATGTACGTCGTGCAAGATAATATATTTTAAAGATGATCAATAATGAAGGGCTTGTTGTTCGTAATGGTCTTTACTTATCCAAAAAAATGCTAAAATTAGAACATATTATACCAACTGAATCATGTAGTGTAAATGCATGTCATATCAAATGCATGTCATTTCATATCATTATAATAATTTGGTTTGCAGGAAATGACGTATTCATGGTTCAAAATTTTTGAATCTGTCTAGAAGTAAATTAAACAAATTGGGTGATTAATCCACAATAAAACCACAAACGATTATATGTAATTAATTAATTGACTGGAGAATGATTGTAATAATGAATATTACATATTGATGCATTTCTATATCAAATTCTTAATTTCACAACAGTTTATTCATACACCTACTATATGGTATGATATTTGATTAACCAATCATCATTCGCCACATCATTTATCAGTTCACTAATATTTATTTAAAAAAAAACAAAATTTTATTTTCCGCGCGTAATAACGGTAATAACCGACGCACACATAAAAAATTTAAAATTTGTGCATTGTTTCGTTCCACCAAATGTTTCACTTGCTCAATTATACATACATATTATGTATATGTGGGTGAATATAATTTATATTAGAATCTTCCCTCTCGATTTCTTTATAAAAGGATGTAGTACAATTATTTTACGCTCAGTACGATTTAAAATTTCGCTGTTAATTGAAAAATATTTAAGATTTATGGTGTGATTTCTTTTCGATTTTGAATTTTTGCGACCACATAATTTATTTTATTGTGTTTTCGGAAAATACATTTTTTTTATAATAAAATAGTGAAAATCTGTGAAAATTAAATATAAACTGAAAAACAATGAAAAATATTTAAGATTAATTGTGTGAATTTTTTTTTTAATTTTGAATATTTGCGACCACGTTTTTTGTGTTTTATTATGTGTTCGCAACATAAATTGTACATTTTTTTATAATAAAATAGTGAAAATTTGTGAAAATTAAATATAAACTGAAAAACAATGAAAAATATTTAAGATTAATTGTGTGAATTTTTTTTTTAATTTTGAATATTTGCGACTTTTTGTGTTTTATTGTGTGTTCGCAACATAAATTGTACATTTTTTTATAATAAAATAGTGAAAATCTGTGAAAATTAAATATAAACTGAAAAACAATGAAAAATATTTAAGATTAATTGTGTGAATTTTTTTTTTAATTTTGAATATTTGCGACCTCGTTTTTTGTGTTTTATTGTGTGTTCGCAACATATTTTAATTGTACATTTTTTTATAATAAAATAGTGAAAAACTGTGAAAATTAAATATAAACTGAAAAACAATGAAAAATATTTAAGATTTATGGTGTGATTTCTTTTCGATTTGTAATTTTTGCGACCACGTTTTTTGTGTTTTATTGTGTGTTCGCAACATAAATTGTATATTTTTTTATAATAAATTAGTGAAAATCTGTGAAAATTAAATATAAACTTAAAAACAATGATAAATAATTAATATTAATTGTGTGAATTTTTTTTTTTTATGAATATTTGCGACCACGTTTTTGTGTTTTTTTTTGTGTGTTTCGCAAAATAAATTGTATATTGTGTATAAACTAAAATAGTGAAAAAGTATTTGAATTATATATAAACTGAAATATAATTAATATTAATTGTGTAAATTTTTGTTTCGCAAAATAAATTGTATATTGTGTATAAACTAAAATAGTGAAAATGTATTTGAATTATATATAAACTGAAATATAATTAATATTAATTGTGTAAATTTTTCTTTATGATTTCTCCTTATGATTTTTGTGACAACGTTTTTGTGTTTATATATATTATAATATTCTAAAATTTAAAAATGCCCAAACGTAAGGTGGATGGTGAAGACAATTTAAATAAAAAAATAGTTAATGTTAAGTGTGGGCTAAAGACAAAGGTTAAAAATGAACTAATTTTTAATAAAATTCAACAAGATGTGGAAGAAATGTCTTCACTCTTTGTCGAATGTTCAAGATATATACATTTTACATTATATAAAAAATGGGAAAATGATGATTTCACATCAATCAAATTTTTAGATTTATATTATCATTTATTGAATGGTTCTAAATCGAAATACGAAATAGATACTGAATATAAAAATATAAGAAATAAATATAATATTCGAATGTATGAGAAAGCATATAGATCTAATTTGTTTGTGGCAGAGGCACAAAAGTATGAAACTATATTTCATAATAATTTATGGATGCACAGTTTTTTGAGAGTAAGAACATTTTTAAAAATTTTTAATACCGATTATTATAATACTATTCATTATTTATTTTATGATAATTCGGATAAAACACCAGACCCAATATTAATACAAAAACTAAAAGATTTATTAAAATGGGATGGTTCGAAATTTCATGATATTACAAATAAATTAAAATATAATAAATATTTACAATTTTTTTATAAACTTCAACGATACAATGAAGAAAATAAAATAAAAAATTTTAGTTTAGTACCTATTTTAAAACATGGTAGACATCATGTTCGGTATGATTCTAGGGCATTTTGGCAATTGCTATGTTCGATTAAATAATTTAAAGGTGAATGGAAAACATTTGATCGCAACATAGAATGGAGGAAATATTTTATTTTCCCAGAAACAAAAAATAAACAATTTGATTATTCCATCATGACAGATGGTGTTGCCATCTCATTTTCCATGGCCAAAATGGAATTAAATAAAGAAATAATTTCATCCAAAAAAATAAAAAATAAAAATGTAGATGAATCTTATGAAGATAATTTATCAAAAATTCGTAAAAACATCAATTTATATGACGGCAAAATTGGATTAGATCCTGGGTTGAAATTAATCTTTGGTGGTATTAGAAACGATGTTCCAATTAAATATAAAAGTTCGAAATTTAGGCATATGACTAATTACCACCAAAGATTAAAAAAATTAAAAAAATGGACACCGTCTACCAATCATGAACAAATTTCACCAATGGAAAAAAATTATCATAAATATTTAGAACATCAACTATCATTATTTAATATAGTCCAAAAAGAATATTTACAAAGAAAAGTTGCAAGATTAAAATTGCAAAAATTTATTTGTATAGAAAAAGCCAGTCATACATTGGCCAAACAAATAATTGGACCAACAAAGAAAGCACTTATAGTTATAGCATAGAGAAGGATATAAGAGTACTTTCTTTCATACATTAAAATGGCATTAGATTCAGCATAAACTTATTTTATAATATTAATTTACCTATTATAGCAAAAAGAGACCATAACATTTATTTACATATATATCTATCCTTATTCATAAATCTTTAAAGATCAACAAAACCAAAAAATTGTATTCCTATTTATTTACACAAAAGCAAAACAAAAATGAAATTATGAATGAACCAAACATTTCAGTATATTTAACGTAGTAAAGCGCAGGTTTTTAGCAATATCTTATAAAAGTAAAATTTATTTAGACAGAGGCCATGATGGTATTATTAAAAACCGGTTTTGGCCTGTTTTTGATTTTTCCATCAAAACCTTTTATGAATATAAACAAAAAAAAAATACACTATCTTGTTTTATCTATTCCAAAGAGAAAGACGAAAATACAAATGTATAGAAAGTTTTGTGTTTTGAGCTGAGAATGAAAAAGCGTTTTATTCCTTAAGAAAAATTTTGTTTGAAATATTTTGGATTAATAATATAATAATATAACAGTGTTAAAGGCCATTACTTTTGGATTAATATAAAATTAATTTTTCTCATCACTCATTCGAATAATTAAACCGTTTAGCTCCTATCGAAAAATTGAAGTTGTGCATAAAGTGCCAAGCCAAATTTGCCTTTGTTGAGTTTTGAGAAAAAGGTAATAAAAATTAGTTTTCAAAAGTGATTAAAAACTATAGGGTATTTCAATATTAGTTCTCTACATTTGTTTAAAAGGGCCAAAACTAACAGAAATGTCTAGTCCCATTAACCGGTTATAACACAGACTGGATCAATAAAATTGTACTTTGGACTTACATTTTAATGCGTTTTATAAGAGAAAAAACTGAATTTTTCATAATACATATACAATAATGTTGCCAAAGCCAATCATGACGTATACACATGCCGAACGTCACTGATTCAACAGCTCATCGTTATGGTTGTGTCGGAGAATGGTTGTCTATTTTTCAAAAAGAATTAAATCTAACTTGACTTTTCCTTGGAAAAATTAATTTTATATTAATCCAAAATATTTCAAACAAAATTTTTCTTAAGGAATAAAACGCTTTTTCATTCTCAGCTCAAAACACAAAACTTTCTATACATTTGTATTTTCGTCTTTCTCTTTGGAATAGATAAAACAAGATAGTGTATTTTTTTTTGTTTATATTCATAAAAGGTTTTGATGAAAAAATCAAAAACAGGCCAAAACCGGTTTTTAATAATACCATCATGGCCTCTGTCTAAATAAATTTTACTTTTATAAGATATTGCTAAAAACCTGCGCTAGTTTACGTAGTAAACGTTAAATATACTGAAATGTTTGGTTCATTCATAACCAAATTCATTTTTGTTTTGCTTTTGTGTAAATAAATAGGAATACAATTTTTTAGTTTTGTTGATCTTTAAAGAAGTATGAATAAGGATAGATATATATGTAAATAAATGTTATGGTCTCTTTTTGCTATAATAGGTAAATTAATATTATAAAATAAGTTTTTGCTGAATCTAATGCCATTTTAATGTATGAAAGAAAGTACTCTTATATCCTTCTCTATGGTTATAGGATCAACCAAAATAGCAGCAAATTCACCAATGAAAGGCTACGTCAGAACACCGCAACCGAAAATATTAAAATATTTTCAAAAATATGCTGATGTTTTAGAAATTGATGAATTTCGAACCACCAAATTATGTGCTGGTTGCCACGAAGAACACATAACATCTAAATCACCACACAGGTATCAATATTGCCAAAAATGTTCGATAACCTGGCATCGTGATGTGAACGCTGGCAAAAATATATTATATTTAGGATTATGTCAAATAAATAATATAGAAAAACATAAAAATTTTAATAAAATACCTAAAGTAAAATTTAATACTTTAGGTTGATTTTTTATTTTTTAAATAAAAAATTTAATAATAATATAATATTAAAATTAGTATTATAGTATTATTAACTCTGGCTTATAAGGAATGGTCTTTATTATTTAAATATATTCCATACAGCTGCTGTATTTGAGAATTTTCCAGTGAACAGGGATTGTACTTTAATTATTAGAAAACTGTTATCGAAGCTGATACGTTCGGGGATGGACTGAGCAGAATACTAAACGATAACATGACTGAGTATCCCAGCACAATAAATGCGTTGCAACATTTTGACATATATCCAGAAATGTTTATAGGGTAAGACTATTCATTTTTGTTTTTTGATTTTTGTATTTTGTTTTTTTTTCACAGATAAGCAAACAATTTTAACAACAATTTCCGTACTTTTGTGTCAATTTTCATCGATTATATTTGTCACACAGGTGGTGGTCGTATTCGTATTACAATTATTAAACATAATTAAAAAACAATTTATAATTGATTATGCAATGTCACAGATTCTCACAAATGTATTACTGTTTTGCATAAAATTTCACAATAAATACTATTTAATAACTATTCATAAAATAACAGCAATAACACTATTTATATGTTCATCAAAACTATTTATAAAAATAAATAATAACGTTCCAAATACTAATACTGGAATTAATACTAGTAGTAGCATAAATAAATATACTAAAAAATTTCGTTTAATAATTAACGACGTATTTTTATTCGTTTTAATTATTTTGACACTGTACGATTCGTTATTCCAATTAAATTATTTTAACAATTATAATTTATATAATAAAAATTTAAATTATTTATATTTACTTTTGGTTAATTTAAATATTATAAAATTAAATTATTTTAATTTATTATTATATAAAATCGATATAAATTATAATTTAATTAACTTAAACACAATTAAATTATACAATAATGTATTTTTTATTAAATTTTTTTCGTTATTTATCATAATTTATTTAGGCCGGTTAATAAATAAAAAACGTTACAATAATTGTAATAAAAATAAAATAACAATTGATCATAAAAATAATAGTAGTTCTAGTGATAATAATACTAGTAGCGAAGAGCGCAGTAAACGTTCATCAACAAAACTACCCACATTAGTAACGACAGAAATTAAAACTCAAGTCGTTGTTGTACCGCCAATACCGAAGAAAGTCGCAAATATAGCAACAATGTGCAAACCGTTTATGCAAACAACAGGAGTAAGTTGTCGCCCAGAAACTAATTCTGTTGAATGCCAAACGGATGATGATTTGGAACGAAAAATTTTAATACCAATTCCTGTTCCCATCTATATACCAATGCCTATGTACATGTATTCTCTACCTACACCAATTCCTGTACCAATTCCAATTCCTATTCCAGTTCCCGTATTTGTGCCCACGACTAGGAATTCGGCTCAAGGTATTATGAAAGAAATCAAAAAGATCCAAGATAAAATGCCAACTGATCCATTTGAAGCTGAACTATTAATGATGGCTGAAATTGTTGCCGGGGAAAAGAAACGGAGTGATAGCGATTCAGGATCTGATGTTGATGAACAACCGAGTGAAGAATTTCCGACCGAGACGATTGAAAATAGTAATACATTTGGGGAGGACATGTTACAAATGACTTTAAAAATGGCAACTGAATATGATGAACCGGCGGTTGATTTAGAATCAGCTATGCCCTCGAATACAATTACACCTAATGCTCATCCTCACATACAAGGTGAAGAAATTGTAGATGATCCGGGATTACAACATCACCACATGATACTTATGGAACAACATAGGCAATTATCGACTCGTGGTCGAAAGCGGGGTGGTGCCGCTGCTGTTAATCGAAATAATAATCGGGCTGCTATTCCTATAGCTCAAATACCACCAAATAAAAAACCACGTCGTGAAATGGCCCAAATAATTGAACAGCCACAAGCTGAGCCGTCCAGAGAACCAACTGAAAAAGCTGACGCTAATATGTGTTTAAAATTTACTTTTGGCGTAAACGCTTGGAAAAAATGGGTTATGACTAAAAATGCTGATCTTGAAAAGAGTTCGATACGGCGAAAGCCATTTAAATCTGATCTTCTACAATTAACGGCGGACGAATTAAACTATTCGCTTTGTCTGTTCGTAAAAGAAGTGCGTAAACCGAATGGTAGTGAATATGCGCCGGATACCATATACTATTTGGTACTGGGCATACAACAATATCTTTACGACCATCTTAGAATTGATAATATATTCACGGATCCGTATTATGAGAAATTCACGGATTGCCTTGATGAAGTTGCTAGGAAATTTTCAGTTTTATATAATGATTCTCGTAGGTTCTAATTTGAAATTATACTATGTTTCCAAAACTTATGATATTTCTTTTTCCAGAATATATTGTGACTCGAGTGGAAGAAGAACATTTGTGGGAATGTAAACAATTGGAAGCTCATTCACCGCACGTTTTATTGAGCACATTAATGTTCTTTAATACAAAGCATTTCAATTTAACGGTAAGTCGTCAGAAAATATTTAAGTTCTCAAAAACATCGACGTAATCACTTAAGATTCCTAGGCCTTGTGTTAGGAAGCGTATGAGAATATTTAATAGAATTAGATATATGTACATACTTAGACTTACATAATTTTGCCAACTCATATTTTTATGATCAAGTTATGAAAGGTTCTCGTCGAGTTCAATTTCAAACAATTTAGTCAATTACAATTGTAACCAAATTTATTTTAGACGGTGGAAGAACATATGCAGCTGTCATTTTCACATATAATGAAACACTGGAAACGAAATCCTAATCAACCTGGTGCTGCAAAGGTGGCCGGATCAAGAAATGTGCTATTGAGATTTTATCCACCGCAGTCCAGTTTAGGTAATATGAGATTTTTAATTCAATTTAAAAATATCAAATAATATTCGTTTTTTTGTTATTTTAATAGACAACAACGCGCGAAAGAAAAAAGTCTACGAGCAACAGGAAAATGAGGAGAATCCTTTAAGATGTCCAGTAAAATTATACGAATTCTATTTATCAAAATGGTAATGAGTTTAACGAATATATTATGATCACGTTATGATTATTAATTACGTTTTCTTTGTATTATATCTAGCCCTGAAAGTGTAAAAACAAGAAATGATGTATTTTATCTTCAACCCGAGCGATCTTGTGTCCCAGATTCTCCTGTTTGGTATTCAACGCAAGCGTTAAGTAGAGAAGCGCTAAGTAAAATGTTACATCGCGTAAAAATGGTAAAAGAAATTAATATCGCGCTCTTGACCAGTTAACTTACTATTATTGTTTGGGAGGTAAAATTATTATTTTTTTGTTTTAATTTTTAGAATAAAACTAATATTTAGTTTTGTTGGCTTTTTTGTTAAGATCATAAAGATCGAAAAAAAAAATAAATTTAATTTAATTATTGTTTATGAAAATATATTTTCCTGTAAAATTTATTTAAATCGTAGGAAATAATTTTTTTAATTTACCGATATCCATTTGGAGGTACCTCGCCTTGATTTTGCTCGATGTTTCATCAACAACCATTTTTTTGCTTAGTTGGTACTTTACCTTTTATATGAACTAGATCTCTTATGTTCATTGTGGAATGATAATTTCATCTAATAATTGAGAGATTGGCTTATGTAGTAGTACATAACATTTAGGGACATATTGAATAAAATATGGATATTAATTGTTTAATGAAAAAATTCAATTATATTTAGTTTATAAAAATAAATAATTTGCAAGAACGACACACAAGTTCATAAAATGAGTATCAAAAAATTCATTTTCATATTTAAATTAATATCAAGACTAGATAATTGTACCGGTGAATAGGGCAAGATGTAATTGTTACACAAAATACAACAAATGTGATTTAACTAAGAATTAAGTGACAATTTAACAACCAAAATTATTGAAAATGTCTTGTTATTTAAAAATTATATAAAGTAAAACATCACACAAAAGTAAATAATTATAATTACTACAAACAGTATTGTCATAATATAGAAAATGCAACAACATGTCTGCGAGCTAAATTTAATTGAGATTTAAAATTGTATTTGTCACTTCATTTAATAATTTCGCGTAATTTTTCAATTTTATCGGATATATCCGTATTCTCTGATTTGAGGAACAGATTTTTTACAAATTTACGGCCGCATAATTGATGAAGGGCTACGAATAAAAATACTGTCGGAATGACCGCATTTAAACGATATACCGAATCTTGGCAATATAGGATACAGATAGCTGCACAAGTGTATAAAATTGATGCAATAATACGGTAACCGTGAACATTTCGTGGTGTATCCATTTGCCAGAGCACTGAGAGCGATGAAATCGTAACCAATGACGGTATTATCGAAGGATCCGGTTTGAGCACGGTCGAAAATGTATAATTTTTGGCCCATGTAATTACACTCGGTACATTTAATGCAGTTAGTATAATTAATAAAAAGAAAAGTGTTATATGAAAATTTAATTTGCTTAGCTCATCTTTTATAGAGTCGAACTCAAGACGTTGTCCTACCAATTCGTTGCGGCGCAAGTCGTAGCGGTCTTTCTCTTTCTCTAAGGTTTCATTTAACAATTTTTCCATTTCTTGATCTGCAATAAACAATATATCATAAGTTGAAAATTACATGTATAAATAAAACTTTAATTTACCTATTTTGATTGATTCTTCGTCAGGTTCCTCTACATCTCGTTCTACAATCTCTTTAATTTCCACATTCTTCGCTTTATCAACTTTAAGATTTTCACTAATCGTTTCAATTACAGCTTCAAATTCATTACTATCCGCATCTACATTAGTTTTATCGTCATCATCCTCATCATCTAGCGCATCTTTATTTTTATCGTCATCTTTTTCACATGCATTTGTTTTTTGGCCAAACAATTTCGTAGCAATTTCTTTGGCCAACTCTTCCAAATAATTTTCGTACATTTTAAACAACAGTACAAAATAAACAATACATGCGAGGACAAGCGACACAGCACCGCATGATGCTAGTGATATGGAAATTAAAATCACAGCAATGGTGAGCGGAAATCGTTGAATGATAGGAATTAAAATTCCCGAAATAGTTGGTATTGGTAATTTTATCATTCGATAGATAAGTTTGTGTGCAATATTACCAAAAAATGTGATTGCACCCCATAAAAATCCTGTACCAAGCGATATAATAGCTAAGCTGGCACCATGAATTACAATCGACACAGTCAATGGTAGATCATATTTATCTACGATTGGAAGAAATTTAACTAGTAATACGACTTTGATGATTACTCGTGACGCGGTAATGAGAAAAAATGACGATGATTTTAATAGAGCTGAATGTAATTTACCGCATTTAAAATTTTCATTAGCCGGGGTTAAAGAGATTTGATGTTTTAATGCTAGAAGTAAAATTGCTACTAAATGGGCTGGTAGCCAATGAGAAAATTGTTGAACGATTCGCGCCATTGTCATTCCAAGGGAATTTTTAATACTTATTGTATATCGACAACTTGGATCCAAATATAATTCAACTTTTAAAGGATTTTGGGTAGCATTATAACCAGTTGGACGCTGTTGTGGCGTATAAATGTACATCGATTTTCGTTTTGTTTCGGTAAAATAATGATAGCGATTATAGCCATCTGCCCAAGGTACACACAATTTAGCCACGGCATGATATTGATTGTAGGAACATGATTTTGGTCGAATTGTAAGCTCGATTGTTCGATGCGTTTCTTCGATACCACGCACGATTAAATTGTAATGCGAACTTCCAATAATTGTTTCATCGATTAAAATTTCAGGCGAGGTCGTATACCATTTTGGCACATTTAACATGATTTCTCGATCACCAGAATTATGAATATCCACGTTTAATTGGAATGGCTCTTTGGTTGGCAAAAATCGTAGAATTATATGAGTCCAGTTCGGATATTTCTTTTTAATGTTATGCAAATTGATCTTAAACAAATGGCGTTCATGTCGTAGTGATGGTACTTTTCGTGAAAATTGCGAAGTTATCGATATTCCTTTATTACAGTATCTCATATTTTTGGTGACATCGTTTGCCGCACATCCGAATATATAGTCGCTTGTCTCCAAATTTACAACCTCACCGTACAAAATTTTATATTGTGGCATGTCCACCAAACGTATCATCTGGACATAAGTCTCATTAATTCCCTCCTTAAATCGTTCGGTAAAAATTCGTTTATTTGTCTCAACCCATTTACCAAAATTTCCCTGGCTTCCCGAATCGACCATATTTTTTTCGATTGGCGATTTTTCCGAATTTATCATTCGGTTCGTTTTAAAGTAAAAATAGCCTCGCTCCAATATTTCCGCTTTGCTATCGATCCATTTTTGTCCTTTGAATATTTTTTCCCGTGTATTCGGCCTAATAGATTGTGGTTTTAATAGGCTATACAAAAATCGATTGATCACAAGTACAAGTTGTAAACACCATACGGTACATAAATGATCTGTTGTAACCCAAACATTTGGAATCGATGTGGTCATTGCATGTATATCGGAATACTTCGATGCCGTGAGTCCAGCATGTACCATGCGATCGCGGCTTCCACCACCAATTGTGATTAGCACTTTACTATTTAAATTTTGTTCGTGATATCCAATTTGATGTTCCGCTGCTCTTAGCTCGGTAACAGGATTACGTCCACGATCAGCCGTTGAACAGTAATTTATTCTATTCGTCATTTTATTCATAAAACGAGATTGTATCCAAAAGTTTTCAATTTTATTGTAAAAACTATGTAAATAATGATCACTTGCGATCACCGGACTATCCATTGGGCTACCCAATGTTATAATTAAATTAATTTTATCCCGTATTCGGTCTGAAATTAGTAAGGATTGAGCAATTTTTCCGCCCATTGAATGTCCTATAATTACAATATTTTCCGGCCGATTTTCCAAATGTTTATATAAATTGAGAATTTGTACAATACAAATTTCGACAAATTTTGTTTGTTCTTCAAGAACGCCACCGAACAAGCCGGAATACTCATCGTTTAAATCGACCGCAAAATAGTCTAAATGTTGAATGTACCCGTTGTCCAGACCTTTACGTAGAGCAACTGATGCTAACGATCGAATTTGTTTAAATGAACCACTATTGCCTGGTATGAAGAGCACTGGGGCGCCATTAAAATTTCTACGTCGCGCATCCTCAATTAGATGACCTTCAGCATACACGAAGAGATTATATTTTGGATAGGAAATATTCTCATCAAATGATATCCTCTGAAATGATGGAATAACAAAAAATAGAATTTAGTTTTTTATTACAAGATAATATGCGAAACAAATATACGATTTACGCCAGTTCTGATTATTCTAGTTAAATGGAGGTTCTTAAGCAGAATTTAAACCAAAATTAAGTGATTTACATTATAAAAATTTTGAGAATTCAATATCCGACATTATATTAATTAAATTTATGAAGCAATGTGCACCAAGACATTTTGGACTTAAGTTCATTCTACCAGTCAACCACTATCTCAAACGTAAATGATAATTTAAAGGAAGACTAAAATAGCTCGGAACTAACAAAGGATAAATAGGGTTGATCGATTCGATTAAGAAACTCAATTAAATATTTATTATGTGATTCGATTCAAATGATATTCTATTTAAATGAACGGCAAATGCATTATTAATGTATGTATACATTTTTCAATAATGTGATGAAGTCTTGGTTCGACTTTTACATTGAAATGTTATCAATTCAAATTTTTATCAATGAAATTCTTTAATCTAACTATAATCTTATCAATGTAAAAATCAGAAAATTTTATAAAATATGTTATCAGCAGAGATAAACTAATGGCCACAAGGGTAGAGAATTCACGGTCTAACGCATTATATGAAACTTTGTAATATGTAAATAAAACATATGACTAAAATTAAATGATTTGTGGAAATTCGTGTATTCCAAACCAAATGTTGATGGGTGTGGAGGAGGGGCTGGTATAAATTAAATAAAATCAATAAGATGTACTATACTCGAACTAAATAAATAGTTAACTACTTTTTATAGCGTATGTGTTGAGTATATGCGGCAAATTAGAGGTGGTTTGTTAATTTTCTAAATCTTAAATAAATGATAACATTTGTGATAATTTAGTGTTGGAATTTATAAAATTGTATGTAATATCTAAGTAAACGAAAGAAAAACGACGGTCCGAAAACAAATGGTTGACATCACAATTGTTTTTCGTCATCAGTGCAAAAAATCTATACAAAACAAAACAATTCCCGACTTAATTTTCTTTTAATTTATTATTTAACTGAGATATTAATCTAATTAAACTTATTAACAGTTGCATGTGCAACTGGAGATAGCTAAATAAAAAATTACGAGCGTATAATTGAGATGAAAAATATACCGGTTTTCCGGTATTTCTATTACTTTTAATTTCTTAATTATTTATAATTTAATCTAATAAACATACCACATACTGAGGATATTCATACATATAAGTCATTTTACATAAATTTTCTTCATTTTCGGTGATTGTTATTAGTACCCCATATAAATATAAACATAAACTAATTAAAGCAACAACCAAAAAAGATTTGGTTAACATTTTATATTAAAAAATACAACTTATTTAACAACCACAATTTATTTAAAAGCACATTTTTAATACAAAAAAATAAAATTTATTTTAATTCTTTTATTGAACAAATTCAAATTTTCTCAATGCTTTAATGATGAAATGACAACTAACACTAATTTCAATTTGTAATTTTATTTTTTTACGAGAAATGTCAAACATTATTGAGTGAAGTTTGATGTAATTTATAGTACTTTATTTTAGGAGAATGAAAATTCAAAAATGTCAAATGTTATGACATTTCTCAAAAGTTTGTTTGGTAAACAAACCGTGCGAAAATTTTGTTTAATTGTTTTCTAACTTCTTATGTAAATTATAATCGACTAAATATTCCATACGAAATAATTCCTTTAAATGTCCGAAAAATGGTTGATGGTGATGAATATCTAATTGAATTAGTCAAGGAGCGAGCGGCCCTATGGAATAAGGAACATGATGATTACAAAAATGTTGATTTTAAAAAATTCATGTGGAATGAAATAGCCGAAAAGATGGGATCTGAGAGTAAACTATTTTATGTGATTATTTAATTTGTTAGTTATTTAATGACGTTTTATTTTTATAGAAGAATTTTTGCGACGACGATGGACTAATCTTCGCGAGAAATTTGTTCGAGTCTTGCGTTACAACGAAGTATACGCGGATAATTTTAAACATTATAGTAATATGTTATTTCTAAAAAAGCATATACATCTACGAGGCGTATCAACAATGTCTGAACCTGAACAATCCGAATCGCAGCAGTTAGTTTACGTAGATGACGATCTCTATCACAGCGATGGAATGAATCCAAAAATTGAAATAATCGAACCACCCAGTCAAGATGGATCGAATAACGAATCAGAAGATTTCGAATTTACAATAACTGAAGAACATATTAATCAAAATAGTGATTCCGAAGAAATTATCTTTGTCGAATTAAGATCAGATGAAGAGGAAGCTAGTCAAATATCAGATAATTTTGATAAGAAACGAAAATTTGAAAATTCTGATTCTAATACGTCAACGGTAGAAGTTCCTATAAAAAAATCTCATTGTTCCAGTGATACTTTGGTTGAAAGTATCAGTAATGTGGCATCTTTACATGCAGACCGGCAGTTTAATGACTCGTATCATACACCAACCGGTCACTGTTTAGAAAATCGATGTGAAGATCAAATATTTGGCGAATTAGTAACCGCAATGCTTTTGAAAATGGACACTGATTTAAAGAAAAAGATTAAAAAAGAAATTATGAATGTTTTGTTACAATGATTTTGAATAAATTTAGATATTAAGTTGTAAAGAAATTGTTTATTCCGTAAAACTGCGTAAAAAGAAACACTTTACCAAAACTAACTAAATGATAACTAACATTTCAGCATAATATAATATCAGCCCCCGAATTCCCGTCCATAAATCATCAAAACATGAATGTTCCCTCATTTGGTAACTTAGTTGACGGAAATGATCATTTCGGTAACTTAGTTGACGGAAATGAGGTGCAAATTACTGAAACTTCAGACCACAGGCTACCCTGACATCATGTATAACAAACACGACAACTCAAATACATTTGCTGAGTTGTTTCAATACATGTACTAAATTAACAACTTCACATCAACCAATGGGTTAGGTAACCAATCTAGTTAAGATATATGTACAATGTTAGTACTGGGTACCCTGTATCGTAATGGAAGATAAATTACAAGCTCTTAATTTATTTGGTGGTGGTTTAGGTTCCGTTAAGACATCATTAACGGTTCTGAAAACGTTCGATCGAATTATTTTGCTTACTCTTCAATTAGTCTCTTCAAATGTGTCAGTTTCCAACTCAATAAAAAATTCCTAAAATAGCCGACTGAATTGATAATTTATAATTCACTGTCCATAATACTATGTCCCTTATCAGTATAGTTCAACACCGGCTTTGTTCCTGAAAGATCTACCTTTATACTACTTTGACTTAGTTTAACATCGCACCTTTCTCTACATCACCAAAGCTAATTCTATGTTGGAGTTTATTAAACGGTGATTTATCGGACAATGAATGTCGAATGCTCTTAATATAATCAAATTCATATAAGCCGCATTGAAAGCATACAAACTGTTTTTGCTGGAAATTGTTCGTAAGGATGGTTGGAATTTGATAACAATTTACTACACATCCAATATTTGCTTGTCGGCACCTTATATATCGAGAGAAGTTTTAAATACCAAATTGCACTCAATGCCTCGATGATATGAAAATGTTTTGCCAATTGATGCTGCTGCTGATCTGATGTAAACAGTTCGAGTCAATTTATATTGCACATTCTATCGGCTTCTAGCGATAAGGTTCCTTGCGACAACGCAAAAAATAAATCATTCAACATATCCTCGAATTTATATTCGCTGGATTCATGAACCATAGTGTGATATTAAATTTGATGGTACTCATCCTTTTATTGAACTCATGAAACACTTTAGCTCTTTTAGCGCGAACACGCAGAGCTTGGTTCGAGAAGTTCTGAAGGCTTTCTTGTCTCATAAGGCTGAGATATTTCCAAGCTTTATGTATGTAAGTAAGTAGACCATCACACATATAATGACCTCTAAATTGGTACCCAGCTTAGTTCTGAGTTTAATCGAAAATCGACTTGTCAAATAATTATTGTTCTTCATTTTATTTGCAATTCATAAATTGTGGCACATTACATACGATACAACTATACTACCCGAAATCATCCCGAAACAAATATGCAACTTATTTAGTTTGACTTTATATAGCCAATGTGTGTGCCATTTTTCAAATAGTCAAAATCCTGTCTGGTATGATTATCAAATTATTGTCGCCATTTTATAACTGAACAAAGAAATGTCTTTAATTGGAAAGTTTTCAGATTGATGTAATCCATTCAACCCTTTTTAGTTGGAATTCACTTTATGGCATGTGAATACAAAAGAAAACGGATAAAATAAACCCTTTAAACCTCCCAAAAAAATATTTACACAATACTGAAGTATAAGTTAGTAAAATACCTAAAACCATAAAATTTATGGGGGTAAAATAAATAAATAAAATAAAATTTTCGTCACCACCCACATCAAATCTGAATGAAGGAAAATCCTCATTTTCTCGAATATTAATTTTCCTAGTCTATACTACATTTGTTTTTGGATTTTTATCCTTTTGGATATTTCTATGTATTTATGTATTTTTTACTTTTTTTTGCATAATCAGATTCATTATTTTAATCATAATCGTATCATTTTATGGGAAGTAAAAGGAAAAAAACGGTGGAAAATCCTTTTCCCAATTTTTCATATCTTTTCGAGTTGAGATGATTCTGTTAAATTTGTGTTCCCTTATTAATGGAAGGAAAATTATATGTATGGAGTGTAGTTTTCCACCCTGTGTCTCATCGTTATCATCATCATCGTCATATCTTGTGCGAGATATGAAAATGAAAAGGAAATTTTATAATTTTTCACGGATGTATTTTTTGTTTTGTATATTGTTGTTGTAATATTATTTTTTCCTATTTGTTTCATATAAATATACCGGAAAAATTACCGGAATTAAAATGTTATTATGATAATCATGATAATACCAGCGCGCAGAATGGTGATGGAAATGAGGTGCATGGAAAAAAATGTATCCATTAAAGATAATTTACCTTTAAGTATATAATATATCATGATTTGACAGAGTGCATCTTCAATTTATATAATTTGGGGCTATCTCACATATGTATATTTATTCACACATCAGTTGATTATAAATTGATCCTTTTATTTAAATAATTTGCATGTCCAACGGATATATGTATGTTGTGCAATAATATTTTATTCCTTACATTATCGTATCATTTTTAAAACTGTATATAACCCCAGGTATATGATGGGGAGTATATAATATGTACATAGTTTTGTAATGGTGGAATAGTAAATTTTAGGGCAGTAAATAAAATGCTCTGCGTTTTTTTTATATTTCATTTTGGTTTGGTTTTGTTACATTTGACGGTAATGAATAATTTAGTAGTAACTGCCGACCATTCAAAGATCAATCAAACAAACGCTTACATTCCAGTACGCACATACATATGCATACATAGGATGCAGTGTTTGCGTTTAAATAAAATTTTACGTAAGATTTAAGAGTTTTTAACGTTTAGAACGGACCAATAATACGCATATACTATATTCAATTATATATAATTATACATAAAAACAAACATATATTACGAGTGTTAAATTTAGGGTTTCCAAATATCCACAAAATAATTTTTCATAAATTTAGGCTTTCCATACATCGAAAATTTTACCATTTGAACAATCAAATTAGATTAATTATATATCGAAGACAAATGTGAAATTTGTTTTTCTACAAATTCGACATCAATTTCGAATTGTCGTCCAGGTAAATTTCTTTAAAATTTAATTGGTACTAAAATCGAGCCGACTATTAGAGAAATATTCAGGTTCTTCTGTTCTAGTAAGAACGAAAACATGAATTTCGTAGTTTAGAATTAATAATTGTACTGAAATGTTAAATTCCAACCTAACTTGTTATGCCGTTTTGTTCTATAAAACTCGAACGCGTTGAGGCTCCATCGTCAAAGATGGCTTATTGGAAAGGTATTGTCAAGTGCTTTACGATAAAAATAAATAAAATAAAATAAAAAAATAAATATAAAAGGTGGACCAGTTCGATTTTTCAGCAAAAGACTATTTAAAACTGAAATTTAAACGATATATTGTACATTAACACCAAAGTTTAAATTTACGCTTACTTGAGTATGTACAATTGTCTTTCCAACGAGCTATTACACGTGAAAATCGGAGAAGGAATACTTAAGATACACGAATTTAAAGATGTGACCCCATCGAGTTTTTACTCAAATTATATTTTTTTTTTATCTAGACTTACCATCTCCCCGAATTTCAAAATAATTGGACACCTTGCCTCCGGATGGGTGTCTGATTTCGCGTGGAATGGCTGTATATATATATATAATATATATATATATATATATATATATATATATATATATATATATATATATATATATATATATATATATATATAATATATATATATATATATATATATATATATATATATATATATATATATATATATATATATATATATATATATATATATATATATATATATATATATATATATATGTGAAGATCAAATATTTGGCGAATTAGTAACCGCAATGCTTTTGAAAATGGACACTGATTTAAAGAAAAAGATTAAAAAAGAAATTATGAATGTTTTGTTACAATGATTTTGAATAAATTTAGATATTAAGTTGTAAAGAAATTGTTTATTCCGTAAAACTGCGTAAAAAGAAACACTTTACCAAAAGTAACTAAATGATAACTAACATTTCAGCATAATATAATATCAGCCCCCGAATTCCCGTCCATAAATCATCAAAACATGAATGTTCCCTCATTTGGTAACTTAGTTGACGGAAATGATCATTTCGGTAACTTAGTTGACGGAAATGAGGTGCAAATTACTGAAACTTCAGACCACAGGCTACCCTGCCATCATGTATAACAAACACGACAACTCAAATACATTTGCTGAGTTGTTTCAATACATGTACTAAATTAACAACTTCACATCAACCAATGGATTAGGTAACCAATCTAGTTAAGATATATGTACAATGTTAGTACTGAGTACCCTGTATCGTAATGGAAGATAAATTACAAGCTCTTAATTTATTTGGTGGTGGTTTAGGTTCCGTTAAGACATCATTAACGGTTCTGAAAACGTTCGATCGAATTATTTTGCTTACTCTTCAATTAGTCTCTTCAAATGTGTCAGTTTCCAACTCAATAAAAAATTCCTAAAATAGCCGACTGAATTGATAATTTATAATTCACTGTCCATAATACTATGTCCCTTATCAGTATAGTTCAACACGGCTTTGTTCCTGAAAGATCTACCTTTATACTACTTTGACTTAGTTTAACATCGCACCTTTCTCTACATCACCAAAGCTAATTCTATGTTTTAGTTTATTAAACGGTGATTTATCGGACAATGAATGTCGAATGCTCTTAATATAATCAAATTCATATAAGCCGCATTGAAAGCATACAAACTGTTTTTGCTGGAAATTGTTCGTAAGGATGGTTGGAATTTGATAACAATTTACTACACATCCAATATTTGCCTGTCGGCACCTTATATATCGAGAGAAGATTTAAATACCAAATTGCACTCAATGCCTCGATGATATGACATTATGTTTTGCCAATTGATGCTGCTGCTGATCTGATGTAAACAGTTCGAGTCAATTTATATTGCACATTCTATCGGCTTCTAGCGATAAGGTTCCTTGCGACAACGCAAAAAATAAATCATTCAACATATCCTCGAATTTATATTCGGTGGATTCATGAACCATAGTGTGATATTAAATTTGATGGTACTCATCCTTTTATTGAACTCATGAAACACTTTAGCTCTTTTAGCGCAAACACGCAGAGCTTGGTTCGAGAAGTTCTGAAGGCTTTCTTGTCTCATAAGGCTGAGATATTTCCAAGCTTTATGTATGTAAGTAAGTAGACCATCACACATATAATGACCTCTAAATTGGTACCCAGCTTAGTTCTGAGTTTAATCGAAAATCGACTTGTCAAATAATTATTGTTCTTCATTTAATTTGCAATTCATAAATTGTGGCACATTACATACGATACAACTATACTACCCGAAATCATCCCGAAACAAATATATATAATATATATATATATATATATATATATATATATATATATATATATATATATATATATATATATATATATATATATATATATATATATATATATATATATATATATATATATATATATATATATATATATATATATATATATATACAATTTAATATTATTATTTTATGTCTCGGCGACCGAAAATACAAATCTCTATATGCGAACTCCTTTTGGGTGCGACACACAGTTCGAGAAACCAGGGGCCTTACTATGAAATTCGCCGACTATTTTCGACAGATATCATTTTACTATTGTAGGCAAAGGAAGTGAAAGGAAAACACATTACAAATTTACTATTGTCTACCTTTTTCTTCCTTTGTCTACTATAGCAAAAAAGAAGGCCGTCGAAAATATAGTAGGCGAATTGCATAGTAGAGCCCCAGGCTTTAAACCACCAATCATACTTTGTATTCGCATATCCCTTTTGGTAATCCTGTATATATATTTACATATAGTTAAATTATTATTGGAGTTTATTTTCAAACTAATATATGTTAAAACTAATCTCTGTCATATGTCATGGGGTATTATATATATTATATATAGTTTCATTATGCCTAATCTAACTAACATTTTTATTACATATACTCGTACATATGTATATTTAAAAGCTTTAAAAAATAAATATTTTTATATTCTCGTAATATGTATACTATATACATATATATGCATGACTGTATATATATGTACTTATCTAGTGTGCTGTAAAATTTTTCATTGGTTCATGTTAATTCTAACACCATTTAGATTTTTCTAAATTTTCACATACATTTTTTATATTAATTCATAATATAATCATAAAACTATAATAGTAAAAATAATTATAAATTTTATATTCCTTTTTTAAAATTCTAATTTATATTCACGCATTACAGATCTATTCGTATATGTATATATATATATATATATATATATATACACTCCAAAAAATTTTAGGATATTCTATAAATATATTTATACATTTTTTCAGATATTTTGTATTTATACGAAAAATTGTATAAAAAATATACAAGTCAAAAATATTAAAACAGTTTATATGGTTTTGTAATAGATTTTATAGAAACTCATAATATACAAGTGATTTTTATAGCAACAGTTGTATACAGTTTATATCGTAGAGTATACAACATAAGTTCGATACCACGATTTGTATAAAACTAATAACTTTATCATATTAAAAGTTTGGTTCTATACGGAAACAATATAAAATTAATATAGAAATCTATATACAAATATATTTTTTTAATATAAATATAGCGGTACTTTCCAGCCATTTATTCGGTCGTTCGACTTTTTGTCAGTTTTGTGAAAAATGTTTTAGAGTTCATACGTCCATATACTTAACTAAGAGTATTTTATAGGGATTATAGTAATCAATTGCTAAATTTACGCGATTGAATTTTGATTAAGTGCTCAATAGCGTAATTTATATAGTGTATTATAGTGAGATATATATTAATAAATAATATTAAAGTGTTTCACAATATATTGTAAGTACATACAAAAAAACTGCCAATACGTATACAATTTGTATTGTATTTTTAAAGAAAATGTATCCAGGGGTATATTTTACATGTAGTTACGATAAGAGAGACGTTCGGATAGTCCAAGTACATAAATTTGAGACAAGCGAGGAGCAATTAACTTACTTGGATTTCGTACTATCGGGTAAGCATTAATAAGTTTTAAGGCAGTGATATATGTATGTGTAATTTTGGTCTTTACGACATAAAAGTATTGCGTTGATTTGTACATTTTCCGCCATTTTGCAAAATTCCAGTGAAGCTAAAAAATTGAACACTGTTTAATTTTCTGTGCTAGAAAATTTCTTCCTATACGATAAATTTACATATAACCTTGTGATTTATGTTAACTAAGAGACAGCATTAGAGTTAATATTATAAACATTTTAAGTTTTTAGTATCATTCGCGCTCATTTTAACATATTTTGTAATAGATGCCATGTTTTGAGGTTATGTATCGTATGGTTGAAAATTACCGCCTACAAACAAAAAACAATGTTCAATTTTATTATTTATTGCTTGAAATAATTTAAAAAACTTTTGCATTACTCATTGATATTAATTGTGCAAATAAATTTAAAATTCTAATTTGGAATATTATTGCAATCTTGGCATAAACAAATTAATATTGAATTTAAATACTTTTTTCAGCGCTTGAAAACACATCAATAGATTTAAATCAGTTTGATCATTTTTCAAACTCTCTGGATGCAGTCATAGAGGAAAATGTATTTATAGACTACGTGAGACATTATATAACGCATCCCAGTTTCATATTGAATGTTAACACTAAAAAATATGAAGAGCTATCAATTCGAGGGATAAACGAGACAACAGGCGATACGCAACAATTAAAGTGGACAACCGTGTCACGATCAGATGGTTGTATAGGACCATCCCTCATTTTTACTCCAGAGGTATATTTTTATTATAAAAATTTATAGCTGTTTTTGGTTATTAAACTTTTAATTTATTTCTGATATTCATAACGTATTTAATAATTTATCAATTTTGTTAATTGTTACAGGCTGTAAAAGAGTATATAATACGAAAATCGGGTGGACTAGAAGTATTTAAAAGTGTTGAGGCCGTTAAATCACTGACAGACAATCAACGGCGTAAACTTATTTCTTGGTTAGCATCGTTTATTGAAGAAAAAATTGTAGCTTTACCCCTAGCGCTGAAGAGTTCCAACTGATTGCAGAAATTGCAACAAGGCTATTTCCTTGTTTAGATTCAGTAATATACCCGTTTATATCAGTTAAAATATTTTCTAAATATTTTTTACCTAATTAGGAAATATTGGTCAACAAAAAAGGAAGCGGTTATCTGCAAACAAATTAAAAAATGACCGCTCTAAAAAGAGAAAGCTTCAACAAAGTTTCAACGATGAACTGGTTAATTCCAATCCCAAGTCAACTAAGTCAGATAGTAATGAGTTCAGTGATATAGAAAACGATTTAAATAATGCATCTCTACCAGAAGAACTTGATTTGTTGAAATCCAAATTAAAAACAACGGTTGAATTACCGAAGATTATCTACTCAGAAAAAGAAAACCTACAATTTAATCGAGAAATATTCCTTCTTCTTTATATATCCAGATTTGGTAATTGCATTATCAATAAATTTTAATGGTTACCAACAGTTAAACAATTAATTTATACAGGTTTTATACGATTTTTCTCTCTCTATGAAGAATCCCAAAATTTAATAGAGAAATGGCCAAAATATCAATCAATAATTTTTACAGCTGTTAAAAACTCCGGTAAAAATATATTATATACGGAAGTTGATCGAGACTCAGTAACGTTAGATTATAATACCTATAATAATTAATTATATATTATATATGTATATATATATATATATATATATATATATATATATATATATATATATATATATATATTATATATATATATATGTATATATGTATATATTATATATATATTTATATATATATATAATATATATATATATATATATATATATATATATATGTATATATGTATATATGGTATATATATTGTATATATATATTATATATATATATATATATATATATATATATATATATATATATATATATATATATATATATATATATATATATACATATATATATATATATATAAATAAATATATATATTGGTTAAAACTAATTTTGATGAAATGTTTTCCATGACTTTCTATGCCATTGCACTGTTACCGATTTCGAACATTAACCGTAACATATGTATATACAAAATTTTAACTCTAAATAACTTTGAACATAAATTAGATCTGGATTGTCTATAAAAATAACTTTCATTTAATATGTTAAATGATACTAATTGTAAACATCCCTACTAATTCCATTATATATCTAAGGTAGCTATATTTCCATTAATTGATCTTTCTTTCTCAATTATCAGATTATGATATTACTATTTTATCATTTATCAATTTAATAAGATTGCTGCCACCATCAGCAAATGGAAAGAAGAAGTTATCTCGACTAACCGATGAAAAGGCAGTAGAAATGCTTATTGTGTTTAGAAACGTAATTAATAAATAGGAAACTATAAATTGATATTCTTTATAAGATTATATAAATACGTAATTGAAGCTTGAAACTATTTTATAAAATTCAATAGTTAGACAAATATTTTATCATTAATTTCAGAATAAATTTTCAGACTTCAATTATTTTCAATTGATAATTAATTTTAAGATATATTTTTGCACTATTAATTAATACTAACATGTAGTCAAAAAATAATTTTAGGAAGGATTAACAAATGAAGAGTATTTAGAAAAATCAGCTCAGAAATCACCTTATATTATAGCCGTCGGTACATCTAAAGCTACAATAATTCAATTTTTGGTAATTTTGGATAGTCATATAATTTGTCTTCCAAAAAGTTATAATTTTATAGCAGCCGTTGACTTTGTGTTTAAACTACACTTCATATTTAACATCGAATATAATATAAGTTTAAAATTATTTTGGAGCTTTATCCAAAATTTTATTTTCAAAATTGAATGTCCAGTGACCACTAAAACCCAAGAAGTTTTCTTAAAATTAGAAAAGTTAATCGCCGAAATTTCTAATTAGAAATTTGATTATTATTATTATTTTAACAATGGATTATTTTTATTGTTTTGTTTGTAATAAAAAATCTTCAATGGTTTCTCTTATAATCAAGCATTTACAAATTGATCATTTTTTACTTAATTCTAAATTTTTGAATCTAAAATGTATAGCCTCCAGATCATGTGACTACTCATGTAATACTTATTCAGGATTAAAGAAACACTCGAATAAATGTATCAAAGGTATAAACGCTGAGTCCATAAGTTTGAAACACACTAGCAATAAAACGACATCAACAAGTTCCACACAAAAATTTTTTTTTTCCACACCAGAAGTTAATGAAGATATTCATATTCAATCGACTTCCGAGATTCATTGTCAGAATACAATATCCAATCCATCATCAGAATATGATTATGGAATTAGCGATTATATAGATGAAATAAATGCTTTAGGCCTGACAGAAGCAACTATTAGTAAAATTATGACAAATACAAATAAATTAATTGAACAAATTTCAGTAAATGTTTTGAACTTGGATAGGAAATACAATGTTGCCACAACGCCGAACAATATGTTTACAGCTAGTATTGGAAGTTTGTTTGCCATTTTGCAGAACAAAATCAAAAAATGTACTTCTAAGTTTAATAGAGAAAAAAAATTTGGGAGAAGTCCATTTTACGTACCACCTAAAAGCTTAGCTATCAGTTTAAGATGGGATCAAAAATTCTGTACAATATCTAAAAGATATAAGAAATGTTTAGTCCAAAATTCATTTCAATATGTTTCTATTCTACAAACCCTTAAAGTTCTGTTTCAAAATAAATCCTTTTGTTTACAGTACTATAAAAAGGATCATGTTTGTTCGGATGAAAAGTTTTATAACTTTTGTTGTGGAAGTGTATATCGTTCAAACGACTTTTTCGAAATAAATCCAAATGCCATACAAATTCAATTATTTTATGATGACTTCGAAGTTACTAATCCTTTAGGTAGTCGTAGAAGCATACATAAAATAGGTGCGATCTATTTTTCAATTAGAAATTTAGCACCACAATATTTAGCACATTTAGAAAACATATATTTGGTAGCTTTATTTAATGTTAATGATTTAAAAATAGGGGGATCGTATAACAAAATCTTAAAACCAATTTTTGATGATTTGAAAAAACTTGAAACAAGTGGATTAAAAATTCAGGATACAGTTTTACGTGGTACGTTAGTAGCAGTTTCTCATGATAATTTGGGGGCTAATTTGTTGTTGGGTTTTGCTGGAAGTTTTCGAGCTTCTTACTTCTGCCGTATATGTGACGTGCATAGAGACGATACTTTAAATTTATTTTACGAAGATGAAAACAGAATTCGTAAGTTGGAGAGTATTGAAACTCTTGCAAAGTCTTATAATGGAGATTTAAATCAATCCAAAGGCATTAAATCAGTTTGTATATTAAACAATTTAAATAATTATGATGTTTGCCAAAATAGTACAGTTGATTCAATGCATGATATATTAGAAGGCATTGTTCCTTTTACTATAAAACATTTCTTTAACTATATAGTAGAAAAAAAATATTTAAATTACAATCAAATAAATGAAAGAATTAAATCATTTATCTTTGGGTATCTCTCGAGGAAAAATATTCCTACTGCATTAATAGCTAAAGACACATTCAATTTCTCAGCATCCCAATCGTTGTGTATGATCAAACACTTACCATTTATTTTTGGGGATATACATTTTGCAGATATGAATTCAATATGGGGGATTATTACCTCTCTTTTAAAAATAATAGACATATCTTTTGCTAAAACCATTACCCGTTCATCTGTAAATAACTTAAGAAAACATATTACGGAACATTTGTCAGCTGTCGTGTCTGAATTTAAAGCAGATTTGTTGCCAAAGCATCATTTCTTAACACACTATCCGAGTATAATATTAAAAATGGGTCCGATAGCTCACATATCGTCTATCCGATATGAATCATTTCATCAATATTTTAAAAATCTTAATAAAAATCAAAGAAATTTTAAAAATGTTTGTAAAAGTTTGGCAATTCGTCAACAGCAAAAATTTTCAACAACTGTCAAAAATTTAAATATGGAAAGAAAAGTGGAACTTGGGAAAAAATCTACTATCAGTAAAGAGTTTATTGAGAAAAACAATTTATCTGATAAATCGTTTGGTATATCGTGGACTAATTACAATGCACATTATCGGCCTGGTCTATTTTTAGCTTCACCAGAGCTTAGTGGTGATGACCACACTGAATTTTATGAATTGAAATTTATAATCCTAGAAAATGAGGAAATTGTATTTTTATGCAAAAAATACTCTGTTGTCCAGTTTGACGATTTTCATAATGCTTATGAAATTCTAGCTGCGGAACAAACATGCTTAGCCAAATTTTATTTAAATGATTTTCAGTTCAATATTAGTTACGACACTGCCGTATCACGGAAAACGAACAATACTTATGTTATATCACATAGCCTTTTAAGTAAATAAATAAAAATACTAAAAAAATAATTTAAGTGAAATAAATATGTTAATTTTTACTCGTAGCTAATATTTAAACGATAGTTTATTTAAGATTTTTGTTTTCTAATTTCAGTTAAATTTTTGTTTTCTAATTAATGTATCCTGTAATAGGAAATTAAATATTATTTATAAAAATATAGAATTTATGCATACCAATAAAATATTATCATTAAGCAGTTTATAAAAAATTATTTTACTTACGAGAACCGAGAATTCCTTCAATCCATTCAAGATTGAATACAGTTCAATTTTAGGATTCAATATTGAATCCCAAAATTTTTATATCAAAGTGGGTAATTTTAATACGATACCTGTATAAATATGTTTATAAAACATTGGTATATATTTAATATTTCTCCGAATAAATAAAATTATATGTTTAGTAGATAAACTGTATATGTTTGTATATAAAATTCTTTATAGTGTATATATATATCAATTTTATACCAGCGATATATAAAAGTATTTATATGGGAATGTATTAAATGTGTACAATGTGTTATAAAATTTGGTTATTAGTTAAACAAATATAAAATTTACACAAAATTTGTACGGATTTATATTTATAATATTCTAGTATCAAATTTATTCCAAAATTTTTTAGTGTGTATATATATATATATATTCGGTGGATTCATGAACCATAGTGTGATATTAAATTTGATGGTACTCATCCTTTTATTGAACTCATGAAACACTTTAGCTCTTTTAGCGCAAACACGCAGAGCTTGGTTCGAGAAGTTCTGAAGGCTTTCTTGTCTCATAAGGCTGAGATATTTCCAAGCTTTATGTATGTAAGTAAGTAGACCATCACACATATAATGACCTCTAAATTGGTACCCAGCTTAGTTCTGAGTTTAATCGAAAATCGACTTGTCAAATAATTATTGTTCTTCATTTAATTTGCAATTCATAAATTGTGGCACATTACATACGATACAACTATACTACCCGAAATCATCCCGAAACAAATATATATAATATATATATATATATATATATATATATATATATATATATATATATATATATATATATATATATATATATATATATATATATATATATATATATATATATATATATATATATATATATATATATATACAATTTAATATTATTATTTTATGTCTCGGCGACCGAAAATACAAATCTCTATATGCGAACTCCTTTTGGGTGCGACACACAGTTCGAGAAACCAGGGGCCTTACTATGAAATTCGCCGACTATTTTCGACAGATATCATTTTACTATTGTAGGCAAAGGAAGTGAAAGGAAAACACATTACAAATTTACTATTGTCTACCTTTTTCTTCCTTTGTCTACTATAGCAAAAAAGAAGGCCGTCGAAAATATAGTAGGCGAATTGCATAGTAGAGCCCCAGGCTTTAAACCACCAATCATACTTTGTATTCGCATATCCCTTTTGGTAATCCTGTATATATATTTACATATAGTTAAATTATTATTGGAGTTTATTTTCAAACTAATATATGTTAAAACTAATCTCTGTCATATGTCATGGGGTATTATATATATTATATATAGTTTCATTATGCCTAATCTAACTAACATTTTTATTACATATACTCGTACATATGTATATTTAAAAGCTTTAAAAAATAAATATTTTTATATTCTCGTAATATGTATACTATATACATATATATGCATGACTGTATATATATGTACTTATCTAGTGTGCTGTAAAATTTTTCATTGGTTCATGTTAATTCTAACACCATTTAGATTTTTCTAAATTTTCACATACATTTTTTATATTAATTCATAATATAATCATAAAACTATAATAGTAAAAATAATTATAAATTTTATATTCCTTTTTTAAAATTCTAATTTATATTCACGCATTACAGATCTATTCGTATATGTATATATATATATATATATATATATATATATATATATATATATATATATATATATATATATATATATATATATATATATATATATATATATATATATATATATATATATATATATATATATATATATATATATATATATATATATATATATATATATATATATATATATATATATATATATATATATATATATATATATATATATATATATATATATATATATATATATATATATATATATATATATATATATATATATATTATATATATATATATATATATATATATATATATATATATATATATATATATATATATATATATATATATTTATATATATATAGATATATAAATATATACATCACATATATGTCTATAATATAATAGGTATATATGTATAGAAATATCATATTTTGGGAGACGAATTTTAAGGCGGGAAGAGGTTAACTATTTTTTGTGGTTTTAATATTTTTGGATGCCTAATTTGAATATGAATATGAAAGTATGTTGATATAATTTAATTTTTATTATTAAATAATAGACAAATAATAATTGGTTTTTATTAGAATAGATTAATTTGAATTAGAAATTTATGTGGGGTATATACATATATTAGAAATATTGTTTTGCTATCTCTAAATGATATGCGAATTTTGCGATTGTGAATTAAATTTATATAGTTATGTATAAATAATTAGTTACTATATTTAGCTATACGTATACTTAAATGGGTGATCTTATATATGTAGTTATATGTGCCGTCATTAATTAGTCGTATAAAAATCTATATAAAAATAATTATGTAGTTCTATAAAAATTAAGTTTTTTTACCGCGTTTTTTAAATTCTGAAAAATTTAAAGCAAAATTCTAAAAAATAAAAATGGAATATACATACTAAGGTACAAAAGAGGGAAAATATATATTTTTTAAAGCTCAACAATTACATGAATTTTTAATGAGATTCTAATCGAAATTGGAACATAAATATAATAACAGCAGCAGTACCAACAACTACTATGTACAATACTGTACACTCTATATACAACCAGTGTGTAAACACAACACATAAAATTCGGAAAAAGGATTGAAACATTTTGTTTTGTTGTTGGTATATACGAAAGAAGGGAAAACACATAACGGGAACAAAAAGAAAAACAAATTTTTAATTCCTTTTTACCGTAGTTTGTGCTGAAGGGCTAAATAGACTGATTATCTTTGTGCTGGGGATATATACTGATAATGCCGATATTCCGCGTCGCAGGCAATCTATAATATATAAATATATATATATATATAGATAAGTTTATGTTATAGATGGCTACCACAACTTAAAAAATTCTCCAATCAAATATTCATTCAACCTAAGACATTGTGTTTTATCTAATCTATATGGAATAATCATCAACAATTTTATTGTACTTAATTTTTATAACTAGACGTAAATCCTTTAAAAACAACATCTTTTTTGTTTAATCAGAATCTAATCTCATCCCAAAATGTTAAAAATATGAAAATCTCTTATCTGTCGGATTTTTGTTATTGTATATATACATATTTGGTAGAAGATATACTTTGATTAACTTTTTCTTTGTTCTTTTCTTAATAATAATAATTCTTTCTAACGTCTTAATTATTTTCTTCTTATTTTGTCTAACAGTATTTTGGTAAAAAAATATTATGGTAATGATAAGAATAATGCTAGTAGTAATTATAATAATAATAATAATAATAAAAATCTTGAGCGTATTAAAAATTCTATCATAAGATAAAATTTCCATATAATCTTAGAGCATGATGTTCTAGATAAGTCGATGGATTTTGCGCTTGCAATGTCAATAAATTTTGGTGAATCAAATCCCGTATCGCTTTATCCAGCTATATAATATTATGTTAAGAAAACATAGCTAAAAATAGGTAACAATACATCATCCATATAATGAACATAATTTAGAAACATTTGCCTGTTTATGAACATACATATGTATATATACATATACGATTATTTTGTTTTTGTTGTTTGATTATGGTACTGCCGTCGTTCTATTGTGTCGTTTTCAACAAAAGATTTTTTTTGTGTTGCTTTAATGGCATAAAACTAATGTAAACACTACAAAAAAAAAATTATTAAAATTTATAATTAAAAAAAAATGAATGACGAGAAGAAAATTGTAAAACTTATCGTCAAATATAATATATAACAGCGGAAAAATGTATATCCTTTCAGGCTTGGAAGAATATTAATGTTGTGCAAAATACCGTAAGAAATTTTTATTTGGTCATTTACATCTCAATTATTTGTAATTATAATCCAAGGAATTCAAAGGAATTAAACTCCTGCATATTATGGTGCGTGCATATACAATTCACTATTCATTCCTTTCTCTTCTCATAAAAATAATAAAAAAAAAAAAACGAAAAGAAAAAATCAAATTACAATTCGCCTGGGACTGTTCTATTCTGTGCCGCGCAAAACTTAAAACATCTATGTATTCACCACCGACAAAAAATTAAAAAGAATTCATGATTTTTCATTTATGTACTTTGGAACTAATTAAATCATAAAGTGAACCGAAAAAAGGGACAAAAAGTTTTTTTTTTTTTTGTAAATTTGCATCAATACTTTGTTTACAAGGACCATGGGAGTTGTAAGAAAAGCAAAACATTTTTTTATGTGTATAGAGAAGCAACTAAGCGCGAGGGACTTCTGGAAAATTGAAATTAACAAAATTTATATGTATAAAAAATTGTTTTGGGGGATATTGACCGATTTTTTGTTTGTTTTAATTTTTAAAATATTGACGGGTGAAATCTATTTTCGACATTATATAATAGAAGAAGTTGCGCGGTATAAAGTTATGCGTTATGATAGTTATGATTTCTAGATCTACCTATTTGTAGGGATCTTAAATATTAATTAAAATACGAAAACTACCCTCATGTATATACCTACCCTCAAAATCAAATTGGTATCCATTAATTTAATTCATTCAAAGAACTCAGGTTCTTGAAAAACAACGTGAAACAAAGCAAGTTAAAACTTACAAATGAAATTTAGTGAAAATTCAATGAGCCTGGTATTAAACACAATAACCAAACCACGGTTGTTGTATAGTGAAATTTGCGTTTGTTCTTTGTTTTTCCACAAAAATTATTTTGAACTAAATTTTTTTCAATATAGATACATAATTGTGTACATAGTTCAAATTTTTATGCCACGTTCAATTTTAAATTTAAATGAAATTTTAAATTTAAATAAATAAAAAATGTTTTCAGATTAAAATAAAAATTCGAGTTCGATTACTTTTAGCAAGACTTATTTGTTATTGCACAAATGTCCAAAAATTGTATTTTTTTGAAATCGACGTTAAACGTTGAATTTGACATTTATAAATTTGGTAATTTTGTAATTATATGGACAGAAATTTATTATTTCAAAACAATGTTAGATTTTTGTACCAAAGCAAATTAGGAAATTTTAAAATTTAAAAACCATAATTTGTAGAATTCACTTATGAACAAAGCGCACCTGTTTCATAGCGAATGAAGTAATGGTTTTATTGCTATTCATAGAAGAGGAAAAATTGGAAAAATTTCAACAGATCCAATCATAAACAAATGATTAGGACGTATTTTAGAAAATTGGTGGCTTAAAACCATAACGAAGCCACAAAAATGGTGTGGAATTGAAAATCTGAATTTAAAATCAGCTTAAATGAAGACCAAATAATTGCAGGTATAAGATCAACGTGGCCTCAAGTGGGATGTGTATACGCGTACCGTGTGGGCGGCTAAAGTATATGTATTGTTATCCTGGTGTATATAGACAATATATACGAGTATGTACAAGCATTTAACAAAACAATACGAGTATAAAAAGGTAAAACAAAAATGGAAATCATAAAAAAAAGGATCACAATTATTTTGTGATTCAATTCAACACATAAAGTTTTATTTCATTACTATACATATATCCTTGTTTGCCACTGTATGTTCGTTCTAAGAAGACATGTATGACTGTATATATATACTCATATACATATATACAAGACCTATAGTCGTATATATTATGTGAACAGAATTGTGTGGTTACAGTATTAATGGTAATAAAAGTTTGGGGTCGACCCAAAACAACAAATGCAACAAATACATCTTTAAGGGAGGAGGGTAGTATTATACTGGACATACAGTATATATGGTTGAATTCACGTATTTCACGTATTAAAATTTTAAATTAAGTTTCTTCCGTGAAATGTCATCAGAAATGTAATAATAGCAACAACAAAAACACCAGATAATATAAAAAGGATACAATTTTTCCTTTTCCGTTTTCTTTTTTGTACACATATAAGAGTAAATATGTATGTTCTAAGGATATATTCATGGCATGTTATATGTAATTTTATGACATTTTTAGGACTTTGAATATATTTTTAGTGGTTTTGATATACAACTAAAACGATTTACTAATAATTTGCAGACGGTTATTTTATTTTAATATCAGTTATATTCTTTTAGTACATGTACTAAAATTTATATGCATGTACATATATGGTATATGTATATATACATATAATCAGTGACAGTGATAAATTTTACTCATTTCAACCCACATTTTCCGAAAAAAAAAACACTCTACACAACTAAAAGTGGCATTTTAGTAAAATGAAAATTAATCTCTGGAAAAACAAGACTAAAAAAAATCTTTTAGTTTTTACAATTTTCCAAAAACCAAACGGACATTTATATGTAATATATATAGGAGGAAAGATAAAAAAGATATTCTTACATTTTTGTGTTACCTATTATCGTTTTTTTTGTAGTTTTGGGGCAATGAAAATATTATTTATTCAAAAATGGTTGTAAATCTTGTCTTGTCTTCCATATTTTTGTTTTGCCTTTTGGATGGTCAAGCAGAAGAAAAACTATACCGGAAAGTAGCAAACAAGGAAATATATTGTAGTGTATATAGTTTTCCATTACTGAATTCAAAATATATGTATAAACAAACATACATATACAGATTAAAAAGGGTGAGAGTAAAATCTGGACTTTGAATATACGTGTATAGTATTTGGGCTGGCTTTTGTTTGAATGAAAATTGGACCTGTTATTTATGGATTCTAATTTCGTGGTATATGTTAAAAGGGCGATTCAAGCCTGCAATATAATATTATAAGATAAAGTTTTATTTTTAATTTAAACGTAAATTATAAATCATAAATTTTTATTTGGTGTACATTTATATGGATTTAATTAGGGCTTTCAAAATTATGATCTATTCTATAATATTTAAATTCGTTAGAACCACCATCGTGATTATTGAAGGTTACGATGACTTTGAAAAACTGCGATCTCATTAATGAACAACAATATAATAATATTAAATAAAGGCGTTATAATTTATTTCTAATTTTTTTTAAGTATAATATACACAAAGCTTATACACGTACTTAAATATAAAAAAATCACAGTCGCACCTTACAAACTATTGGTAAAACTCAATTATCTTGTTTATCCATCGAATAAATCGTGACACACGAGTAAAAGCATTCATCTCATAATACCCTTCACAATTCCAATAAGCAAACGAAAATATTCCGGTTTGTAACCAATTCGTGCCATTCCACTCCAGCAGCGGTGAACCCGAATCGCCGATACAACCAAAAAAATCTTCCATGTATGGTGTGCATATCATATCCAATGATTTTGTATTTACCAGCCAATTACAATATTCATAGCTGGTCAGCCATACATCAGCAAATTTTAATTCATTTGGGAATCCAAAACGTCCGGTTATTTCGTTAAAACTATTTGCACCCCATCCAATAATACGCCCAGACGCTAATGATTGATAATTTTCTGGGGCTAGTGTTAGCGGAATAACAGTATGATTATAGCTAAGTTTTGTATGTAATTTTATCAAAGCAATATCGTATTCAAATTTATAAATTCCATAGCTTGTACGATACCGTGGATTCACAAAAATCGTATCCACATTCATTAAACTTTCACCGTCTTCGTAAAATCGTATATTCCATTTACCACACTTGATTGTGATACGCTTATTTGAATCGTGACGATCAACATCCGAGACACAGTGTGCAGCGGTTAGTAAAAATTTTTCATTTACAATCGATGCACCGCAAAAGGTTCGTTCACTAGTTGGATTCCGTTTTTGTAGATAGCAAATAAATGGATATTCTCTGGTTTCCGTTGGCCAACCATTTTTTATGGCAGTGACAAAATATATAGGCGCTATAAAGATGAACGAATAAATTATCGTCACATAAAACATCTGTAAGAATGTGAAAAATAAATAAAATTAAAATTTATAAGACACAAGGACAACTTATCTAGTTTAAGTTTATACAACTGACTGTTTATACAATGTACAACGAAACTCAAATAGGTGAATGTAACAAAAAAATTTTAATTGAATAATTTGTTTTCATGTTTTCTTATAAAAATCTTGCAAAATTATTAAATTACCTTTATACGTCGACCGTAGATATAGCAATAAGATAAACTACCACAAAATCTATATTCATAGTTTGAAGTATGTGTACATATTATATATATATAGAGAGAGACGATTATTATTAACTTATTTTAGTAAAGTTTTTAAAGACAATTTGATTAGATATTGAGTGGGGGCAATAGTCAATGGGCATAAGTTAACAAATTTTATTATACGAAATTGAAGTCTAACTAATATTCTATACGGTTTAGTTTTACATAAACCTAATATTGCCGTTATTATTTTCAATTCCACCATACCGTTTCAATCCTTCTTTATAAGCGCATAAAGCAAACACTAAATGATGTCATACAACAATTTACTCACAAGGGACACATTTTTTTGTGTACTGTTTCTTTTATTATCCTTGTCTATAATTTTCTTAACTCCTGAAAATAGAAAAATAAAAACCGACACACAACCCTCAATAAAAAAAAAATATATAAAAAAAAGGAAAATATCCTTCTTCTTATATATATATAATATATATATATATATATATATATATATATATATATATATATATATATATATATATATATATATATATATATATATATATATATATATATATATATATATATATATATATATATATATATATATATATATATATATATGTATGTATGTATACTATATGTATATATTCATTGCTCGGCACAACCAAAATGATGAAATTGTTTAAGAAATAGGAATATTTTTAAGGATATTCTGTACATTTTTTTTGTTTAAATTTTACTGTCCTCTAGTGAAACATCAAAAGTTTTCTTTATATAACAACTACAACAACAACATATCACAAGGCGGTATATAACCTTAGCGCATACAGAATTACTCGCATTTCGTTTTGTTGAATATATGAAAATAATTATTGTATATATCCACCTTTATAAAATTTATAAATGGAACAAATTAACCACCCACATCTTTAACTCCTGCTCCCGGCCCATACACCTTTTGTGTATGTGTATCGTGCTATATACCTATCCTATACAAAATAATTCGTTTGTATTATGATAAGAAAATTTAATCATTTGTTTTTTATATTTTTTCATCAGGTTTTGGTCACAAAAATGAGATTTTAAGATGAAAATTTCTAATTAACAAAATGTTGTTGTTATTGTTGTTACTGGTCGAAGATGTTTCGTTTTATGCGATTGTGTAGTATTTTGCGTATAATTATTTAGGTATAATAATAGTGTAAAGGGTTCTAATTTCTCTTTGGACTGTTGGCCGTGAATTCTATGTTTTATAAAAGTCAAGGTTTTTAGAGATTTAAACAATTTATAAGAAGTTATGACAATATAAAAGAAAACTCGGGGCAATTGATAATGACAACTATATATACTGTGCTTAGACCTAATAATTGAAATGAACAACAACAAAGCATTGTGGAAACTCGTGAAAAATCAATTGCATATATATGTATATAATACATATCCGATCTCATAACATTTCAACAAAGACATGAATCGGCATTGTCAAATTATTACTATATGTAATAATATAGGTCTGACTAATTATATAGGTCTGGCATGCTTGAAATTAGAAATTAGTTATACCTATAATATCAATTAAATTTGGCAAAACCCCAGTTTTAAAATTATTTTTAAATTCCACTCAAATACTTTGGATCGTTTATAGTTGAACATATCATAATAACTTGAAATTGTAAAAAAAAAAAAAAACTTAAATTTTTATGAAAAATATACTCTAGCAGATCTCAGTAAACTCTGGCAAATCATCATGAATAGTCTCACGCTTGAACAACGCTACAAAATTATTAAGCAAGCCATCCGTCGAACTGTATAGATAGATTTCGTACCACATACTCTCTAGAGGATGCAATAACATCAACACGTCGAAGGAATGTGCGTACTGAAGAGAATATCGCCGATGTAAACGAAAGTGTGGAAGAAGATCCAAATGACCTCCAAGGTCGTGCAATTTGACAACTCTCGATTATTTCTTGTGGGACTACGTGCAATTCACTGGTTTATGCTGATAAACTTGCAACAACCGACGCCTTGGAGTCCAGCATTGTTCGTGTTATTCGTGACATACGCCCAGCAGTGCTTCAAAAAGTGGACCAAAATTGGACGTCCAGAATGCGTTCCGTCAAGAACAGCCACGGTGCCCATGTCCATAAATCATTTTCAAATAATAATGCCGCATGTAATGATCTTTCGAATAAAAAAAAATTTTTGATTACAATTTAATTTTTTGTGTTATTTTTTACAATTTCAAGTTCTATCGGGCCTAAAAACACACGCTTTTATTATATTAAACTCAATTTGTATTCAAACTATCACTCATCTCGCATAATTTAAATTTGTATGATGAGTATAAAAATTGCTCATTTCAATAGAATTTGAAAAGATTTTGATTATAATTGGAGTAAATCCCTAATAAGTACCGGTTGAGTCTCGGAGGCTCATTTGATTTAAAGGTTATTCTGTAAGAAACCATCTTAAAAATTATTTTATATTTATACATGTAACGATAAATGTCCTCCACGATAAATGTCCTCCAGTCACCATTTTCAAAATAAAAACAAATCAGTACGCGATGAGTCTCATAGACTCATTGGCGTATTTAAAACAAATGATTTAAATGTATTAGATCTGTGCAAGTACATTATATATGTATATTTACCAAATATATATCGCAAATCAGCACTCGATTGTTATGCACCGTTAGAGAATAGATGTAGCTACTGTTGAATATTAGAATTTCATTTAATCAGTATTAGTAATATGTTAGTGTTGCGTTTACAAACCGGTAAAGTGATCTATTATTACAAGGTAAGTTTGTTTGTTAAATTAGTCAAATGAAAATAAATTTTTTTGTAATATTCTTCAGTATGGCAAACAGAAGACGAGTGTGGATGAGGGGGCAGTTCGGACTGCTTTGGAGGAAAGTGATGATGAGAGTCATGATACCGTTTTGGAATGTGCCGATTCATCCGATAGTGAAATAGATGTGTTAGAAAGATTCTCTGAATGATAATAAACCACCTATCGAAGAAACGTTTTTTACTGTATCAACAAGGTGAAACTTCCACCAGGAAATCACATAGATTCACTAGGGGCTGCTTTTTCGCTATTCTTTAGTGATCAAGTAATTCAACTTATCGTAAGCTCTACGAACTTATACGGTTACGAGAAACGTGCAGAAATCTGGAAGCCAACAGACGAAGTTGAGATTCGCTGTTTCATCGGATTGCTGATAAACGCTAGTCTAAATAAGCAGGGCATATTAGATTTGCAGGAATTTTGGCATCCCCTATTTGGTGACATTTATAAGATATTCAAAGCAAGAATGTCTTGTCATAGATTTAAATTATAATGGCTGATTTACATTCAATCTTTTTCTCTATTCCATAAAATGGACGTATGAGAAACAAGTACATTCATATGATTTGCATGAAAAAAGAAAGTAGGCATAGCCAAATAAACATTGTCTTTTTCAAGAAAAAAGATGAACGGGTTCGTCTTTTTTTCAATATTTTGTCATTTTTTGTAAAGTTCGCAACCAAATTGTGAATTTTTTTATATAACATAGTTGTCTTTTCCACACCTATTAATTTTTTCCATTTAGAAGCATATAGCTATCTTCTTTTATTGACATATTTGATTTAGGAATAGAATTGGGAAAAAAGATTAAAGATTGAATGTAAACCAGCCATTATACAAATATATTCGTTTCGATCATAAACCAACACACACGGCTCGAAGGCAGCGTGATAAATTTGCCCCTTTTTGGGAAATTTGGGATTCGGTAAATACCAACTTTATAAAACATTATATTCCCACGGTGAAAACCTCACAGTCGATGAGCAATTGGTACCCTATCGAGGCAGA